>JAUCMS010000034.1:1677298-1691013 GCA_032357445.1 Enteromius radiatus | reverse complement strand
AAACTTTTATTTTGGATGCGATTAATCGCGATTAATAGTTTGACAGCACTAATATATATATATATATATATATATTAGTGCTGTCAAACAATTAATCGCATCCAAAATAAAAATAAAAGTATTTCTTTACATAATATGAGTACTGTGTTTATTTATTATGTATACATTAAAACACACACATACAGTATATATTTTGAAAGTATTTACATATAAATACATTTATATATTTATTTTCTTATATTTGATATTGTATATAAATATATTTTACGTATAACATATATAATATTTTTATAAAATAAATACATGCTTGTGTTTGTATTTGTTTACACAATATACACAACTATATTAGAGAATATATATACACAACTATATATAGAGAGAGAAATAAATGATTATCTAGAGACTACATGTATAACACATAAAAATGATTAGATTTTTAATGTAACATCATTGTCCATGCTGTTCTATCTATCTATCTATGGATTCATACAAATATGTTTTATATCTATTATTTGATCTATATATATATATATATATATACACGCACACACACAGAGACAATGTTACAGTAGAAAATAAAATTATGTATTATTCATGAAGTCTCATTACAAATGCATTAAATCAAACATTAGTTAACAAAATGTTTTCAAACTGAATTACAATGAGCTCATTTTAATTCATTACAATGAACAACAAAAACTAAATTGCCATATTCTGCTTCATAAATCACATAGACTGTACAATTGCACTCTTTCTTCGCTCTTACTTTAAGTGTGTTTCAAACACTCACTACAGATTGAACCACATATAACAAAACCCAGTGACACTGACACAAAAGACAGGCAGCACAATGGTTTAGTATTTTATGCATTTCTCTTTTCTTTCTTTGGCCAGACCTCACAGACTTGTTGTGTCCAGATGACTTTAAACATGCCCTCTGGATGGAGAGCTGGTGAAGGATAATTGGACACCTGTCTGCTCTAACGGCTCAGAAAGAGGCAGATGGTCAGGCCCTTTTGGCTGGGAACATATAATACAATATAATAAAACCAGCTGTGACTTGTATACCCAGAGCCCGTCGCTAGGCGAGAATGACTCATTATTTTCAGCTTCACGATGCACGCGTGTATGCATGTCTGTGTTTACTCAGCCCCGAAGACGTCAATAGAAGTTCAGTAGAGAAAAGAGGCAAGTATTAGTCACTTACCACTTGAGGAAATGGACTCTTTTGTTCCCCTGAAGCACGACAAAACCGAACGGGGTGAAGGCGAGGAAAGCCGGGTTACCAGATACATCCTGTGATGAACAACGACAGAGGAGGACAACAACGTCACCTTCATTTCTCAGCAAGCAGACACTGAGCAGGAAAACTCAATGCAGCACAGAAGTGATCGTAACAATCAAACCTCATACTTCTGTTTTGTTTTTTTAGGTTGCTTAATCTAATGCTCAGTAGCAAAATGGGCAGTTTTGAGCCTTTACTGTTGAGATTACTGGAAAAAAACTGAAATGGGATTCCTTTCTGTGTTTACTGAACATTCTGACATTATAAAATGGCAATTGGTGCATAAAGCTTTGAGAAACTTTTACACAATAGCTTTTGGATGCAAGCTGTAAATGCTGTCATAGAGAGTCATCTAACCTTGCACGGATGAGGATCCACGCCGTATGTTTCAAGCATTTGTGCTTTCTGCAGGAACTTCAGCTCAGCTGTTTCTGGAGTTTGACCTCTGCAAAACAACACATTAAAATACCATCTGTGTCATTCAATGGTGGAACAACCACAGCAACAGCGCATCAGAGTCACCAAGTACATTTCAAAACTGTTACACTGGTGCCATTGGTATTGGAAAGAATCCACGTTCTAGTGGTTTTGTAGGCAACATATATTGCAAAGTGGAAATTTGAAAACGAACAAATGCATCTATTTGGACACTTTACACTTGAGCGACATTGATTAGCCGATAAACCAACCAGACAGTTCAAGTATCATCACTCCAGGAAACTCTTACCAATTCATGTTTTATTCAGGAGTGGCCATTTAACATTAACGACCTTAATGTAACAAGACAGCTTGGTTTGTATTTCAATGCAAATCACAGAAGAAAAACGACCCCTAACACTATGAGAAAGCGATTTCTTCCAGACTCGAGAACTGATTTACTGCATTATTTTGGAGCATCGCTCTACATTCCCAACATAGTTTCCATAATTGGACTGACGGGACTGCTGTGGTCAATGAATGGTCAGACCACCAGAGGGCAGCAGTAATCATGCTCCTGTCTGGTGGATCATATAGTTTGGTGTGACCATAAATTTCAAACCGAAGATGTCATAACGCCTTATTTTCATGTGCCATCCATATAGTCAACTGCTTCTAAACACAAATTACAATCTTGCAAGTCATTAATAGAATAAAGCTATCACTAAACCCATGATTGTTTGCTAGTTGAACAGTTCAGCATTTGTTGGGCTATTATAATTGGATTTTCTCAAGCAAACTTGGTGAATGTTGTCCTACGGCTTTCTACCATATTAAAATAACATCAGATCTGACCTACATTGAGGGCCAAGACTTCACACTAATGACACATTTTTTGTGATCGAGCGTGTGAATACATCTTTGTGAGAGAAATAAACAAAAAGATAATTTCAGCTCTTTTCAGTGCACAAGGTCAACTAAACAAGTCTTTATGTCTAGTTGATTTGTACATACATACATCTATCAGTGGATAAAAGCATTAAAAACTAAATCTTGTGCAAAAAAAATCTAACTTTGAGGTAGAATTTTACAATAAGGTTAAATATGTCAAATATTTATGGTTAAATAAGGTCAAATGTGTTAATTTCTACACACTCTTCAAATTTTGGGGTCAGTATATTTTATTTTATTAATAAATATTGATATAAAAAATATGATGTTTTCCACAAAAACAAAGATGAATGACAACAAATCAGAATATTAGAATGATTTCTGAAGGATCATGTGACACGAAAGACTGGAGTAATGACGCTAAAAATTCAGCTTTGCCATTACAGGAATAATCTACTTTTTAGAATTTATATTCAAATACAAAATGTATTATTTTAAATTCGAATAAAATTTTAAATATTACTGCGTTACCAAATTTCTGTAATAAAAACTGTTTTAGAGAACATGAAAAACTTCATAGACCCCAAATTTTTGAATGCGTGTAGTGTGTATCTTAGTGTATCTTAATATATTTTGAGATTTTACATTGTATAAATTAACATTAATGTGTTAAATATAAACATTAACTAATAATAAACAATAAATAGTTTCTAAAAAAAATAATTATAGCTCATGACACCCAATGCCTTAATGTTACCAAAATGAACCTACAGTGTCAGAATAAATGTAAAAACTAAATTATTTATATTAGAACATGCAAACAAAGAAAATCTGTTGCAGAAATGTACAGAAATATACAAGAAGCAGAAAGAAGGGAATTCTTTAAGAGACATTTCAATAATTCCTGAGCTATACATGAAGAAAGACGGAGGGGAAAGGTTACACATACATTAACTCGGTCTTGTGAATCTCTGCAATCCTTCTTTCCAGCTTCTCCGAGTGCTTGGGGAAGAACTGGAACTTTGAGCTGTAGCCCTCTGGATGCTTTCCTGGGTCATAGTCTCCAATCTCAGCTGCAAAGTAGTCCGGAAAATCAATCTTTCATCATGCTACCATTCATAGAGGCCAACCTCAGCAGTAAAGCAGACACATAAATCCATCTTTCATCATGCAACGTGTTACTCAGATGCATTTTAGTTGACATGCGGGCATGTTAAAGTGTTTTCTTAATGAACATCTTCTGTGAGAGGAAGTGTTGGAAGCCATATGTTTTCTTTGCAGGTATGTGGGGGTTTATGGATTTGCATACAAGCAATAGTATTTTCAGTATGCCATTTGTTTCTGCGCTCTGTACCCATAAGCCCTGACCACTGCTCTGTGCTCAGAGGTGATGGAACAGTGCATCTTTAATTCAAAAGTGTCATCCAAAACATGCCCCTGATCAACCTGTCAAAGCACATTACTGCACTCAGAGCCACTATATTCCCTTCTCATGTGACTCAAACATCTCTGTGGACTAGACGTTCTTCCATTTATTCATTCTAGGTTTGAAAATAATGCTGGAACTTCAAAGAAAAAAGCATGCTTTTTACTTTTTTGAAGATTCCAAGGTGTCAGTGTCACATGATCCTTCAGAAATCATCTAATATGCTGATTTGTGGCACTATAAACATTTCTTATCATTATTAATGTTGAAAACAATTGCCTTGCTTAATATTTCTGTGAAAATGATGATACATTTTTGTTCATCAGGAATCTTACTGATCCCAAACTTCTGATGCAGGTTTTATATTAGATATTCTAGGGTCACAGTATATTCTTTGTTACCTTGTAAGATGTAAGCTGCCAACATGGCAGCATCAGAGGTTTTGCAGAGGAGACGACCGTGGTACAGATCTCTTTTGATCTGGAGGAAGACGAGATACCTGCAACCATGGCACAGAGTGAGAAAAGACCTCATGCATTCCATTATCCTTCACATTTTTCTTGGACTATGTAAATAAAATGTTAAATGTTAAGCTATTTGTCTGCAATGATGGCTGATAATGACAGACACAAATGTGAAATTTCACAGTAGGATAAAGATAAATGTATGTGGATTAAATTCTCTTTCAAAACATGCTGAATATGTTTCTTTGATTTGGTTAAAATGAGCTCTCTGAATGATTTGAGAACAGGATTGTTGTTTTGGGAGCTGCCCTAAAGCAGACTGCTGAGTCAAAAGCTGTCAAGTTGGGCAAAAAGAGCCTTCAGGAGTCAAAAACACTGCAAAACCCAAATGTCTTTGTCCTGGACCTACCGTAACATCCGTCTCACAGCAGTATAATTCTATGAACACAGATGCTACATTTTATAATTATGGATTTAGAGCTTATTTTAATAGAATGCAGAAAGTACATTTACAAACTTTATGCTTTATGTGATGAAAACCCTTTTTTTTAGCATTGTTACATAAAGACAAGAGCTTTCTCATGCAGCAGTGTCACATTTTCTATTCATAAATCAATCCAGTCCCAATCTGGTACTTGGCTCTTCTCACCTTCAGTGCAACAGATGTCCCATGAGTAAAGAGCGACATGCTTGTCTTTAACTTCTCAAAGTAGGCCAGCCCAGCTAGAGCTAATAGCTTTTCACTTAAGAGGCCATAGGAGCTAAAAATGCAATTATGTTCCCTGAATTCTCTCTAGGTGACAGCAGCTAAATGGCATTTTCTGTAGCCACCAGTCAATTTCTGGCCTACATATCGACTTCCTTCTTTATCTGTAACCTGCCATTTATGGAAACACACTCTACGTGTCAGTGTCATTTGGTTCTGGAGAAGGACAGGCCAAATATAGGAACAGCTAAGTATTGGGCTGAGATGCTTGTTTTTGCTCTGTGGAATATGAACTGTACTCTGTACAATAACTGTAAAGTTATTTTCCAATAATTCAACAGAAACTGGATACATATTACTAACATTAACATAATAATAATAAATTGTTTCATTATAGGGAGATGTGTCGTTTGTATGCCTGTAAGTTTAAAATGTAAAGAAAAGGGTAAAACATGATATAAATTATATTAAATATCAGTACATTACATAAAAAGTATATATTAAAAATAGTGCTGTCAAACGATTAATCAAATCCACAAAAAAGTTCTTATATGTGTGTGTGTACTGTGTACATTTATTATATGTACACTATATAAATACACACACATGCATGTCATATATTTAAAGAAAAATATGTTATGTTTATGCATTTTAAATATTTATATATACTTTCAGTTGGATTAATATAAATGTATACATTTCAAAATATATACTGTTTATGTGTGTGTGTGTGTGTGTGTGTGTGTGTATAATAAATATACACACATATTATGTAAATAAAACTTTTATTTTGGATTAAATTAAATTTTATTAAATTAGGAAAAGACAAAACTTGTTTGGTTTGTTATATTAATGGAATTTGTCATTTTACAACAAAAAAAACTAAATATTTAAATAAAAGCTTCAAAAAGTTGAACATCAGAATTTCAGACAGTTTTATCTGTTGAATAATATAAAAATTCTTAACGTTATTAATTACTAAGCAACTGACAGTGCATTATGTGATGTTAAAGAAGGAATGGAGCATTTGCTGCTTTGCTATGTTGCTAAGATGCAGTTTGGGCATGTCGAGTGACTTGTTTGCCATGGAAATTAAGCTAATGACAAATTTGTGCATGGTGTTGAGCAACAATCTCGCCTTATGACCTGAGAATTTCCAAACACGGACAAACTCAGCGTAGATTTACTGTGGAATTATGATTGGCAGAAGAAAGCACAGGGAGACAGAATCACTTTTTTCCTTCACATATCCCAACACCCTTGCTTGCGGTGGATACATTTCTTTCTCTTACAGGGACTATGCTAATTGTCCATTCCAAAATAATAACAGGGACTATGCTAATTGTCCAAATGGTGTCTTTTTCTTTCAGATAATTTCTCAGCCCTATCCCTCATTAGTCTTTCTGCTCCTTCTGTCTACCTGCCTCTCTTTCATCTAATTTCCTGTCTTCAACTCTATGTTCATCCTCTTGTTTCACGTCCCTTTCCAGCTTCTCCTCTCATTTCAGCATGAGTTATTACTTTGCGTTCCCCACAAGCATTTCATTTCACAGTACAGTAAACACTAGCATCTCCCCCTACTCCACACATCAATCTATACCTGAACTCACTGCGAATTGCCCATACGTCAAAGTATTTAATGTCTGCTACTTATATGCACACGCTGTCATTAATACAGCCCCTCATTAGGTTATAAGAAGCACAGTATCATAAGATTTCGTTTCAGGTCGACTGTGTGAATTTCTGGGTGACCTCATTGCAGACTGATCGAGAGGGGATGAAAGAGGTGGAGAGAGATACTGTGATGCTGGCCAAGACTTTGCTTGCTAGAGGCTAATCATGTATCATTCAGAGGAATCTGTTAGGAGTCACTGACCGTACATATTTCCTTAGAGCTGACAGAGGAACAGCTCTGAATCTTGAGAGTAAGGCAAGATGAGAGTCATTTGGGCACTTGTATATGTTTGGAGTGTTTTAAAAGGGGACATGAGAAATTCAAAATACTATTTACTATAAAAATATCCAGTGCTCAAAGCTTTCTCATTAGTTTAAAAACAACTTATATTGAAGCCGATCTGCAACAGCTTGTGAAATGTACAACTCTATGATGTAGTAGTGTGGATAAGCAACGCTTCCGAAGAAGGTGATCAACGCCTGCTTCTACATCACTGCCTGTTTAGCTCCACCCACAGATTTACACCACAAAAATTCATGTTTCTCAGAAAAAAACATACAGATTAAGTAGGTTTTTGCTTAAAACAAGTAAAAAATAATCTGCTAATGAGGTAAGCAAAATAATCTTATTTCAAATAAAAATCCTTCTTAAGAATTTTTAGATATTTTGGCTAAAAAGTAGTTAGAAAAGCTTTTTTTTTGCATTGTGAAAGATGACGCTGGATCCCACAGCACTGCTGCACCTAACAAGTGTGAGTAACTGTTTATATTATATGATCATTATTGCTTTTGTCCCTCATTACACATCATTTGTACTGATATGCACAAGTTTTTATACGTTTTTTTAACTGAAATCACAGCAGTGGCCGTTTACTTCTGAATCTACAGTGTGCCTGTTATGATGTTTTTAATGTAACAATCTTGATAACATTACAATAATTCTGGCTTAGAGACTTAGATCTAACAATCACAGAGCTTATTTTCTACACTAATCCAAGAGCCAGTGGAAAAATACTTTTTGGGCAAGGTAATTAGTGTGACGTTAATTTATGGGTTGGCCAACAAAAGCACATCACCAAGGCAGCACTCCATAGCAAACTGGCAATATTGGGGGAAAAAAGAAACACGCTGTTTTAAAGTCACTACAAAGAAAAGTTAAATGGCTTTCTGGTGCTACCAAACATCTGTCGCCATTTAGTTTGTAATGCTTACTCAAAGCAGAGCTTTAGGCATACGCTTAAAGGAATCCTATCCTTATATGCGAGAAACTAAACCAGCTCTGTAATCAGGTGCCATTTAATCATGTGTCTTAGCTACTTAATTCGAAAAGCAGAATCCGTTCATTGTGGCAGCTCTTACCTGGTGATCTCCTCCTTTAGAGCAGCAGGATCCGGCGGGTAGAACTTTACCCGCAGACACATGGTGAACGGAGGTTGTGCTGTGTGGAGAAAATGAACATGCCTCAATCAGTGTACTTAATCTGATTTAGTAATAGCTGCCTTAATATAATACATATACGCCCTCTTTACTTTACTGCCTTAATCAAAACATCTTTAAAAACAAGTTTACTTGAGAAGCAAGATTGCATCACATTTTTGCAATATGTATGAATATAAAATATGCTTGTTTTCATAGAATATATCCCGAATTAAGTTTATTTGTCTTATTTCACTGCCATTTTGTTAACATAGATCTAACACAATTTTGAGATGTTTATAATTTAAATAATTGTAAACAAAGATTAACACAATACAAGTAAACAATCTGCAGGTGGGATAAGAAAAAAAGAAATGTAAAGATATTTTGTATACAGTAATTTGTGTTTCAACACTACAATAAAATTTCTTTTTGGAGAATTAATACTAAAACACAATTCTTACTGTTTTTACCTTAGTTTCTGTTGGCCCCCAAAGTACAAATTACGCAGGTCAAACAATAATAAAATCTACTGCTGCTGAATTTAACATGTCTATTTCTAATGCTAAGACATTTTGTTTTCTTTTAAGTAGCAAATTAAATGTGGTAACTTTTTGTTACTTTTTTCATTTCTCTGTACATTCTACAATTATGTGAAAACACACCTTATCTTATGCAGTTTTGCTTCTCAGGTAGATGTATCTTGCTTCAAGGATGGAAAAAACAATCCTTAAGAAAGTTGTTTTTGCAGCAGTTTGTTCAGAACCATACAAAATGAGTGATGAGCAAAGGCCTGTTCATACCAAAGACTATATCTATAATCATAACTATACAAGTTATGTTGGTCTGGATGCTAGTACAAAAGTTTAACACAAGGTATTCAGACCCACTGCATGTCAGAACAACATCATCACTTCATCAAATGACAGCTCCTATTTGAGACTGCTCCAGTGCTAAATGTATAGTACCCATGAATCAAATTAGCATGCTTCATTACGGTCACCACAGTGCTGTTGTTCATAATTGCTCCATTATGGCAGCTAGCACACTATAAATAAGATCTGACTGATGATACTTACATTTCATCTGCTTAGAAATTGACTTGGTGAACTCCAACCAGTGCTAAAACAACAGAGGAGAGAGTTTTATTCCCAAACACACACACACACACACGTATACTGACAGAGCACATGCACACACATATTACATCTATATTTCATCTAACACATAAGCAGGAGCAGGTGGTCAGTGTGGGTAGATGTACAGAGATTTTATATCAGTATGAGTGTGAGATGGGGGCAGGGTAGATATATTAATCATTTCATCTCATTTCTTTCTTCTTCGGAGCGAAACATTACCACATCTTCGACGCCATGCTGAGATTCTATCACTGCTATTGTGTGCAGCCTCAGATAAGCCAAATCAGCCAAACTGAGCCATTGGATTTGAGGAAAAATTATATTTGGGTCTTAGTGCCAGTAGGCTAATGTCTAGAAATAGCATCAGGCTAGATTCGATTTCAGATTATAGTGATCTGAAAGCTTTTTGGGTCAAATTTTTCCTGACACACGATCGTATGCTGGACTGTCAGCTAATATGTGCCATATTTTGGCAACTAGGAATATACTAAAGGGAATTGTGGGCGCTCAGTATACGCTAATGTTTTCCCAGTGTTTCGTCTACAGCAGACTAGAATCAGTTAGATGCCCTCATTATTATTTATGTCACTCAATGCGAAAAGCTCCCAAAGGGGGTCAGTCAAGAAGACAGACATGAAGAAACTCTAGAGTATGTGCATGTAAAGCTTATGCGCTGTCAGGTCTGCACTTACTGAACACAGATCAGTACAGATTTAGACAGTGTTTGCTTACAGTAGCTATTCAGAATGTTCATCTAGAATCTTTAATAAAAGAAATATTTTTTATAAAATTTTACATCTATATTTCCCATTTACAAATATTTAAACATTTAATAATTATAAAATGTATTTGAAACATTTCAAACAGTGTTGTTATCGTTAACTATAGCTTTAAAAAATTGAATTAAATTTAACCCTAAATTAGAAAAGTAGAAATTGGAAATTATGTCTTGGCACCTAACTGATATCAAATAAGCTGAAGTTATAAAATTGCTACAACTAAAATAAAAATTCCAAGAAATAGAATAGAAACAGCATTTTTGTTCATTTTTTGTTATTATAAAATGTCTGAAGCAGTGTTGTTATTGTTATCAAAAACAATCATTTAACATAATTTCTGTTCAAATAAAGCTAATCTAAAATAGAATATTAGATAACACAAATATTAAATGAATTAAAATATTAACTAAAAATTGAAAATAGAAATTAGAAAATAGAAACTGATGTAAGATAAAATAATAATAAAATTATAAAGATATGTTAATTCTAAATATTTATAAACACTAAGACAGGATATAACAATACAAATATACATATACTCTGTATATATATATATATATATATATATATATAAATACAGATGATTTAGCTACTGTGGCTAGTCTTTTCACAAAAATGCAACCACTGTCTATATAAATATAGTATTTTGTGATCAGCAACCGTCTAGAAACCTTAAAAACAATTCTAGTACCTCTAAAAGCATTTCTAAACTTAATTACATCCATTTGATATTTACATTTTGGAAGCAAAGTATATTAAGTTAAACATGCATGGTATTTTCTTACAGTAAAACGCCACTGAAACACTAGTCTGTGAGCTACAACATGGAGGGGACAGATTTTTTAAATTTTGTGTGAACTGGCCCTTTAAAGCAAGGTCTATTAATCCGAGCCACATAACGGTCTGAGGAACTGCCCTCTCATGATTTACAGTTTTCAAACCTGTCCTTCTAGAAGGTTTATTCCATCAATCATCAGTTCTGTCTCTTTCAGTGGCACTTCCTGATTACTCCAGAATGACCCTCAAAGTCAGTCTGACCGGTGCAGGATCAATATAATCACAGCCCACCCATAACACACGATTTCATCACTTATTAGGCATCACGATGAATACGCTCTAAGAAGTGAAAGGCAGTTTGAGTATACTGACAGATGCAGCTTTCTCCTATTAAAAATGCTGTGGACACGAATGTTGAGATGATGAATTGGTGCTCCGCATTACCGCTGACCTTGGACTGTTCGACCCAAGCCACATGGTGGGACACTCACCCGTTGCTTATCCGGATCGACATATCTAATGCCAAAATAGTCCTTCTCCAGCAGGTTTAGATGGTGGCAGATGAGGTCGAATAAATATTGGCCTTTGGCATCCCTCTGAAAGACAAAGAGAAGAACAAATGATTAATAGGGCAGAAGTGTATTACTTGTCTGGGTACATCGTTTATTTTTGGACCAAAGAAAAATATGGAAGAACTGAAGAAAACCAGCCAAATACAACTAAAATTTTGCGATCTGGGGCTGAAGAGGAAACCATAAGATTTTAAATACTATTACTCTGATAACAACTCCTTTGACTCCTATGAAGAGATTCTGTATATTCAATATTAATGCAAAGAGAGATTTCCATTTCTTCATATCACTGATACAAAACTGATACAAAAACACGTTTGTTGATGCAACGTCATTTCAACATCCTTTTACACAGATTTGAACTGTTTTGTCGAACTGTGGTTACGCGGGATTCAAAGCTGCACTCCTCATCTCTCAAGTACGTCTCTGTACTCCGTGAGCTACTCTGTAAATTTGTGTGAAAAGGAATAAAAGGTGTCCAGTGTCTAGTGGAAACTGCAGTGATATGTACTTGTTGGTACGTATTTCATGTCTCGCTAAAAAATTGCACAGAGGAAAGTTTATGCCATGAGACCAGCACTGGTGTCAAAAGTATTCACTTTCATTACTTAAGTAGAAGTATAGATACTAGGGTTTAAAAAGACTTCTGTAGAAGTTGAAGTATCTTCTCCAGTTTTTTACTCAAGTAAAAGTGTAAAAGTACTGGTTTCAAAACTACTTAAAGCATAAAAGTAAAAGTAATGTAAAAAACAAAATGCACAAAAGCTTACAAAGAGTTACATTTCTGCAAAGAAATGTGAAAGTTACTGTCTCCAGTCTGTTTCAATCCAACTGGCCTTTTACTGATAAAATGGTGTGCGTCATGATGTTATCCTTAAAAAAAAAAAAAAAAAACTGTTGCATACGTTTTGGTGTATCGCAAAAAATGTTTTGGCCTTGAGCTGTATTCATACGTAATTTTAACTACTGCGCAAATTATATGCACAATAGTAGCCTGTTCTTCATCCGTTGAAACAAAGAAAACAAACAAAAAAGAAAACATTATTAAATTGTATAGGCCTACTTAAAAATATTTTTAACAAGTTTAATAAGTTAAAAAATTGTTTTACTTTGTACTATTGTACAAACAATAGGCTACTATTAAGCAGGTGCATTTGTATTTTTGTTTTCCCTAACTAACTTTTTTTTTAACTTCAGTTTTTGTATTTCTCCTAACCAACGGTCGTTAATCTATTATTACATTACAAATTACATTTAAACTGATACGTCGCTGTGACCCATTAAAAATACCTAAATTTGTTGCCAGGTATTTATTTTATACAAGCAAAACGCAGCAGAACGATTCACATCACATCTTGTGCGAACAGAGAAAAACAAAGCTATAAATAAAATAAATATAAAAATTTGGCCCATATGCCAAATATATTTTTCTAACGAAATAATAAATTAGCAAAACAAAAGAAAAAAAAACTGCACCAAGTAGCAGCCTATCCTGTGCAGAATTTCAGTTTTGGTGATACAGGTTTGAAAATGCGGCCTAAAGATTAATATAGTTCTGAATAACGTTTCTACATTTATAATGTAAATAAAATCCAGTGATCCTGCTGGCGCTGCGCAGTTACACATTACTAACGGGACAAACTTTCATCTTCAGAACAAAATTAGGCCTAATAATTTTGGTAGTATTTCAAAGTATTAAAGCAAAATCAAATTAAGATATGCATGTTTAAGAGTTAACTCGTCTTTTTCTTACCATATACAATTTTAGATACAATTATACGAATATGATTTAATGCGCTTTTGAACTATAGAGAAATGGTGCTTTGACTTGAGCAACACCACGAACACAGACTCTGTATTGTCCTCGCTGAAGCGTGTGACGTGATTTGTGTTTTGTGCAAGGGCCATGGATCGAGTTCAAACCAGTAGGTGTCGGAATGGTATACATTTCTCATCCAACCACAATCAAATCCACTCTATCAGGACGGCGCGATTTATCTGGATGTTTGTTTGTTTGTTTGTTTTGAACGATGAAAAGCCGGAATGAAAACAAGCCAAAATGAAATAGGAGTAACGAGGCTATTTTAAAAATGTAAGGAGTAGAAAGTACAGATAATTGCGTGAAAATGTGAGAAGCAGAAGTAAAAAGTCGGCTGAAAAATAATTACT
>JAUCMS010000034.1:1626568-1647584 GCA_032357445.1 Enteromius radiatus | reverse complement strand
CACCTAATGTCACAGACAAAGAGGAACTTCTTCCAAAAAGAGGAGCCATGTCGGTTGTGTGGAAATACTTTGGCTTTAAAAAAAATCTGACGTTGATCAAACAACCATCATATGTAAATGTTGTCATCTATTCATGTATGGAAAAAAAATACCGTCAAATACCGTGACACCGGTATAATTTTTAAAAATACCGTGATATAAATTTTTGGTCATACCGCCCAGCTCTAATGCATCATGATGACATTTCAAATGAAAATAGTGTGGATTCACTCAACGCAATTAGAATTACAGTATATACTGTAAAGACAGGCCTCATTCAAGATTCTAATAAGTCATGATTTATACCAAAGCAAAGGATATTCACATTCAAGTCAATTACACTTATGAATATAAGTTTATTAATGTAGGATGTTGAAATGTGACTGTGAATCTAAGAATCACAAATCATGTGGAGTGAGCAGTAATTGAATCAGGTCACTGGAGTCATGCTGAGGTAAGAGGAAATACTGCATGATGTCACGTGCCCACTGTGGCATTGAGCAAGATGGTGAAGGTTACTGTACATAGGTGCTCTATAGATTTGTAGTTTAAAAAACAACAACATTCTGATTGGTGGACCACATAAATAAGGCACAAGGGTCATAACCTTTCATAGCACTGATGTTGCATTAGTAGTTCCCCTTGAGCTCACTAGTAATCAAGGAGAAGACATCAGTGCATCTGGTTGACCATTGTAGGGTACAGTTGTATGGTGGCACTCATCTGAGCCGACAGGTCACTTCACACAGAATCACCCTTGAGGAAGCACAGATGCCTGTGCTCAGCGCGTGGAATGGAGGATGAGTGGGCTGAAAAAGAGGAGCTTACGTGAGGGAGTTGGGCAGGTCAAGAAGCACACCAGAGCTGTGTGTGACCAGACTGGGAAAGCATTAGACCACTGAGTGTGTGTGTGTGTGTGTGTGTGTTTTTGCTGCTAGTGTTTTGGTTCACATCACATCAAAATTAAATAAACATTTCAAAACGTGTATTTCAATTAAACTCTTGAATTCAAACTGAAGTTGTACACAGGATTAGACTGGACAAAATGTCTGGTCTTGTTTCCAGTACAACATTCTGAACATTCTTAAGTCAAGATACATTTACTTGAGAAGCAAGATGACATTGGATAGTAGGTCTTGTTTTCTGAATAATTTATCAAAATTAAGTGAGTTAATGCTTAAAATATGCTAAATGTCTGCCAGTGGGTAAATCAAGTTTATAATTAAATGTAAAATAATTAAATTAAAGCATTCTATTTAGTTAATTATTACTAATTATACATTAAGTAAATATATATTGCCATTTTATTACACTATTAATATTATTATAATAATTATAATTAATATGATCTTTCTATCCATATATCTCCATTGGAAAGATAAAAAGAAAGATTACATTTAAATTGTTCCAAAAGATTTTTTGTTTTATATACTGTAAATGCTGTCTTTTGAATTTCTATTTATCAAATAATAAAACAAAAGATATTAAGCTGCAAGAAATCATATCATATATCACTGAAATAAAAAAAATCAAGAAAAAAAACAGCTTTGCCACCACAGAAATAAAATGAATTCAAACTTGTTATTTGTATTGAATTCGAATAAGAGACAGCTTTACAAAACATTACATAATCTTTTGACAGGTATTGTATATTCAACTGTACATCCTGTGGGGAGTAATCAACTTCAATCTTTATTTCCCCTTCTCTTCTGCACAGACATGAAAACAGAGATCTGGTCCGCTTACAGTAAATACTGTGCTGCAGTGAGGCTGCATCATGGGTGTGTTTACGCTCTGTGATCACTGAGATCAGCTTTGCCATCACCGCTACGGGTCAAGAAATTTCAGAAAATGAATATGAGTTGATGAGATGTTAATGGAGACTTTAACACTTTTAAAAAAATCAAATGAGCTTCACACCGATTCTTTTGCCGCTCTGCAAGTGGTATCTCATTAGGCTGATGCAAATCGAATTTTGATGAATCTCCTTAAAACCATATCATCAAAATGGTACCCAGAGTTATAAATGCTGTTATACATGTAAAAATGTTCAACATAAAGGACTAAAAAGCAGATTCATTTCCGTACACTATATCAGATACAGCCATACAATGAAAAGCAATTACTTGCTGTTGAGAATGTTCTTTCAAGCACCTTATCACACCACAGGCCGCTTTGAGACCGGGTGCATGAGACAGGGCGATTTTACCCATACTCTGTTCTATTAATAGCCAACCCTGCGAAAGGTGCAGAGTGAGTGATGCCTTTTGAGTGCCGTGGAAACAAGACAATTTGAATGGGCTGGCTGACACTAAGTAAACCCCTGGACTGTTCCAGAGTCTTTCTCATTCCTGTCAGAGACTCTGCTGCCTGCTAAACAAGTCAGAGCTTAGTCCAGTCAGTGCGGCTCCGGAGAGGCGAAACGTCAAACCGGAGGTGTAAATGACAAGTCTTTCTGTCACATTTAGGCTCCACTATCCGGATGTTGTGGTGAGGTAAGGAGAGTGGTTTAGGTACATGCATTCGGACTGAGCCTGGATAAAATGTTAAATTACAAGATGCAATTACGGATATGCACTTGAATGAGAACTTTGTGAGGCTAGACAGGCAGGTGCAGAAATGTCAGGCAGAGGTATTATATCAAAGTGATTGAATGCTATTGACAGGAATATGCAGGGGCTAATGGAGTGGTTTGGGGTGAAAACACTTGTCCTTTGACGAGAAAGAATTGAGCTGGCTCATGATGGAAATATCTTGGTGCTTGACCGGATCAATGACGTATAAATTTAGTTAAAAAAAGATCAAATGAAATAAACAAAATAGCAGACGTAATCAATAAATAATGATAGCTTCATGCCCTATAAAAACTAGTAGCAATTAAATCACAATTCAGAAACTAAAAACATGCTCAACTCATTCATTTAGTGTTTAAATTAAGACAAAAATATGAGTGCCATATCATTTTTACTTACTATTTTGTTTCTATTCTGTGTGCACATTTCTGGTCTTATTGACAATGTTTTTGTATGTCATTCTAAAGAAAAAAAGCCTAATGTTAATCAAACTGTAACATTATATATGTTATACAACTTTTTTTCATATCAATCTTTTGTATACATTTTTATAATTTCAGTTTTTATTTTTAAAAAAATCTTTAAAGTTTTATGTTTCATTATTATTTTACTTATTTCTTCAAATAAGAAATTTAGCATGAAACTTGTTAATGTTATTAACACTGATTTCAAATAACATGTTTGATTTTGGTTTTAACTATAATAACCTGATTCTGAATACATTAGTTAATGGCCAAATAGCTTTTTTCTCAGATTCCATTCTATTATGTATCTCCTTCTCTACATTTTTTTCTCACTGAAAATCCTGTTAAACTCAGAAGCATGTCACATTATAGAACTAAAATGATTTGCAAACATAATTCATGTTGACTGTGTAAATATCCCATACATTAAACAAAAACATGACACAAACTCAATCTATTAGAATCTTGTTCAAAAGTCTGTAGACAAATCAAGCACAAATGTTGGCTTCGGTATCCCAGTTAAACAAGGACATACTTTAGAGACACTTTTTCATTCTGTTTTTGAGAGATAAACAATTTTTTCCCATAAATTCCTTCCGCTCTGTCTGACAGTAATAAATCAGTAGGGAACGTAACATCTGTCACAACATAAACAAAAACAACTCTTCCTGTCAAACCAAACCTCTGAGGTGTGTTTCCTTCCTGAGCATCTCCACTGCAGCCCTAAAACAGAGAAAGTGCAAGCCAGAAATGGACGAAGAGAGGATGAGGTGAGACAGAAGCCTAAAGTCAGCCTCATACCTCTGTCAATTTCTAAATTTTTAATTTTCATACCTTTCACTGCCGCAAGCACCCTTGCCTGCTGACATTGCTGATGCTATTTTAGCTTCTGCAAAGGCAACAGATTTGGACTTATGCAAGCGGGGGGTGGGGAAAACCGACCCGATCTCCTGGGGCGTCCGGACTCTGTCACTATCTCTCAGACCAGCATCAGTGCCTGTGAGGTCTTATCTGTGTTGCACATTGTCTCCCTCTTTTCATTTCCTTTAGTGTTCCCTAACGTCCTCCCACAGCGTGGAGTAACGACATCATGACACATGCATAAATGGCAAATGACAGACGACATCAGCAAGGCCATTCGACCACCTCAAGGTGATGAGAATGTGACCAGCCTTGTCCTTTGCACCACCCTTATTCCCCTACTAAACATAGCAACAAGAAAAAAAACCTTGATAGGCAAGTCATCCAATGAGGGACTCACACTGCTGTCTTTTAGCCAATCAGAGGGAGCATTGGGCCTTCCCTTCCCCTGAAGAAACACAAGGCGTACTTACAGCTATTAAATCTGATTAAATACATTCAAATGAGCCTCATGCTATCATTTAACTTCTCCATTGTAACATTAATTGACAAACACTCGTTTGCTTGAGTCTTAATCTCTGCTCTGGGGTGGATGAGCATCAGGGAGGTTTTTATGAATCATTCTTACAAGTGAGTTCAGCAGAGTATGATCAACCTTTCTGTGATTATTTCTCTTGCTAAGGAGAAACTACAAAAGAAAAACAAAGCTATTTCACAGAATGCATTGCTATAGTCAGTTCTCTGGGATCTTACCTAACCTTTAGCATCACTCTGCTTGTCTGCATTGAGGTTAGTTAGCGCAGATAAGATTGTTTCTGCGGCACCATGTTCAGGAGAGAATGTGTGTCATTGTGAAAGTCAAACTACTTTCTTTGTTTTTCCCAAAAGGGGACATAACTGGTGGTCCCCAAAAGGGGACATAACATCAGTGGTTAAGTTGTATTCACAACACTGTTCCAGAAAAGTTCAACCCAAATATTTGAGTGTGCAGAGCAGCCTATGGTGGCTGTACACAGAGACTATAAAGTGAGACAATTCTACCTCTGCAAGGACAGTCTGGAGCTTCTGACTCACAACATTTAAGTAAGTTATATTTTTTTATTAAAAGAACCTCCTACTTAGTATTCAAATGTGAGTTTTAAGCAGTGAAGGGTTGTTGTTGTTTGTTGTTTCTCCGATCAAGAATCCAGACATGGCGTTATGTTTACGAGGTAATTATATCTCCACTGGGTGCAACAAATGCCTCGTTTGTAATGTGTTTTATTGTTTAGGTGTCATTGGGTGCCATTTCGTCATGGGCGAAATGGCAAAAATATCATACCACGATTTTTTTTCAGAAATACCTATATCTAATACAATTACTATTTTGCAAGTTTTCTGAGAAGTACAGACAAACTAAATTTATAAAAACAAAGCCTTTCGAGGTACCGATACTATGATACCTTGAAAAGCAGATAGTGGAGAAATGTTTATCGTCCAAACACCTCTATTGTACAGATATTAATGTTAAAATTCACAATAATGTTGATTGATTGGAGTCAAGGCGATGTTAATAGCTATTTGAAATTTTATTCTGACGGCACCCATTCACTCAAGAGGATCCATTGGTGAGCAAGTCACGTAATGCTAATTTCTCAGATGAATCCACTCTGATGAAGAAACAAATTTCAGCTAATTTTCACTTTTAGGTGAATTATTCCTGCTACGTTTTGTGTGGAACTACTTTTTAAAATTTTCATTCAATTTACTGAGAACACAGCGCGTCTAAAGAGCAAGTTACTCAATATTAACTTTTTTTATTGTGCTTTAGGATTGTGTGTTTTAGGTTTGAGTGATATTGCTCCATTTCCAAGGACTACTGCAGCGAATGGGGACACTACAAACAGATGAAAACCAAATTGCAAAACATAATTACAAGGACCATTCCAGTCAACAGACTAACACATACTGCACATGTTCACATATACAGATATTAACACAATACGCACAAAAAAAACCTCAAACGACCTTGGCATAGCAGTGTAGTCCACAAGGAGGAAAACCAAGAATCATAGAGACAGTGAGTAAACTGCTGGCCATTACAGACTTAACCTTTCCCCAGGGTGCAAGTCAAACTAGGCTAAATGCATCTACATTTTACACTGAATTTTTTTCTTCAAAAAGACTACAATCCAAAGCAAATTTATTACTTATAAACTTGTGCAAATCTGCCTACCATAACACAATCACCTTTAACAGGCAATACTTTATTTAGTATATTTATTAATAAATAAATATATATATATGTATGTATTACATAAAAATAATATTAGTCGACATTTGAAGTGGATCAAAATCATCAAAGGTGTCCTAAAAAAAGTTTCCTTGTCTTAGAACAACTTTGCTTAACTTTTTTTAATCGACTTCAAATGTTAACTACTAGATATATATTTATTTATTTTATTTATTAACAACAGTTTTTATAAAAAATATTAAATATTATTGTGTGTCAAATATGATATATATATAGATATATATATATATTTATAGAATTTATTTATTTATTTATATATATATATATATATATATATATATAATTTTTATTTTAAAAAAAATGTATTAAATATTACTGTATCAAATATGACAAACTCACTTTTTTACTTGATATATTTCTCCTTTACGTGGCCTTTATTCATGCAGCTAGCTTTTATTTCAATATTTGAAAATACTTTTTAAATCCATTAAAATAAATATACTAATCAGTTAATTAACTGTTTTCTGTTTCTGTTACGAGCTTATGTGAAATAATATTTATGAATGAATTAGTTATTAATTAATTTGTTATTTTTCACAGATTGTACTTTTAATTGCATTTTGTTTGCTCACAGCTATAATGCTCATGGACCTTTTAACAGCAAATAAATTGTGCAAACTGCTGGACTCTCCCAGCATCTGAAAACATAATAAATAAATAAAAAACTGTGTAGCTTATATCTTTGTTTGGTTAATGGTTATGTATAGTGATATATTCTAGTGAGCATATATCTGTGATCTATTATCTTTCCTCTGCAGCGCAAAATGACTCATCCATGCCAGACACCTTAAAAAAGACTTGAAGAGCCTTGATTCAACTCTGATGCAAAAGTAGCAAAGGATACAAGGAGTTAATTTAAAGCAGTATATTACCATTTTTAGTTTTTGATACTTATGACAAGCCAGTAGTTGATGGTAAATAAACTCATTATATGGCAAAACAGGGGAGAGGAGTTTGTGAGAGCCTATGTCTCATTATGAGACATTCTTTAATGGAAATCACAGTCAGTAGAGCAGAAACTCTCAAATCTATGAAGCATTAAGTCACTGAAGGATTTTACAATCAAAGAGTTTCACATTTTATGCTTATGTCTTTTTATATTTTGAGGCAGACTCTGATGAACGTCATGAGCTGGAGGAAGATTGCACTGCTCTGGAGCGTCACTGAAGCAGTACGAGGGTTTGAGAGTCTGGGCATGCATGACACTGCACAGCTGGGCGATGATGATGAGGGGCCCCGTTGCCATGGAGACTGTTTTAGGCAGAATCACAGACATTCAAGGCCGGAAAAATACTATCAGATGTACCTAAATCAATCTAACACAAGATGCATGTGTGTGTTTGTGAGGGGTGAGGGACTGTAAATGAAGTTTATTAACCTTTTCAAAGGATTCTAATGGAAAAGATGTAATTATAGGGGTTTATACAACATTTTCAAAAAAAGGTAACAGGTTTTCTGAAAGAGCTGCAGTTTATTTTAATTAACTTGTTGACCTTTATGGGGGTTTCCAATATTTGAATACTCAACTTATTCTATTTGATCTTTCCAGTATGTACAAGTACGCTATGTTTATTTTTTATACAGGTCAAATACAGGTAGACTAACATCTTGCTGTAAAACCAGAGACCCTTAGTAACAGCATTTCACGGACTAGCACCACAAATACAAGCATCTGAAGATAACTGCAAATCTCTATTTCATGGCGATCAGCATTCTGGAAAAGCTCCCAACTGCTTCCTCAGCAAAGAGACAACAAAACCTTTTGAGCTCAATCTCACCATGCACACCTGCAACGACCTTCATGAAGCAAAGACCTAAACAGAGCTTGCTCAATTGGATTCATCAGCTTCTGATTCTTCTTCTTTATAAGCTGAATGATTCCTGTCCTCACTGTAACAGTCCAAAGACAAGACATTTCTCAAGAATCTGCTCTATACAATGTTTCCAAATGCCAATGGAATTCATTACTGTAATGCAGTACTGTATATCGCAATGGATGTATTGCAAGGAGCCTCAACCGTCCTATATTTAACCATTTTATATTGTCTTATATTTCACCATTTCACCATGTTTGTCCAGATTAATCACTTAGAAACATTAGTGAAGCAAAACCTCAGATGCATAATGGTTATTATGTGGCAGCAGCTTCTTCACAACAAAATGCATAGACTGTCTACAATATAATCAATTTAATGGCCCATCTAATGCATTTTACCACATCCCAATGTATGTTAATCCTGCATACAAGAACTCCAATTTGTACAATACACAATTGTACAAATGTTTTCACTCTGTGACCTGGAAAAGAGGAATAAGGAAACGTCTCCATCTGAATGCCACAGGCCATAACAACAGTGCTCTATCACACAGAGCCCAGGATCGCATTCATTCAGCATCACTCACACACATACAGTACAGTAGGTTAACAGACAGGTAATGCTGTTGGGCTGCTGCTAATTGACTTCATGCATCGCTCCATTACACCCTTCCATGAGCAATTACAGCTTTTAGGGTTATTGCAAAAATAAATCAAGAATACAAATCAGCTTACACGAGATATTGGTTATATATTAGGGTTGTGACGTGATCTGTGTCTTGACAGTGGTATGATGCGGAAAACTGTTGTCGCATTCTATTTATGACGTGCTGACACAAATTATTAAATGGTTTTTAATCGTCGTTTTATTGCGTCCAGTGTAGGCACACTTAAGGCCGCATCCACACAGCTTTCAAAGTATACTCAATCGTGGATTAGTACGGACGGACGAGCTCAATACATGCGCAGTGCCACCAACTGACTTGCATTCTTTCAGCATTCTTCTCGCACATACACTGTTGTACGCGTGTGACTGTTATGGGGAAAAAAGTAAACTGGTCACGACCCTGTATATATATATTTTCTCTATTGCCAACTGATGACTTCTTAAGATCCTTTGTATAGCAGGATGAAGTGTTAAAAACACAGATGAAACATGGTTTGGATATTCTTTCATATAAAGGATCTCCCGCTGGTTTTGGGTTACAGAGGATAACCCTCTTACAAACAGTACGAAGTTAACAGATCACAAGACTTTTTTTAAATAAGTATATGATTATAGTTTTAAGGAGCAATATACATTACTGTGAGACGATCGCATTCGTGTCAGATTCCATAAACAATTCATGATGTTGTCATCCATAACTTATTCATAAGAAAGTGATATGGCACTAAATGAGAGAATACATATGTCATGATGGAATTAATACAGATCTGCTCCATCGAAGGTGGTCTGGAAAGCCACCTTATTTTCTCTTTTTAGCATAAAAATCTAAATTACCTGATCTGCCCAACAGCACTTATCGAAACTAGTTCATCCACACAATTATGTAATAAGCGAGTCATTATATCTGTTATGAGACCTCTGGTAGGCTGAAGGTGGAAGAGGACATACTCAATAACCTGTTGACAACAGTCCCGGACCGTACTCAGATCAGAGCAGGAGCACCACGGCATGACATCCTCATTAATAATGGAGGGCAGTTAATGCCTGGAGTGAGGGAGCACTCTATGGGTGGAGCCCCTGGGAGCCAGAGAGGAAACTGGTGGTCAAGGAGAAAAGTGCAGCACAATCATGCAGAACGGCACAACCCAGTAAGATATTAAGTTGTGCATGACTTATATATCAGGGTGAAGTGCTATGATATACCGCCATTGAGAAGCTGACAGTGATAATATGAAATGGATGGTGATCTGGATGGTAATGTATACAGTATATATATATATATATATATATATATATACACACACACACACACACACAAATATACATCACCATTCATTTTTGTATTCTTACAAAATATTTCTATTTCAGAAAAATGCTGTACATTTGAATTTTCTATATCACGGTTTCCACAAAAATAATCAACATTGATAATAATAAAAATGTTTTATTAGCCACAAATCACAATGATTTCTGAAGGATTATGTGACAGTGAAAACTGGAGTAACACTTAGACTGGAATAGCACACTTCACCAAAAAAGCTTAGCAAAAAATCTGAATATCATGTGTGAAATACTGCAAAAACACTGATCTAGAAGCAAGAAGGGAGCTAGTATTCCATCGATAAAAAGGATTGTGAGTCAGTGACTAAGAGAAGCAGGTGATTGTGAGTCATACTCTCACTGCCAATCTCTCGCTGTGGTTTAACTGCCACAACCCCCCTGATCCCCGCCATATCCTCCTGCGGAATTTGTCAGAAGACAACAGCCAGTCTGCCTCTCACCTGTCTGTCCTGCCCTCAGGCATCCAGACCAAAAACAGCAGCTTAGCCACCATAAATAGACCAAAAGAAGAGCTGCTGAGAGTACTGGTTTCACTGGGTAGATGAAGTCAAAGATTATGTGACAGACAGCAATGGCAGAATATTCTTTATACTAGCAAAAAGTATTATCCTAACTTCGCAAAATTGAAGTTGATGTCACATGGACTGTTTTATTGATGTCCTTACTATACGTTCTGGGTCTGGGAACGTTTCAGTTGTGTTACTGTCTATGGCGGGTCGGAGAGCACTCAGATTTCATCAAAAATATCTTAATTTATGTTCCGAAGAAGATCAAAGGTTTTACGGGTTTGGAACAACATGAGGGTGATTAATCAATGACAGAATTTTCATTTTTGATACTCACATTTATGACTTCTTCTCATTACTGTTAGTTTTTTTTTACTTTTACAGACATGAATTGGGAGAAAGAAAGAGATAAATAAGAGATAAAAAGCAGCAATTTTTTTATTCCATGGTGGAAACAGGCTTTTATACTATTATTCTGTACTATAGAGTAGAACAGGAAAGAAAATAGCATAAATTAGTATAACGCAACATAAATTACAGCGGAATTTATTCTAAACAACATTTATCATAAAATGCAAATAAACATAAGCACATTTTGATTTGTGGTGAATGTGAGAGGTACATGGTCTTGTTTTGCATGCTTGACATTAACGGCATTATAAACCTTTGGAATAGAAGACCCTGCATATTTTTGGATGCTAAAAGGAGTAACCTTCGAAATACAAACAATGTTAATAATAACAGTGGAGAGAAGCATAGGACCGAGGTCTCTGATGCACATCCACCGCACACCTGCATTGTGGGAAATGTATGCAGAAGGTCTAAAAACAGACCAGGCCTGGCATTAAGGCCTGACATCGCATTAACAATAGGTATCGACCCGCAATCCTAAACAGAATGATCTACTGTTATTGAATTTCAATTTAGCACCACCTTGTGGATCATTGTTTAACACTGTTCGTGAAGAGAAAGAGCTTGTCTGGCATGCTGTGCCTTGTGGGGAACGTAATGTGCTTTGTGCTGCCGCCTCCACGTTAGACATGATTTAAAACGAGAGGAAGATTGGTGAACGTCGAAAACTATACTGAGGTATGGAAATGTCGTCGTCTAACCTGGTGAAATTAAGAAATGAAAATCCACAGTCTGGATTCTATGACTCATTCCCTGCAGAAATGAGGGTGAAATTGTTTTCTGAATGGAAAATAAAAAAGGGTTGAAACAAAATGGCCACTGTTTCCAACTTTCTGAAAGCAGGAACTGAGCATTTCCATCCGATTCTTCTCTGTTGAATAACCTTTCGTGTTTTATGAAGCTTGAACAGAAAGCCTGAGGTTGTCCATCATTCTTTTTCTGCCCTAAATGAAGGGGCAGAAGAGTTCGGCGGTGTGTATGGCTGTGGAAACAGACCTTTCTTCTCCACAGCGGTGCTTTACTACAGCCCTGGGGAACATTATTGAGAGTGCCATGCCGGGGCAATAGCATTTTTAGCCACTGTTGAAACAATCCCCTGCAGACCGCCATTCTCTAGCCATATGGCACACCTCTGCTTCTGCTTAACACACAAATGCACATTTCACAAGCACTACCAACTCAGGAAAGACATGTGACTGGCTTCATTCACTAGAAGGGTTCTACACCACTCATCAGAATGCTGCTCTAGTGAAGACCTGCTGTGGATTTCATGAGGCATTCTGTGAACAAAAACAGTAAAAACAGAGACAAACCACAGCTTTAAGCCCAGATTCAATCTGTTCTGTTTTGTTTTCATTAATTTTTTGCACATTTTGTATGCTAATTTTAAGGGATTAATCTGTGGAATTGTTCAGAATGGATTTAAATATGTTATCTATTTGGCAGCTGAAAACCATTATCAAATTAGCCAGAAAATATACAAGGGTGGGGAGGAGCAGAATTTTTTCAAATGACAGGTTTGCCAATTCCATGAAAAAAAAAAAAAAAAAAAAAAAAAAAACATGGTGCAAGAATTAAAAAAAAATGACACTTTTTGTATTCATGTTGGCTTAATTGTAAAATATTTCTACCAGTTGTAATAAAGTTTCGGTTTAATGACTCTACATATATCTTGTGATGTAATCATCAAGTTTAGTACACTACGGTTCAAAAGTTTTGGGTCAGTAAGCTTTTTTAATATTGTCGAAATAAGCCTCTTATGCAAATATTATTACAATTTAAAATAACTGCTTTCTATTTAAATACATTTATATATTAAACTTATTTCAGCCATTAACAGTCTTCAATGTCACGTTCTTTCAGAAAATATTCTATGTGTTGTTTAAGAGATATTTCATAATATAAATGTTGAAAACAACAGTTTTGCTGCTTAATATTTTCGTGAAAAGTGTGTTACTGTACTTAATTCATAAATATGCTTATATTTTAGGCAGTTGCACAACATAACATTGTATAACATAAACTGACCATTCAAAATTAGTCAAATTATCTGACATTTAAACTAAATATTAATAACAAATTAGTATAAAATGCACAAGTTTCCACTGCACTCTAGGAAAAATCTGTAAAAATACAGCCTGATGTACTATGTTAATATAAAGACATATTCCATATTATTTCAAACCTGTGTTTTATTTGTATTTTGAAATATACATTGCATTGACGTTATGTTTACAGTAAGTGTTGCAGGAATCTGTAAACATAACATGGTCACTTTCTGCCAGGACATATATATATGTTTTTTTTTTACATATTTCTTTTCTTTCACTGTGTATGTGTGCAATCAGCTCTTGAATGAATACCAGAGGGAGTTCCTGTGGATGGAGGAAGGCTCAGTGTAATATTAGAGGCACTGTAATAAAGTATATGTCAGCAAAGAACACTAAACATGAGAGAAACAATTATGAGCTTATGAATTTTTTATAAAAAAGAAATTGTTTTTTGGCTGCAGCCAGAGTATCAAAGACCCTGGACTTAATGCACCTCAACACCTCAAGGGAGCCGCACATTAGATGCATTACACAAATTAACATTTTCACAACACATCATCTACCACCTTTAGGCCTGACTCTGCCACAGCGGCACTGCAACACACACACACACACACACACGGCCCACTAGCTGTACTTTCTTCCTTCGTCATGACTCCTTGTGCATTATTCTGATAAGTTTATTTTGTTAAAGCACTGCTTTACCATTCAACTGTTCTTGCTCTTAGTTTTTAACAGTTCATTCGGTTGGGGTCTTTTGTGCATGCAGTGCCCACTGTGACAGCTCAGTGTGTTCTCCAGCACATTATCTCATCATCATTAGGAAACGCAGTGCAGCGAATGAAATTAACGAAGAAACGTAATCAGTGCATTTAGATTTTTTTTTTTTTTTTTGCAGAGTCCTTTAGTTCTCTTCTCTGAACTGCTCAGCGGTGCAGCCCACACAGAGAGGCCACTTGTGATTTCCTCAACACCACTTCGCCATCAACAAAGAACAAATGAACTAGACGGACGGAGTGGGCTTAATGCTGAAATTGGGCTGAATCTGCGTGTGCACGAGAGTTTAGTGATGTTGTAAGCAAACTTCCACATCAGTATCAGAAGCAATATGCTGACGTTTTTTTGTTTTTGTTTTTTTTATACCTGCTTTAGAAAAAAATGAATGATCTACAACAATATATTTGCTTGTGTTTTTATATGTAACAATACTGTAATATTTTATTTTATATCATTAATAAAAACAATTATTATTACCATCATTATTGCTTTCATTTCATCTTTGTCTTGGCAGCTGGCTCACCCTAAAATTACAATTCTGTCATTAATTACTCATCATCATGTCATTCCAAGCCCACAAAACCTTAGTTTAATCTTCAGAACACAAATTAAGATATTTTTGTCTTTCTGACCTGAAAGGAAGTCAGGACATCATTAAATTTGTCTATATTACAACAGTGGTTTCACCTTAATTTTATAAAGGAAAAAAAGAATACTTCTGGGTGCAAAAACCAAAGTAAAGACTTTTTTATTCAACAATTTCTTCTCTTCCTTGTCAATGTATCGTCACAGAGAATTGACGATATTTTCACTGTGTTGCTGTCTGTGCAGGGTCAAAAAGATATCAGATTACCCAAACATCACATTAAATAAATGACTTCAAAGCAGAGCTGAGTAATAAATCCGAAACTAGGCACTAAGTCTTGCAGTGTGAACATATATCTACAGATGACTTCAAAAAGAGCTTCCCATCAGTCTCCAGGACTATAATACTTCTCCAAAGAAGTCTCCAAACAACGAAAAAAATATAAAAGCAGACAGAGCCTGTTCTCCAATTGGCTAGTTTTCTACTCATACAACTCTTTTAAGTTTTTTTTTTACTGTTTACAGACAGTATGACTGTCGCAGAGACTATTTCAGTGATATCTGTCAAGTAGGGACAATTTATGTGTGGTATTTTAAATAAGTCGCCTTACTGGACCTTAAATATCACCTACTCCTACGCACTACTAACACCCACGGCAACACGTATTCAGAACACACATTTTTCCCCCATGTCTTTTTCAAGAGACATGATAAAAGCGTAACCTCTCATGAACCGCATACCAGTTCCTAGAAAAAAATGCATCTGCGTTTTTAGCTTTAAAATGTATATAATTTCTACAGCGGAGTGCTGCAGGGTGAACATACAGTATATATTCAAAAAATACATATTCCGTCCTCAATCACAGAGCTCTCTCAGAGAACTACTGTGGAAATCTTTGACACCATTGCATTGACATAAGCTGATCTTGTTCTGATCATCTCATCTGATACAGTTAAGAAACACAGACTTTCTGTCACTCCTTTCAGTGGATAAAAGATGAAAGAGGAAAAGATGGAATATCAAGAGAACAAACACGATACCCTCAACAGCACAGAAGAACTCATCCTCTATTTTTCCCCTCTCACTCGTGCTCATTTCTACTGCACCCATCCTGTGAACACTGCAGGAGATCCAGCTCTATCTCTCTCTCAATACTGATAAACATCCATAATGGAATAAGCCTTCACTGCATTCATTTGCTGGGATATAAAAAGTCCCACAGAAAATGTGCATGTTCAGAAGGAAGTACAGAAAGAAGGAAGAAAGAAAGAAAAAAAAGATGATTTTTGAAAGCAAAAAGGGCTTTTATTGTGTGACAGCAGAATCCTGTATAATTTTCCCCATGGATGAAATTTAGCCACACTAATCACAAAGGTGGAGTACATCCGCTGACCCACAGTATAACTGAGAACAAAATGGATTATGATATTTATGTCTGTCTATTCACCTTCATGTGTCAGCATATTTACCCTGAAACATAATATTTCACAAGAGCACAGAAGAACAATGTCCTCTTCCACATCACACATCACTTCCAGACAAGTGAAAATTAAATAATATAATTTTTATATTTTTATAAACTCACTTCACAGGTTAGAATATAACATGTATATCTGAAATAAAGCAAAAAAGGAAGTGAAAAGAAAACCGTTTTTAGAAGTGCTCACTCACTAAAAGATGCATTTCAGATTTAGTCAACTTTGCAAATCAAGACTTCTTTATCAGCACATGTTCAGCAAGGTCTATATTCTGTTTCACATTTAGATTGAGAGATATTTAAAATGTCACTTTTTTTGAAAATAGGCTCATTGCAGTTAAACAGTTAAGTTGTTTTATCGTTTTTGAATCCATTCAGATGATCTCTGGGTCTGACGGTAGCTCTGTGTTCCTTTAATATTACCAAGAAAGCCTTCATAAATCAGACTGATAAACAAACAACCACTCATTAATAACTGATTTCATATCACACAAATAGAGATTTGGACAGATGCACTGACCACTACAAAACTTCCTCCCTAACCTCACCCAGCATCAAAGAAAAAAAACATTTAAAGGACAAGTTCATTATAAAAACCAGACTAGAAAATTTAATGCACCAACTCATTAACCATGCAACTCAAACTCCAAATCCATTTTGCTGATGGTCGATTGACTGAAGAATGTCAGTGCCAAGATTTTAAGACCACAGGACACCTCTAAAATTCCACTAGTTCTACACAGTTTTTGGTTTTAATTGGGTTTTATTCTTGCACACTAGCTGAGATACTACTTTAGCAAAAAAAGCTGTTATAAAAGGATTCTTAGGAGTAAAGAGAATGTGAACGCTGAGATAGATGAGAGAGCCAATGCAACACAGGGCCAATCACTGACTGAAGAATCCTGCAGAGAGGAACACGAACCGCTAGAAGAGGACTGCAAGAGGGAGAATGAAAGAGAGAGGAAAACACACAGACAGAAGGAGAGAGAGAGAGAGAGACACACTGTGGACCGTGAAACATCTGGGCGGTGCCTCAGGAGACTCAACGGGTCTCTGCAGCACGGTATAGTGTGAGCCCTGCTCAGGTGAACAAAGCTGCTTAACCTCATGCAACACTATTACTACTTTTAACTAAAACTAGTCAAATTTGTTTTTGAGAATTTTAATAAAGCTATAGTAAGCAAAAATTGCAAATATATCATGAAAAACATTACATGAAAACTAAAAATGTTGTATTGGCAATGGAAAATTTAATATAGCATAATTAGTAAGTAAATTGTGCCACATTATAAGTTTCTGACACAAGTTCAGAATGTCTTTGGTTTGTAGCTCTTTAAATTTAATGACAGCAGTTCAAAATGATTTGAGATGATCCAAAGAGGAGCTCCAATAAAAGATCTGATAACCTGTATAAAGAGTCACTTGATTAATATAACAAATTGATCAGTTTGTGAAATCTATATTTTCCATGATAACTTCTTATTTTTCAGATTTAAAACAAAATTCCCATATTTTTTTAATATGGGTTTGGCATCCAAGGCATCGAAAAGCAACAAACAAGCACTCACTAGACTTCTGCAGACAGCTATTCGCACAGCACTGCAGTAATCAAAAAGCACACAGGCAACCCTCTCTGGATCATTTTAAACCACTAAAAGCAAAAGAAATGATCTTTACTTGGACAGATCCATAAGGCAGCCTAGCTAAGAGAGTGAGAGCACACTCACAGGCTGATGGATGGATGCAAAAACAAATATGTTGATGTGTGTACATGTGGATGAGGCGGTTTGCTGTGTTGTTCTCTTGTCTGGTTTGACTGGAGAGCAAAGCTAAACCACCAGAGTGATCTGAGGACAAATCAAGCCTTGATCTGATTGAATGAGAAGGAAGAGGGAGAAGAGTGAGGAGGACACAGATGACTTCATCAGCCTCAAACAAACACCAACCCCCCCCAACAAAAAATGGTAAGAGCTTATCCAAGTCACACTCTGAATGGCTGGGTTTTCAATATCTTACTCATCTCCTCTAGAGTTTCAGAAAAGAATCTAATGCCATACAAAAACAGTTATAAACTTCCTAAATTCTGTGTTAAATTTTTTAGACTGTTTAATTTAAGTGTAATTTTTTTCATTTAATTTTGATTAATAATGCAAAAGCATGTCTAAACAAGTGAATTTATATTAAACAAGTGTATTAATTTACTAATAAATGCATTTTATCTATATAGAAGTTGTTATGTTTTTAAATATTATGAACCTTTTTAATTGGAATGCAAATTTCTTATCAGAAACGCTAGTAATTAAATCAACACATAAAACTTAAACAATTTAATTGAGCTTTTCAAATGCAATATAAAAAGCACATTCTTATGTTCGAAAGTAACATATTTCTATCATAACTTCAAGCAAAACTTTTGTTTTGGGTTGTAATCTGAGTTTATGTGCGAGGACAGCTTCTGTTTTGACAATAGTTTTTATCAAATTAAATTGTGAAAAGCTGACTAAGTGAATTCTCAAAACAGCTCTGGAGATAAAGTATGTCCTCATTTCGCGAGTTCGCGCTTCCTCATAACAATAATAAATAGCAGCGAGTAGTGCTGGGGAAACTAGTTTTTTGTCACATAGTAAGATGGCAGATGCTGAAAAAAAAAACACAAATGTCATGAGACATGCAGATATCATATATAAATAGCATTCTTTCACAGTTTAATATATACAGTCATAAGTCCTTATCAAGCCTTGATTAGTAGTCATCCTGACTGGATTCCATTATTCCTTCTGTATTTTCCACATCATGGAAATCCCATTTTCCTACAAAACCTAGGTGTCAGACATAGGGCTGGGCGTCAGTAAAGCCGGTTCTTTGATTAGCGGTAAATCTCCATCAGCTGTTTTCATAGTGTCGTAATGTCGTAGCTTGTCACTAATCTACAGCTTTGTTTATAAGCTGGTGTTTCTTTTGAAAACAGCTGATGGAGATTTACCGCTAATCAAAGAACCGACTTTACTGACAAGATGCGCATAATATATTGTTCGATATATATCGCCCAGCCCTAGTCAGACACTACAATATGAACTCACTACACCAAATTAACCAAACTAATCTCACCACATTGACTTTAGCTCTACACTCTACACGGTATTGCACCATATTGTTTGTTCTATTTTTTATTTCTCATAAGGAAAATCAACTGAGATGAAGTTGATATTTACTGTAACTGTAGACTATACCTCAATACAGAGGTGAGTTATATATAGACACCATGAAGAATCTGAAGCAGTGTGTGTGCTACTTCAGCAAAGCAGCTGGAGATAATCATCTACCTTTGTTGACTTGAAAGAGGCGAGTTCCGCTCACCATGCTTTTTGCATGCCCAATCAGCACCAGCTAATTTCACCCCCCACAGGACAGGCTCACGTTCGCTTTGAGCTGCCCCCTCCGGGTCTACAAGCTCCTTGTGAGGTGTTAAAGATGCCACTCAAGCACATAAATACAACCAACAAACCATGTCAAATTGTTTACTTCAGTAAAGCCTATTTCCCTCCACCAGCTACAAATGAGGACACATGCTCTCTGAGAATAAAGTCATATTCCTTTTTTTTCCATCCCTCTGTTCCTTCCATTCATCAAGCATGAATCTGAACATGATAACAAATCAATGTATTCCAATGGGGATATAAAGGGTCAATGACGTCAAGAAGTCTGCATCACAAGAAATTTACAAAAGTGATTTTGTACAAAAGTACACAGAAAAAACATTAATTGTAAGTAAAGTGTCTACTTTTAAGGTTTAAAAATAAGTTTTTGGAAAATAAAATTTCAATATTTGGTTGAAATAATGTTACATTGTCATTCAGTGTAAAACTCTTTATGTAAAAATTCAAACAACATGCTTATTCTGACCCAAGTAAATCTGTGGTAGAATCTATGCATGTCTCCGTCTCAATTTCTATATTCATCTATCAGCTTGTGCGCTTAATAAAATACAGTACATCCATCCATCATGAAAATATTGTGGAATTGTAATGTCTTAAAGTATGTGGTTTTCATTTGCTTGTCTGAGTGAATAATGTTGTTTTAAAACGTCTTCTCTCCCTCTTTAAAGTAAAAGCCTTTCTCGTTTCTGTGTACTACAAATATAGGCCATTCATACTGACTTTTCTCACACAGCTACACTGCCTACACAGCACGATGCAAGCTCAGAACACAACGGTTACCGATGCACATCCGCGGTTGAACACAAACAAGCCTGAAACACAACTCTCCCCACGGAGACCAGCGATAAAAACAATCCGCTGATATCACAGCAGAACGGTATAGCCATACAACTGTGTTTTTATTAAACAGCATTACTGCTGCTAATCAAATATGTCATCTTAGCCTTGGCATACAACATTATTGATTTGTTCTCAGGGCTATATGTTTTCTGACCCACGGAAGACGGGAATATTCAGGAATCTGGTTAAAAAATTATTAATCATTTTCTCAGTTGCATTTGGTGATGCAGAAACCACACGCTTTACATTTAAGTAAAATAATTTAGCATTGTTTTCAGTGACGCACAGAATATGCTGTTATTACTTGAGATTTTAAAACACAGATTGGCCCAGATCCAATATTTAAGCTCCATCTCCTACTGAAACATACATACATATTGCAACGTTGGATGAATATGCACTGCATGAATAAGTGTAAAATCAGAGTCAGGCTTTGAACATGCCATCTTGTGCACTCCAGGGTCTGTCAGTCAAATGAAGGAGGTGTTACAGTATGTGTATTGAACATCATTCTTCAACCAAACCAAGATGTCAAAATGTCAAGTTTGCCTGTATTGTGCTATAACGCCAACAACACAATAAGGTTCATTTGTATGCCCATACATTACACAGTTATGATATCTGAAACCAGTTGGCACAATCCATAGAATCAAATTTTTGTAAATATTGAGGTGGAAATGTCAGTCTAGATGTGTGGCCTTGTTCTGTTTAATTTCATTAATTTAATTTAATCCATGAATTGACCTGAACTAACAAAGTTCACAGTTATCTGCAATCTACACTGCTCCAAAAAATAAAGTAAACACTTAAACAACACAATGTAACTCCAAGTCAATCACACTTCTGTGAAATCAAACTGCCCACTTAGGAAGCAACA
>JAUCMS010000034.1:1582263-1618012 GCA_032357445.1 Enteromius radiatus | reverse complement strand
TATGCTGAAGTACATTTCTGGAGGGTTAAAGATTAAAAGAAAAAATAACAAGAACCGTACAGAACCGAAAACCGTGACCCTAAAACAGTGATACAAACCGAATCGTGGGTTTTGTGAACCGTGCCACCCCTAATGAATATGAATATATAAATGTAAATATATTTGCAGGTATACTATGAAATAAAAAGATCATCTTTTTTATCTATTTAATAAAAATCACAATAAAACTAATTTTACAGTCATATTTAATGGGTCAAAAACATGAGACATACGAAAATTCAAGTGCACTGATCTATTTAAACCTCTGTACACTTTCTGCTTATTGAGTTGGTCATACTAATGTTTTATCTCTGATAATAATTACTTATAAATAAGTCATCTGATGAAAATTTCTGTATTTTTCATGTATATTTCACAAAAAAATATGCTATTTCAGTTTTCCCCCAAAATTACATGGAGCAAGTGTCATATGCATTATTGTTACAATATAGTTTATTGCGCTTTATTATGATTTTTTAAATTAAAAAAACCCTAGTCACCATCACCGTTCGCTTTCACTGAATGGAAACATTCTGATGGACTTCACAGAAAACAAAAAACAATACATTTTAGGAAAGAAGAGTACAAGAATTTCATTCATTTTCAGGTAAGCTGTCCCTTTGAATGTAGCCTGAGTTCAGCGAATGTGTAACATAAATAAACACATTACAAAGTTTGTCTAGTCAGCATTTCTGAGTTTCACATTAGCTGCAACGTGCTACACTCAACACATTTAACTGTGTCATACAGATTTCCACACATCACACCTTCGGTTTCACAATCATTACGGCACGGAAACATGAGTTGCGTTTTGATTAGCGACATGTTCCGTGAACCAATGACGACACACAAACAGCGTGTTTTCTGATTGTCAAGCGAAACACGCGAGCTAGGCCACTTCACAAGCAGGTCTGAAGTCACTTGGGAGCTTTAAAGGAAACTATCTGCTGGTGATGAAAGCGCTTCCTGGAGGGACTGAATCTCAGCATAGTGGGAACAAGATATTTGGGGTAAAGAGGGAGGGAGTGAGGGAGAGAATAAAAGGGTGACCTAGTTCCGCCTTTCACTTGCTCCTTCCCTGGACTAGGTGTCCTGGAATCCCGAGGCCGAGCTGGCAGGCCTTAAACCGGTATATAATGACCAGCGGAGGGCAGAAGGGATGTTAAACAATGACTGTGCACTCTCAACCTCTGCTGCCCAGGCTAGTGAGTTCGGATTATTCCCTGGCCAGAGAGAGAGAGAGAGAAGCTGGCAGGCTGCTCTGTCACAGTCTCTCCTCCATTACGTCACCGTGCCAAACAACACAGCACTGCTGCACACGGCACACCTGCTGCTGGCTGCACTGGACCGACTCCAGCTCTATATCAGCCCTGCTGCTCACCTCCCTGCCTGGCACTCTCTACAGACACGCACAACCCGGCTACAATTAGCACTCACAAATACCACAGAATAACTTTTAGAGTAGTGCTAATGCTCATAATAATTTCTAGGAAGCAAAATAAGGAATTGTGCTTTGTATTTCGCTTCCATTTTGTTTCTGCCACAGGATGGGCATCCCGAGGTCACTAGGAATTACAGTCTTTATGAAGATAGAACTAATATACAAAACTAGTGTGTAATTTGCAGCATATTATTATTGCTGTTAACACACTGCTGGTTAGGACATATTTTTACAGCAGTGTGTTAACAGCAATAACAATATGCTGCAAATTACACACTAGTTTTCTCTGGACATTTCTGACATATGGATATCACCTTGACACAGCCTATAATTCCTAATTTGTAAGTCACTTTGGATAGGAAATAATAATTTACTGAGAGCAGATATGATGTATGCATCTTTAATACAACATGTTGTATTTATTGAAATAATTTTGTAAAAAAAAATAGAAATAAAAAATTATTTAAAATAGCTGAAACAGTGCACTTTTTCAAGGCAAGGCAAGGCAGACATTTGTTCATTTTAATTTGTTAATGGACAACTAAGAATAAATGTTTGAACAAAAATAGAAATTATTTAAAATATTTTGTATTTTTTAAAGAAAATATTACAATCAATCAATGTTACCCTATACAGTATTTTTTTATTATTATTTTCCATTGTATTACATGGGAAAAACTGTCATATTAAATTATTATTTGTGTAATTTAATGTACCTTTGGTTTTCTTACATTTTTTTGTTATTTAGTTGCATTTTTAAGTGTCACGTATGTTATCTTCATCATGCTTTGTCTTTGTTTTTATCTGTAAGTGAGACGGGTCATGTTTTATGTACACACCATGTACAGTGAAATCTGATTCATCAAGTTGCTTTCTGCTGTTTACAACCTGTATTATTATAGTGATATTTAAAATATATATTATATTTTATATATATATATATTATATAGTTTATTAAAATATTCTGTAGCACAAAAGTATAATATCAGCTTTAAAGTCATGAGTGACAGATCTATAAATCAAGTGTTGTTATTCTGTCAACATTTGGACATTTTGAGCAAATTGCAATCGGCCAACTGATCACCCATATAACACATATACACAGGACGTCTTCAGATATTTCCAGAAAATGTTACTTGTACTGTCAGAACAAGATTACTCAGCATTACTATCACAAAGACTGAAAAAAAAAACATTCAACATAATCTCTTCCATGGTGTTACACTGTACTTTTTTGCTTTCACTGTAAAATCATCCCAACAGGCCTTTAAATATCAACAGGTCGACACGATGTGGAACTGTGGCAATAAAACAAACACTTCTTCCTCATAAAGACTGTTTCAAGTCTTCACTCAGGTGGCTCCTGAAAAATTCCTCTCCTTTTTTCCTTCTTCTAATTCTCTCTAACACGCGATGATTGTCTTGATGTGTCGAAACCGTAGGAAAGCCCTGAGGGAGTATGTGTCATCTAGGAGCCACAGTCCTCTCAAGACTTCTGAGGGCTGGGAAATAGGATGCTCTCAGATTGACTGTAATGGAAAGCGATCTGTGGGCTCCCGTTTCATTTCAAGCTACACATGAAACAAAGGCTTCCTCAAAGAAAGACAAACAGCCGAATACAGGAAAAAATGCCAGACTGCACTCGGCTCTATGTCTCCTATTGAAATAAAACATATTTGTCTTTGTTAAATTTCTTTTATAGAAAAATATTGATTATATTATTTTTGCTCTGTTTGAGGCAACAACAGTAAAAAACAATTAAGGTTAAAAGACTGGAAAATATAGATTGACGAACATTATGAATATTACATAAGCTAAAAGAATAATTAGCCTGTAATATAAGAAGACAATCGGGTTAGTTTGGGGCAAATTCATCTATGCATATTAGATGACACAACTTTATATTACACAACTTTTTTTTATGTAAAATAAATTTATATCTTTTAATTTTGTGAATACCTTTAAACTGCTTAACGGCTTATTTAGCATTGTGTAGACCTAAATGTAATAATTCATTAATCAACTACAGTAATTAAACACTACTTGTAGTAGTTGACAAGTTATTATAATTAACAGTAACAACAAGACAATAAGTGTGACATATAAGCCTGTTCCTAACTCTTATGATGCAAAACACATCAAATCACAACGTCAACTGTGCAAAGTCCCTGTAAAAACTGCAAAAAAACTGAAAGCAGGGTAATAAACTAAACCATCTGCTAAAATATTATGTAAAAAAAAATTACTTTCAGTGTTGGATCATTGAGAAAAAAACACTATTGACAATCTAAAAGAGTGAAATAGTTAGGTTTGGTTGCAGTTTCTCAATCCCCAGTGTTTATGATGTAACCCTCCCTTCATCACGGAGTAACAGACCTCCTATAATCTGCCCAATTTCCCACACTCCCGTACAGCCAGTGCTTAGCAGCCAGCCATCCATGCTGCTCTGCTAAACTGCTTGATTTACAAGTGCCCAAGGGGCAGTTTTGGAGACCAAAGCATACATTATTAATGGATGTGTAGTGTTGACATCATGCCAGAATCCATACAACACTTTCCTGCTTATGGGGTATTTCCAATACTATGATAATAAACTGTAAAGGGGGACACGTGAGTTGAATAAATTGATTCTCTGAAGTCGGTCCTGGCATGTTTACAACAGACTTGCCTCAGCCACCCAATCCCAGAGTGATACAAGTGATATCCAAGCAAAAATTGAGGAAATAATTCACCCAAAAAAAAGAAATGTCTGTCATCCGAGGTGCACAAAAGGAGACAGCCTTACTCATATTCGTTGTAATGAACATCTCCTTTTGGTTCCACAGAAAACAAGACAATCATACAGGTTTGTAAACAATGAGAGTTTTTATTTTTGGGTGCATTGTTCCTTTACACCAATATATCCATATGGATTCTCCTAAAACATCTCGAACTCACTCGTGTGTCCAAAAAAGAAATGCTAAGCATTTGCTAAGCAAACCTATTTAAATAAACAAACCAGATGCTAACTACAACATTTACATTCCAGTATAGAAGGAACACTTCAGTGTTGTGTACTGATGGATGGGAATCCAGCACATCAACAATAGTCATGATGAGAGCAAAACAAGCCCACTCAATCTAAGACCAAACATAATCTTAACTGCCTTTACAAGCTAAGACTCTTCTACATCAGACGAACGATGCGGGATTTCCTAAGGAGCTGGTTTTAGGGGGGATGTTGCTGGCACCTGCTATTAAAACCCACTGCGCACGCTTCTCGCAGCCTGCAACAAAAGCTCTGCTGTTGGCTGTTTTTCGGCAGCACAGGTGCCGCTGGTGAGACTGACCTGAATGGTGCAGGTATACTCCGTATCGTCCAGCAGTCTGACCGTGCACATGTATTCTCGCTCCAGGTTTCTGACGCTGCCACTCATCAGCCGACTCAACATCTTCTCAGAGCACGATCGCTGCTCTGCGTCCGGGACCAGAACAAAAAGCTCAAGCAATGTCACATCGACCAAACTCTCCGGTCGCCCAGGTGAAACGAGCTAACCGAAGCCGACGGCATCTTTATCCGATGACATGAACGCTGCAGATGTTTGGCTAAGTGTTTATTCTCTGTTATCGCGAACAGGTTCCTCCAGAACGCATCCAGCTCCAGATTAAGTCGCTGTGGTTACGAGCAGACAGTAGCAGCCCGACTGTTGACCATTCACCGCTTGATATTTGAGCAAGGGGGCGGGACCACAGAAGCTGATTGACGCTCCTTCTAGCCAATGGTTACGATCTCCAAATAAGGACGCGCTTGAAACGGACAATGAAAGATTGGGGTGCTGCTGCGTACATGGAGGTCATTGTTGTCCAATAAGATGCTGGACAAAAGTAGTAGTAAGTTTTATAAGGAATACTCGCAGTTTCTACTCTGGTTTATTTCCTGGAGCAGTATTTTTTCTTCTCTTTTTTCATTTGGCAGTAGACCAGTCTTTGGTATCAATAAAAGCATCAAAGTAGTATGTTACAAAATATTGCATAAGACGTTAAAGGCCAAACGAAAAGATGTCGAAAAAATATAAATGAAAGAAAAAAAGTGTTTAATTTTTTTTAAATAATGTAGAAATTAGCATATGTGGAGAAAATGGTTTGTGCAGGATATTTAACATTTCTCTCTTGTAATATATGAATATAAATATTTTTTTTCACATAAATGAAAACATGCTACTACAAAAAACTCTGAAAACGCACTTACGTGAAAAGTAAACTAACATATAGAAATGCAATGTGACTATAGGCTTAATATTAATGTTAAGGTATATATCTTTTTTTATGTGTTATTCTGTTAATCAAGAAAATAGATCATAATTTTTCTGCATAAATTTAATATACTATAAACTGTAATAATTCATTTAATAAACTATAATTTTATGTATTTTTTGTTTCATGCAACCTATCTGTACATGTGATATGACTTAATTTTAAATATTACTTGTTAAAAAAAATACAAAATATTTATTACCTGATCCAAAACAATTTTTAATAAAAAACATAACATAGAAACCTAACTGCTTCTTTTAATATTCATTATTTCCATCTTTTCAGCCAAACCAAAAATTATTAGATATAATATTTGATATCTTAGTACTACAGTGGGTGCAGGACTAGTTAATTTATGTACGTGGGGATAGGAAAATAAATTAAACTGTGACATATTATACCAAAAAATTCTTATTTTAGTGAACCACCAGTAAAATTGATAAAAATTTGGGACCAAAATTATTCACACTTTTTGTCGTGACCATGTTTTACTTAAGTGTTTGTTCTTTAATTGCTAATGCGAACATGAAAACCCAAATTTGTTCTGACACAGTTTAACTCTGAGTTCTTGTCATATTTTATTACCATATTCTTAACTATAGCGAATAAACTGTGATAAAGAAATGATAAAGGTGTCTGAATAATTTTTGTTTTGACTGTATGCAGGTTCTACAAATCCATTAATATTTAATGACTTTAATATCAATATCTTTACGTTCCAAGACTGCACTTGATTATGAAATTTCATCACACAAGAAAACTCAAGAAGTAGTACTTTGTATATTGGTTATACAAGAATATTTCACTTAATTTGATTTACAAATAATTTGTATAAATATGTCTACATTTGCATGAGAACTTCTTCCTTTCACTGCTCTCTCTCTCTCTCTTTCACACACACACACACACACACACACACGTACTGTATCGTAACTGGTAATTAGTAAGCAAAAAGTAAACAATTAATGTAAAAAAAAAAATCCTTTGTTACATTAAAACAATGTCTTAATGTGTGTTTGTAAAAGGAAGGAACATCACATAGTGAATTCATTAGAGTCATTTTCATCATTCTCCTCTGGTTCATTGCTGCTAATGGAGGTGGATTTGACTGAACTCTGTAATCGGTTCTCAGCCTTGCGTGTGTAGGGCCGACCTGCTCGAGGATGGTTCTGATGATGAGGATGTCTTATATTGGGCATGTGGTCCACAGTATGGACACGACTCTCTTGTCTCCTGTCCACTGGTCTCATCTGATTCAGCTTGCAGGAGGCAATAAGAGGCCTCCCTATGTCCAGCTCTTTGCTCACAGTGAGACGTTCTTTAGTTTGTGTGTGGGTGTAGTGCAGTGTCACGTTGATCACCAGAGATCCCTAGGAAGATTGAATAAACTGCAATTATTTAACGTGTTTAAACAGTATTTTTGACTTCCAGATATACAGCATTATTCTACATCAAGTGGTGTATAATACGATACAGTACAGTACAGTACAATATAATATAATATAATAATTTTTTTATTTTAAAAGTTCTTAGCCATTTTAATTTTTAGCAACCAATCAATTATCATTTGCACATTACGTGCTTGCCAAAACCCTACTATTATCTGGGGCCAGTTGACAATCAAGTGTTTTAAATGGAACGTGTTTATAAGTTCTCAATGTTTTGTGATGTGTTAAGATCTATACCGTTATTTTTCATTTCAAAAGACAAAAAGTCTTGTACCTGGAGTCTCTGAAGGCAACATAATCTGAGGGTGCTGTCAGGAGTTTCACCACTGTTCACAAACAGACTGTCCATTTCTTCTGATCTACCAGAACCAGAGAAAATGTCCTGCATTTGCTAAAAACAAATATATATCACCACTTAAATTGTAATCAGACATACAGGTAAAGTGAATGTCTAACTGTATATACACCCAATGACGCATTACACATTTTCACCCCTGGAGGTCAGTAGACCCACAGTTTTGTTTCTGCTAAACTTTTTAAACTTTGCATTTGCTGATGTCTTTAGGTTTAATCATTACTGTTTAAACTATTATGAAAATTAAAATTCAGCTAAATACATAATATATAAGAGGAAAATTTTTACTAAAATCTGAGTGTATTGCTTATGTATAAGTATGTAAATGTGTATGTATATATATATATATATATATATATGTGTGTGTGTGTGTTGTGTATGTACTAAAATTACTATACTTCAGTACCAAAAGTATTAAAAAGATAAATATACAGGTAAACAAAAATAAAACAAGAATATAAAGAAACACTATGAAAAATGGCAAAAAAAACCCCACATAAATTACTAAAGATAAAAATAAAAAGTGGAAATTGCACTGGCCACTGCACTTCCTTCATATTTTTATAAGTTAGGAAAAATTTTAAGAAGCACATTCAAGTACAAAACACTTTGAAACACCCTCTTTCCTTATTGGGGGCTCTCCCCTCCCATCCTGACTCTCATATCCCCCTTGTGCATCCGTTTGTATGTGTTTATGAAAGCAAAAGGAGGACATGAAAAGCTGTGACTTACTGGTTCACTTTCAAGAATCAGAGTGCAGTCCTGGGCCTTAGCGCTTGTGTTCCTCACTGTACCAAACACAACCAGGACATTGGAGAACAGGGCAGAAAAACTCAGCTCCACCTTAACACCACAACATGGAAAGTCCAGAGACCTTCGGACAGGAAGAACTGAGGAAAAACATAAGCAAACACATAAATGCACATCAACGTAAAAATATTAAATTCACTTAATGGGGAAAAAAAGAGAAACACACATAACAGAAACCATAAAGTATTAGATTCTGAGAAGTATGATAAGTATTATAGTAGTTACTGATGCTGCGCAAAAGTAAGATAACTGATGCATTTATCAAAGAAACCTACAAGCTACAAAAATAAGCTGTTCTCAGATTTATTTGAACTCGACAAATAAAACCTGTCACAGTCTATGGATTCCGTTTGAATCAGATCATTGGTTACAATTTGGCTCTTTTTGGAAGGTAATTCATTTCCTTTTTGAGCAGACGCACGGTTTATGAATGATCCTTCAACGGTGCTTTTACCATGAGTCATGTATTACAATCTAACCCACAAATGAAACCAAAACGGAAGTCACAAATTGTAAGATGGTTACGGGTGATAGAGCACTTTTGACTGCAGGCAATGACTTCTGTTTCACTGTATTCAAATCATTACTGATGGTGAATCTAGCATTTTAAAGGGGAAACATCATGAATCAAAAACACCATAAAGCCAAAAAATTCCTTCATTTTTGAAACAGTTCAATGTACTACGTAAGAATAATGTATAATGTCAAAATGATTATTTCTTATGTTAGGGAAATTTAAAGAGGTCATTTAAAGTAGTAAAAATAACTGAGACAAATAGGTTTTGGAACTGGTTATGTACTATTTTTTTGGTACATGGCACCTTTAATCATGAAAAATAAATGTACAAATATTTTACAATTGAAATTCTTGAATTCTTGCTGTTTCCTATATTCAAATAATGTATAAAAGCATAACATCACATTTTTTACCAGTAGTTTAAGTGGAAATGAGGTGGACAAAATATAGGTACTGTATATGGGATACAGTAACTCCATTAATAAAGGTATTTTTATTTGTTTGTTTAAACAGGATGCATTTGAAAAAGGAACCTCTGATGACATAATCTGTGACCCTGGAGCACAAAAGCAATCATGAGTAGCACAGGGGTCAAAATTAAAGATTTTGTTTTTATGTAAAAAAAACATTAAGTAATTATTATGTTCCATAGATATTTTATACATTTCCTATGTAAATATATGAAAACATAAGTATTAATTAGTAATATGCATTGCTAAGGACTTGATTTGGACAGCGATTTTCTCAATATTTAGATTTTTTTGCACCCTAAGATTATAGATTTTCAAATAATTGTACAAACCATTATAACAAACCATTCATCAATGCAAAGCTTATTTATTCAGCTTTCAGATGATGTATAAATCTCAATTTTAATTAAAACATTTTATTGGTTTTGTGGTCCAGGGTAACATGTAAATCGGGTAAGGAATATGTAAATACCATTAGCCTGTTTCCAACAAGCATCCCGCTGGCGGAGCTCCATGGTGTGTCCAGATGTTCGTACAGGATCGGTCAAAGCCCGTGGCTCTGTCAGAGTGTGTCTGATCTCTACGACCTGCCTGCCACGCACCAGAGGGTCCTTACCCAGATCTAAAGGGAGAACGACAAGGTTCATTACAAACCACAAGAATATTGTCCTTCTTCAAAACACTGCTCTGTTGAAACGTGATTAATTGGTGTTCATCATGGTTATCAGATACTGAATCATGACTTAGCAAATTGTCCATATAATTGGGAAGTTAAAAACCTTTGAGGAACATGCTTTAAGGTTCCTTCCCTAATTGCAAAAGAAAGTAAAATAGCAATTCAAGTTAAGTTCTGCTGTCAAATAAGAAAAACAGACTTGAGACATGGCGCTTTTTTAGTGCAAAGACATTGCAAAAAATTACAGAATTTTACAATTTTAATATAAATTTTATTGCGAAAGCAAATAAAGTATTTAATTGTGATAAAGTGTAAATACATGTTTCCTCTAAATTCAACATATATTTCCAGTACAAGTTGTACAATTTTATTTTAATTGTTAAATTAAAAATATTTATTTTAAAACATTAGTAGATAATAGTGACATAAATACATTTATGTAAGACAAAATGCTCTTCTTTAAACTTTCTGTTCATCAAAATTAATTCATTACATTATTACAGTTTTCATACAAACATATTATTAAAATAATAAATATTTCAATATTGTTCAACATTGATTATAATAAAAAATGCAGGGTGCAGACTGACTAACAAGAACACGAGACAGGAGGAGGCAGGGTGTAAGTGGGGCACCCTGCAGCCGTCCCTAGGTTAAGCGCTCTCAAATTTCCCCACCTGAGCACAGCAGCCAGAGAATGAGGTCACAAGCTTTGGCAGCTACAATATAAAAAGCCAAGTGCTGTTACCAAAGAGACCAATCAAACAACCAAATAAGCTCTCTGCAGGGAGAGGGGGGATTATCTCAACCATTAAAACATAAATCCACATTCACATCATGCCGTGGAGGGTACGGAAACTAATGTCTGGCATACAGTGGATGTCAACCAGTTGTTGCGCTCACAAGTCCTCCAAGTATATTTGTTTTAAAAATTGCTCAAACATCCTGGTTAGGCTTTGATATCAACTTTTAAGTATATGTGAGAGCTGATGACAAAGTCAATATTAAATATTCACCCTTATTAATCACATTAGGCTGTATTGTAATTCTTGTTTTTAGGGCCCTGTGAAACCATAACTAGCTAGCTAATAGCTGTTAATTATCAAATATAAGGGGTAATCAAATTTTTAAAAGATAAATAAAATTAATTTCAAACAATTGCCAAATAAAGTGCTCCACAACAAGACAATAGTCTAAAACATGCATGTTTGAGGTTGTATAACACAGTAAACTTATTATTATGACGCATGACGTTATTACAAATTCAATTTGATTAAGTGGACAGCTCATCTTAAACTTGGCCAAATTCTATGACATTGTACAGTAAATGTCATTTTTATGACTGGATCCTGCAATTACGTCCACATTTTCAACATCACAGAAATCCTATGATCCTACAAATTTAATACCTCTGAAAGTGAGAGTTGCTATGAAATTCTGTGGGCAAAAAGGCTATTGTCTATTGTAAATATTGTAGCAGCGTATGAAAAAAAGCCCACATTGAAGTCACTTTCTATCTAAGCGACTCTCTATCTCTATTTTACAGCGAATCCAACGAGAGACCAGCTTGAACCTGTTTCAAAATCTGCATTAAGGAAATCTTTCACCTTCATTTGACACAAATTCAGTTTGAAATGACTGTATTTCGCCCACAAGAATGTGACCACATGACACCTTCAGAAGGAAGCTGTAGGCAGAATAGGTAGTGAGACAGGCAGCTTCTGTATGGAATAGAAGAGTATTGATAGCAGCACTTACCCTCAGAGACCTGCTCCAAGACATGGGTCACCCTCTCTGGCTTTAAGACATGTTTGTTCAGATACTTGGTGAAGATCCCTGTGCTCTTGCCACCATCCTGGACCTCGAAAGCCTCTGCATCTTCACTCCTGTGGGAGCAAACGCCAAGATATAACAAAGAGAACACAATCACTCTTGTTTAAGAAGCTTTGTCGGAGAATTGTCAGTACTTACGTGGCGTATCCATACACAGTGTTTCCCAGAGGAGCCAAAGGTTTAATTTCAGAGGAAGGACCTTTTTGTTTGTACCTGGAGGATAAAAAAATAGCGAAGACATTGAACAGTGTAGCAGCATGTAGCATTTCCAAAACTATTTCAATAATCTGGAATTCTAAATAGACATTTTTTAACAAATAGCTGCACAAGATCATCATGTTCCCGCAGGCCTACCATTTTCTACAGGTATCCAGGAGAATGACGTTGAGCTGGGCTTTTCTCTCCTGCATACTGTGCATCACTCTTTGTACGCACACACAGTTCTCCGTACGGTAGGGTCGCGGAGCGTCAATGGCCACCAGGTAATTTCTGCCCGAGTGCTCGTAGCCATGGCCAGCGTAGTAAAAAACAGCTGAAATTGGAAAAATAAGAAGTCTACAATATTCAATGTGTTTCGGTTTGGGTTTCTGGATCATTTTCTTTTAACATTTCCGTACTAATTACAGAGAAATCAACAAATACTTTGTTGAAATAAGTTCAAAGAGGTTTACAAGAAGTTAGATTCAAATCATGGGGAACACAGAAAACTGGTGTTGTAACGGTCAAATCTTTCTTCACTAAAAAAGGAAAATTCTGTCATCATCTACTTGCTTATGACGTTCAAAATCTGTATCACATTCTTTCTTTCAAATGAAAAACAAAAGAAGAATTCATTAAGAATATCTGAACCATAAAGGCATCAAAGTAGACTCATGCACAAGATTCCAAAAACAGTGACTGCTTCCAGAATCACTTGATCTGCTCGCAAGTTTATTAGTGAATAACAACTTAAATTTCAGCTTGAACTGGGCAAAAATGTACAATTTGTGCTCTAGGTTGCTTAATCATAGAAGCTTAATTTTGGGGTAAAACACATGAAAACTATACAATGTTTCGATGATACTTTAACTGACTATTGCTAAGACATCAGCAATATGTAACCCATATTGACAACAGTACAGAGTAATCAAAGTAAAGTCTAACACTTTCCATTTTTCACTTTCTATTGAATAGGCTAAAATGATTTTCTTTATGAGGGAGTTTACAATACAAGTTTAAAAAGGGAAATTCCAACGTGGGCTACGCAACTAGTATACATTTGTTGGATAGAAGCATTACAGGTTTCTGAAGATAAGCAGCAAGGCATACTACTACCCACACATCACTTATAGGCCAATCAACAGACTACAGCATCTCAGTGTTACTCTGAAAAAGCCCTGTGGTTGAAAGCGCTGTGGTTTTATGACCCATGACATGCACTGATACTGTATCACCGGAAAACAAAGCCTTTTCTTCCACTCAAATGGAACTTCCTCTGACTCGTCACTGAGACGCTCCAGTGAGGCCTGTTGAGAAACACTAAAATTCTTTTTTTTTCCAGGAGAATTTCAAATGGACTGTGTATTGTCCAGCACTGGAAAAAACGTCTTTCCTTTCACTTTCCTGCACAAAACATACACTATGGAGACACACAGGATAGCACCGATAGCCACAACTTCAAAATGAATAATATCCGGATTTCACATGAGCATGTTCTTGCACATTGCAGTATATTTATTTATGCATGTAATTTCCTGACTCTTTTTTGCACTCAGGAACCTGAAACTTTCATCTCAAACCAGCCATTTCCACGAGTGCAAACTCTACATCCTGTGAGATAATTTATTTTAATTAAAGCAGTCCTGTGAAACACCAGACATTTCCTGCAAGCTCCTCCAGCAAACACACAACATGTGACTCACCATACACTCCACGGTCCAAGAGCTGCAAGAACTTGTCAATGGCAGCCTGCATTTCTTGAAGGGTGAGATCAAGCAGAGAGACCACTCTGAAGCCTAACTGTTGCAGAAGATTGGCCAGCTCATGAACATCCATAGTGGGGGCCATCAGACCAGGATGGTGATTGTAGTTCAGGTTGCCAATCAATAATGCCACTTTGTCAGTTGCTAAGGGAAAGAATTTATCAATTATTTAATAAATGTTTTTTTAAAATCACATTATATATTTTTTTTACATTTTAAATTTAAATTTTGTTTGGGTAATTTACAAACAGACTTTGTAAAGAAACAAAGTTATTTGTATGCAGAATTCAATAAATAAATATATATTATTACATTATACATATATAATTTTTACAAGTTATTTAAAAAATATGCATGAGCTTTGAATGCAGTTCAATAGAGTCTTTGACTTTCTAGGATTTCTTCCACTTCAGCGACTTTCATTTGAAAATACCCTAATATTTCAAGCTTTTTTCACAACTGTGACAATGCTACATAGATGGCAACAACTGTTTTCTTGGGGAAATAATCAAGGTGGGAGTACTGTGAAAGACAGGCAGGCATCTAGTCTATTTTTAACCTGAAATGAGCTGAAAAAAAGCTTTTGTCTGTGACCTACCCATAAGTGTGGCCTTTGGTTGTTGATCTGGAGGTGCTGTGGGGGAACCAGAGGAAAAAATGGAATTGATGAAAGTTGAAAGAGAATGAGAAATGTTAGCACGCTACTGGATGCCCATAGCTTGTGTTCTTGCACTAGTTTCACTATGGAAAAAAAACTCTCCAAACGTTAACATTATTTGCGTTCCACAATGTGACAAGTAAAGAGGGAAGTTCTCGCTGAGCTGGTTTCAGTCTAAGATTAGTTTTACTCTCATGTATCTAATGCTTGTTTAGACCCAAAATACAATTCAGTTCCTGATTGTTCTTAACTCCTACAAATTGTGGAAAGTACCAGTAATTCAAAACTACACTGAGCACAAAGAATTCATGGCTCAGCGCTAAAGACTGGATGGTTTCCTGTACTGATGTTTTCATCAAATTCCTTTTCACTAAAAAAGAAAGCTGCTAAGTAGATTTGACAGTGTTAATAAGCAGGTCAAATTGAATCACGATGGCAAACAAAGTGAGAAAGGATTGTCAAATTTAATGCAAGATCCATTGGTGAGCAAGTAATGCAGTGCTAAATCTTTCCAAATATGTTTTGAAGGAGAAACAAACTTATCTACATCTTGAAAAGCCCGAGAGTAATTCTTCTTTAGAAAATTTCAAGTAAGAGTGAACTATTTCTTTAACTATTTTAAAATAGTTAAGTAAAATAAACATTAAAAATATTTGTTAATGTTTAAATAAACATTAAAAATTAAAAAAAAAAAAATTGCGGCAGAGATGCTAATAAAGAACAACAATATATACAAAAACAATATATTCTGTATGAATGGCCACTGAAATGGCCTACAAGGGAAGCTGTGCACTGAAATGAAAGGCTTGAAAAGCTTGACATAAACAGAAGTTGGCGGTTCTTACCAATCTCAATATCAGCTGCTTCTGACCATCTCTCCTCCAAAATATTTGACACAGCACAGAGGTATGAGCCCACAGTGTCTGCACTGGCATTTTCTATCTAAACAAAGAAGACCAAATAAAAAACATATTTATTTTAGGCAGATTCCAACTTCAGTGTGTACATCTGAGCCAGTCATTACAGTCAAAGCAAATTGCTCACACTTAAAAACAACAACCTGAACATAAAAGTGAACCAATAAAGCTAGAGTAAAGGCCTTACCCTAAGTATTTCCGTGGTCTGTTTAGGTAAGATGCGACCATTTCTGTACCACTGGTAGGCAGGCGCGGGTTTGCCTAAAGCTGTGCATTTAAGAGTGAAAGTCTCCCCTGGTTTTACTGTTTGGCTTATCGGGTGAATGACTACATGGGGTTCCCCTCTCCATGTGTGAGAAACACCTAAACACAAAGCATCATGTTATCTTACAGATACTGAAGTCTTTAAACTAAAACATTGAGAAAAAACCTTGCAAAATTAATCACTGATAAGTAAATGTCAGTCTCAATATGGGTTCATGGACTATTAGGCCAGATGATTAATGCAGCTGATAATAAAAATGGAATGGCAATACGAGATAACGGAAAGTACCTGGTTCATCTAGGATTCTTACTTTAACCCATTCTGTAAACTGATAGTTACAGTACAGGTCGCTCACTCTGCAAATATATTTTCCAGATCTCTGGAGAGAGACGGTGAGCTCAGGCTCTGTCCCACCTGCCACCTGAAAAGATTAAGAATTATGTTATTTCACACATTTGTTTATTTATTCCTTACAGTCTTAATATATAACATATAAAGTGTACAAACCTCTGTCTGATGTTTATCAAACCACTGATAATTCAATGCACCAGTCCCTATTGCTTGAACTCTTAAGGTCACCTCATGGTTTAGTGGTACACACACAGACATCGGCTGCTGCAGAATAACAACTTCTGCCCACAAAAAATAAATCATTAAATAATAATAACTAAACAATACAGCTAACTAACAATACAACACAATAAAACTCCATAACAATTTATGAAAATGTATAAAAACTGAATTATGATTTTGCTAATAAACTCTTCATATAGAAGTAGAAATACGCATAAGGATAGGTATATTATACACACCAGTTCTCATGACTGTCTGCGCTACTCTTAAGTGTGTAAGGGCCTAGACTGCAAAAATGCTGCACTGTTAGGGTAGTCACTCATTTCAAAATTGTACCACCTGTGTAAAAAGAAAACAAAAGTATGAGTGGCATAACATAACAAAAGTGGCATTCAGAACCAAAACAATGATACACAGAGATAAGTTAAGCAATCCAGAGTTTGGAAGAGTGATCACAGAAACTGCCCTATCACAATTTCAACAGTGTTTGTACAGTCATTTCATGCTAAAGTAGTATTCAAGAAAAAAGTGACAGCAAATTAGAAATGACTGGTATCATAATATCTTGTTTATCCTACTTTGCAGCGAAATGAGAATTTCATTCTCTTTCATAATTATAAGTTTGTTTGAATATTATTATTCCTTATGCTTTAATTGTCATTTTAAATTTTTCAGTCCTTAAACTGAAAATCCCATTCTTTAAAATGTAACACAATTTCAACACATTAAAATACCATAATGCATTAGCAGCAGTTATATCAGCTTATGAATTTTACCAGTTACAAAGCAATTTTCCAATATGTAAACTATTAGCAGAGTCACACGTTTTATTAAGTAGGTTTATTAGGGAAATGTAATTTCTGCATTCAGAACTTTAGGCACGTGGGAACTGGCTAAAAATACTGAACCATTTTGCCTGAGAAAAATACAGTTCTAAAAACACATGACTTTTTAACCTTTTGTTAAAACATGCACTCATTGTTTGCTAAACAGATAAGGTAATTAATAACTATATAAACACTCAAAACAACTTGGTCAAAGTTATAATTTTATAACTGTGAAAGCACAAGTTTAAACGTTTTTGTCTGAATGTATGTCAGTGTGGTTTTATGGAGTTCACTTGTTTACATAGCAACTAAAGAAAAAAACTGGAAATTTTACTTTGGAGGAAAGAATTTACAAAAATAATTCAAATATGGGTTTGAAATTTTGATTCAAAACCGTATAGATATTTAGGCATTACCCCTCTTAACAACTTCCCTGTGTGTCAACCAGTCCCGGACGATAACAGCATCTATTTTGTGGCGTCGTTCGCTTGCATTATACAGTAGATGTCGATGTCGAGGGGTGTTACACTCACCTGTCCTAGAGCTCATTGCTGTGTGGTGTCAATGCCGGCTGACTGCGACTTATATCACACTCCCCGCCTAAAACCTGTCATTCAAACAAACACAGAGCGTCAGCTCAGACCGACGTCTGGATTTTCAACATGCTGCGTTAGAGTTTGGCTGAAAAATGAATCGTTTCCCGTAATTATGGAGCAATGACAGACTGGCCCTCCCACTACCGCAGTGCTCAGTGTAGATGCGCCCTCAACATCTGCACACTACAGCAGGTACAGGAGACTGAAATACTTTTTTTCTCTCTCTCTTCGTCAGGTTAATGACAGACTGACGTCACATTACAAATAACAATCCTGAGCTGGAAAGATTAGAAATGTTGACCATAAATAACATAACCAGTTTATATTAAAATTTATTTTTTAGGTAAATGTTAAAAATGTTTAAATGTTTTGTTGTTGTTGTTTTTAATGACTTCATGAATTTAGCACCCAGCTCAAGCCAATTCAATCGATTCTTTCGTAAATTAAGTGTGACTGAATGGTGTCACACCATTTATTTATTTATTTATTTATTTGTCTGTTCATTTCTTGTTTTTTAGGTTCTTTGAATACCCTTTTTGTTTTTGTATTGACTGTCAGCAATTACAAAAAAAATATTATTGTGATGCAATATATAGTTTTAAAATATCTTTAATTTCTGTTTATATGTGTTCTCAGCACTTTATCATTGCATTTAAAATCATATTCTGCCATCTTAAATCCTGCTAAACAATAATAATTCTTAAAAAATGTTACTTACATGTGACTTGAGTCCGAGTGTTCCACTCAAGTTTATATCTCCGTTACTATTATTTGTAAGCATGTGTTTCATCTCTTGTTTGAATGATGCACGGTATGTTTGTGAGAGTGGTTGCTTGACAGCATGTAATCGGAGCTCTTTTATGATTGGAAAATGATGCAATGACACATGACCGTTGGGAAAGGTTGTTGACTGTTATGGGGAGGGTGTACAGACAGAGTGACATAGAGGGGGCTGTCCTAATTAAACCTGGGCCATGCTTTGTGCTTGTCCGGAGAGCTGTCATCAAAGGGCCACTTGCATCAGATCACTTTCATCACACCACAAACTACATGCATTTGGCTAAGTTTCTACCACACTGGGCCCTTTCTATATATGTTAAAGTATCTCTATCCACTCAGTAAAAGAGAAAAATACAAGATTTAATGAGGCTGGCAAATAAGGAACGATTGAAGCAGGAGATATTTTTGATTTTAACCTGCGCTTGGAAGTTTTTGCTGTCTTTTTCTTGGAGACTGCTTTCAAGTGGCTTCAGAGCAATGGCTAGTTGTGGAAAATGTGATGTGCTCTCGCGCCTATTTGTAGGCCTGCTATAAATAGGGTCCTGCTGGCAACACATGCTCTGCTGTGATTGACAATTCTAGTGCTACTGGGACAGCAGGCTCTAAAGAACAGGCAAAGAAACATACTAATGGTGAGTTCTTTAACTGTTATGCTGTTTTGTCAAGCAATTCAAACTTCAAACTTTATGTGTCGGGTTGAAATCAAATACAAATGACTGCGTTTGACCAAATTGAAATTAGCAGACCACAGTTCCTATTTATAACTTCTCTGTTCAAATGGTTTGCTTGTTGAGACTAGCTGCCCTCAAAACAGAGGGTTCTGTCTACCTTTTTTTCTTTCTTTGTTACATATAATTAATATTGTTACTTTTAATGTTTGTATTTTTCAGTTTGACTGATTTGTATTTTTTCCTTTTCAGTAGTTCTCCATATAGTTACGAAGTGGAACTTTACATTTTGGTTCCAATCACCCAGAGACCGACTTGACTTTTACTCAGAAGAAACACTGAAACCCCACTGGTGGGTTTTTTGGACTGTTGAAGTTATTTATTTTGGACAATGACATCCAGGAGGCCCATGACCCGCTCTTACTCTGGAAATGGGAGATCGGGAAGTCAAAATGGGGAGGATGTTTCATCGGCGAGCGGAAGGTCAGAGAGCCGCAACTACCTTTCCAACGTTAGGCCTGAAAACAGGTAAAAATCTATCAAATTTGATTGAGGTTGTCTTTCTGCCTTGTTTGATTGTGAAAAGCCTGTCTTCTTTTTGTCAGAGTTATCTAAACTGCAGGATTGGATGTTGATTTTGAGCTTTATGGCTTTTAGGTCTCGAAATGAATTGTGTTTTAATAAATATTTAACTACATTTTACTTAATTTTAACTACATTTGACATATTTTACTAATCACTGATATTTATGAAATATAATTAAAAATGTATCTAAATTATATGGAATATTAATGGTCTTAGAACAATGGTCTTGAACAATGATCACTTTTAATGTAAAAAAATATCCCCTATTCTCCCCCTATTCTGATCATTTATTATCTTAAATGAGATGCCATCTTCTCACATCAACTAGCATAAGAGTGTAATGTTTTTTGTTGCTGCTGAAAGACTGACGTAACTGTGGTTTCCACATTGGTCGTTTTATGTTTTCTCGACTACGGTTATGCAAAGAGAAACCACAGCTTTTACCCCATTAGGAACAGCGTTTACTGTATGATGCATTACAGATGCTCCTGGCTGTGATTAAAACCAGGGTCACGCAGTGACTAGTCCCTAGTTTAGATGTTCTTGTCTGATGAGTGTCCCTTTGATTTGCCTCTTTTCTAAATAGCTTTTCAACTCACAGGTATTCAAACTACAGGCCGTCGAGGTAATAAAAGCTTCCCAAAAGGTCAATCCCAAACTAACAACACTTCAAATAACAATTTCTATTCCCCAAAATGCCTCTCTGCTTCGGTTTGTTTTACAATTTCAGAAATACCAAATTTTAGCCAATTGCATTTGATTGCAATGTAATCAATACTGTGACCCACCTAAATAACCACTTTATACAAAAAAGGATACTACAAATGATACCAAAACAAACTTTTACACGTTAATATTATAAGGCTAAAATAATATCCTCTCACCCTGTTAATACCTTGCAGCCTTTCCTCCCAATGACACCAATAATTAAGAGTTTACGTTTTACTACTGACATTAATAATACACTTTCATGTCTATGCAAACTGTTGCTTTAGCTTATTAATTTATTGATTTATATAATAACGTTTGGATTAATTTTCTATAATATATACTAGCTTTCCTGAAATGGTGATTAATCTGTTGACAAATTTGTATTGGCAATTTCTAGGAGTACATTATGTACTGTCATGGCTCAACTGACCGAAGAGACCCAGCCTTGTTTTGACACCACCATAAAATCGAAAGCAGTGTCAGAATCATGCAATGTCAAGTTCTCTTGTGTGGTCACAGGTAAGCTGATTTATCATTATGAAAATAAATTTAAATACTGAAAGCAAGTTAATATGTTCTATAACATCTCAGAAAATACACAACATATAGTCTTGTGTGTAAAGTCTGTGTGTATGTTTTAGTTGTTGTTGTTGTTCCGAAATATACAATTATTATATTCTAAGTTGAATTAATGTTCATATAGGCTACTATTTCCACACTGTAAAAAAAACTAAATCTGTAAAATTTCCGATAAAAAAAACGCTAGCTATGCAGGGAATGTCAGTTCACTTTTTTGACAGGAATTTACCATTAACCAGCATTTTCACAGTTTTTTACCATTAAAGTCACAGTAATTTTTACAGTGCATTTAATAAGAGCAAACTTCCTTCATTTTACTCACATTTTCACCAGGTTACCCGGCTCCTGAGTTGACCTGGTACAAAGATGACATGGAGTTAGATCGATATTGTGGTCTTCCCAAATATGAAATATTTCGCAATGGAAAAATCCACACACTCCACATCTACAAGTATGACCTGACTGCTTATTCTACGTGCTTTTCCTACATTCACATCCAAATCAATGCTTAATTATTTACACAATGACTATTAACTACATTTCTTCATTTGGCAGCTGTACAGAAGATGATGCAGCCATTTATCAGGCCTCGGCGAGGAACAGTAAAGGTATCGTCTCTTGTTCTGGGGTGCTGGAGGTGGGCACCATGAGCGAGTACCTGATCCACCAAAGGTTCTTCGCCAAACTGAAACAGAAGGCTGAGATCAAGCAGCGAGAGCTGGAAGAGAGTCGACGTCGGGGTAAGGAGAACATCAAGAAGGAACAACTGAATGTGATTAACCAGGAACGCATACTAAGGAAGCGTAGGATTCCTGCTGGGAACGATACCCTGAGCTCTTCTCCCACAACCCAGGATGGAGAGGAGAACGTGAGGTCCCAAGGGACAGATGAAGAGCAGCCTGCAATCATAGATGATAAGTCTGATAATATCACAGTACAGGCTTCCGTAGAAAAAGCAGAGATGAAAATGGAAAACGGTAATGAGAAACTCAACAGTATCTTCGATCCAATGGAGGTGGTCTCCACAAAGCAGTCTGCCAAAGAGAAACCGGGTGAAAAGAAGATGCGTATTACGAATGGATTTGATGAGGTGGGTGTTATTAAACCCACTCAGAGCAACAGAAAACAAGAGAATGTTAATGAAGGAATGAGCTTGGCAAAATATTTAGCTGAGTCTGTGCAGTCACAAGCTCCTGAGGAACATCAGAGTTCACAGGAGGTCATGGAGGTCGATGTTAGTCCTGTCCAAGAAAGAGAACGAGCGCTGGAGATGGAAAGGGAAAGATTAAAAGAAGAGAGGAACCGTTCACGGGAAACTGAGCGGGAGAAAGAACGAGAGAGATCCAGAGAGAGAGAACGGGAGAAAATTAGGCAAACAGAACAAGAACAAAAAGCTACCAAAGCCTCATCACACAAAGAGCCAGAACCTCAACACAAGTCATCCCTAACCTCAGTTTTTCACTCCCTAAAGGACATATTCTTTGGCAAAAGCAAGAAGTCAGAGACAGCAGAAACAACAAAGAGAACTAGTGAAGTTATGACAGAAAAAGAAATTCGACAACACCTTCCTCCCTCACAAACACCTCCTCAAGAGTCTTTGGTCTACAGTGAGGCCTCCGAGCTTGAGGCACCAAAACTGGTCCAGGAATCATCTCAAAGGGTGGATATGGAAGCAAAAACAAAGCCTTTACCACAAACACAAGACTTAGTCATCCGTAATGATATCATAAACTACAATTCAGCTGAACATATTTCTGAGATTCATGAGAACAAACTTGTGGATGTGTCAACCACCACTGAAAGAGAGCATGTTGAGAGCATTGGAGCAACACTTAGACTTTTTGTAGGGGAGAATGAGATGCCAAAGAACAAGAGTAGTCCAGAGGAAGTACCACAGATTGATCAATCCCTGCTTCTCAAGGTGAGTTCATCACACCTCTCACTTTACAACCTGCCGGTTTTGTCCATCTGTAGAGCAAGTCTTCCTGCACCACAGCACATGGCAGTTATTTATAGAGAGTACATTTGTGTGACAAGACTTGAGTTTAATTACACCAGTCCATAGCCAAGATGATGACACCAACTATACCCAAGAGAACACAGTAGGCAGCTTTGAGATTATTTGCTCTTTGGCTTCTCATGTTCAAGGATTGAAGGTGTCAGCATTGTTCTGCTAGACTATTTTCTTGGCAAAACTGCAACCAGTGTTTCGATACAGGACACAAATAAAGCAGGGTATGAAGTCTGAGAGTAGAGCACTAGTTAAAATTTCTGTTTTGTATTTTTTTTTCTAATTAAATACTATTTTGATTACAATATTGTACAATATTATAAGCATAACTGTTTAAGAAAACTATGTGTGTTTGTGTGTACATTACCATTTTAAATTTTAAATTTAAACAGTATTTGTTCAATATTGTCTTATTTCGGACTGCAATTCAATAGATTCAAAAGATTTATTTAATGTTTTAGATGTCTCTCATGCTCACAAATGCTGCATTAACTGCTAAAAATAAAAACAGTAATACTGTGAAATATTATTAGAGTATTAAAAATGTTTTTTTATATGTATTATATTTTTATTCCTTTCATGGAAAATAAGAATTTATTATTCAATCTTCAGAGTGACATGCTTATTAAATCTTAAAAAAAAGAAAAAAAGAAAATTATTTCTTTAAAATATATGATGTTTAGATATAAAAAGATTTCGGGAGGAGCACATTCGAATAATTCACTTCAGCTGTCACCTCGCCCCCCCAATCAGCCTATTATCTGATCATCCTATCAGAGTTAAGAGATTCTCCTTTAAATAGAGCAAATTCCCCTTCTCTGGCATATCGTTCTTTGCATCCCTCCACCGCCCCTACGCCTCTAGACCTAGACCACCCTCAATAATATCAGTTCATCTCTCTTATTCTGTCTATATCCAGATAGACCAACGGAACCTAATTCACCCACACACACAAGTCCTTCGCACTATTCGACTTGTGCGTAATCAAACTGGAGATTAGGTGCCAGCCAGAGGAGAACTGGCCCCAACCAAGCCTGGGTTCTCCCAAGGTTTTTTTCTCCATTTCTTACATTGGAGTTTTGGTTCCTTGCCGCCGTTGAGACACCTGACTTCTAGTGACTTCATCATCAATTTCAGAGACCGTCTCTGCATTTTAATGTTTCTTTTTTTAATAGTCTAGTCTATAATCTAGTCATTACGCACGTCTTTCACCTTAGTCTTCTATTTTCAACATCATCGAGGCTACCACAATCCGTACCGTTAAGCACTATAATAAGTCTTAGAATGATAGACCTCACCTTCCTCCCGGGGGGCAGTCAGAGATCGGGCTGGACGCTGAGCTCCATCCTACCCTCGCCGCCCGAGGGTTAAAATTCCTAGGACTCAGAGTCCGCCGAGCACCCGGCCCTCTCCCTGGACAGCATGCCAAACATACTCATTCTATTCGATTATTACTGAGGAAGGGTGAACATGTGAAATAACTTTTCAGCTTCTCACGACACAATTTTTTTCTGTGCTCTGCTTTTGTCTTATTTACGGCTCTCTCCCAGGACTTTAAATAAGGGTCACTGGCCCTTTAAAGAAAACAATCAATAATGTTCAGAGTGAGCATGAGTCAGACTAGCTGAATTTGTAGCTTATCTAGAATAGTTAGAGAATGTGTTTTCATGCGTCAGAAGACCTAAGAACCAGAGAATTCTTTAAGGAAACATGACAAATTCACTTTCAAGAAATTGTATTTACTAGCATAAAACCTGAAATGGTTTCCATCCATGGTCATAATCTTGTTGACTTTAAATGGACATCTTTTAATGATAGTGCAGGTCAGGACATGATGAAGGACAGTTGCAGGACACTAAGACAAGAAGACAAAACCTCTTCGCATTTTCCAGATTCTTTGGTTCCCTGTGTCTTAAAATAAACCTGTTTCTAATCTGTGCTGAGGGAAGCCATACCATACAAAGAGAGTTGACTGCTGACTGCTAAACTTGTATACATTATGTCAGAGAAACCAAAGTCAGCTGATAGTTCACAGTTACTGGAAATGTTCCACTTGCATGTAAAACCTTTATCTCTCTATGTATAATGGATGATAAAGTGCTCAAGTTTTGGCTTTATATTTGATTACAAACATGTTTACTACTGTGCATGCAACTGTAGACAGTAGTTGAGCTTCTTTCTTCACAAGAATGTGCACATGGCAGAGGTTCAGTTAGCCCTCACATGATTTTTAAAATACCATGGCTGAAGATTAGAGAGAAATGAGGCTATTAGAAAGGCATGTTGAACCACAGTGATTGCATCATCGCTTAAAACGAGACACGGCTAAATGCTAATAATGAATTCACATTTGTTAACCAACAGGGTGAATGTCACCTTTAATTGATTCACATGTGCTCAACAGTCTCAGACAGGACAAGCATGTGATAGCGTTGCACCTGGCATGTAACACATTCAGCTGTTTTATTTCCTATGTAATGTGGAAGTGCAACCACCCTAGCGTCTCGTGGGAAGTTAATGTTAGTTGTTGTGGTGTGTCAGTTAGAGGAACCCTGCATCTGAACTCTGCGTGTTAAATAACAACAGAGGGACTTCTGTTAAAAGAAAGCTCTAGTAGGAATGGTCTAGAAATGTGACAAGATACTTCTGTGACTACTGAAATGCCACTCCATCTTCAGATCAATTAGATGTTTCAATAATCTTAACATTATATCACTGTAAATGGATTATGTTTTAATGTGTAATAAGCAATATAATATGGCTTATAAAGGTGAAGTAAAGGTGACGCTTCCTTCATATATATATATATATATATATACCCTCAAAAAAATGAATATGTGTAGCCCCAACTCATAACAAAGAAATTACTGCAATTTAATTTAATATTTAATTGAGTTGGATTAACTTAATTTGATCAAATATAGTTTTAATGAAATTGATACATTTTATGCTTTTTGAACTCAAACTAAAACATTTAACCAGAAAATAAAATAATAAGAAGACATCCGTATACACTGAAAAAAAAAGAAAAAGAAAAAAATATATGCTTGATGTACTTAACTTTAGGCATTAGCCAACTTGTTATGCATAACATAAGATGGATTTGATACATCCATGGCATGCCCAAAGTAATTTTATTATTATTATTATATTTAAAAAACTGATTTATGTTAGCAGGTCCCTAAGCACATGCTCTACACTTTACCACAACGGTAACCCCCCAAAAACACTAACATAGCAGAAAGTCTTTTAAATACAAACATAAAAGAATGTTAAACATTAACAAGTCTCCCAGTTTAATCATCTTAATAAAAATACCTAAAATAACATTTTATTTCAAGATTTATTATCCTTATCCAGTGCAAAGCATGATGGGAAAGGGAAATCCACTTCCTAGTTACACAAGTAAAATCATTTATGTTCTTTCAAAATGAAAATATTGAGTTGAACCAAAACAAAACTATTTCACATCAGTTTAATACAATCCAGTTGTTTAAATAGGGAACCAAACATAATCAGGGCTCTGAACCAGTTTCATGGAAAGAAAACGAAAAACAAAAACAAATGACATTGAACAGGAACAAAAACAAAATCAATTGTAATTGTTCTGAACAGAAACGGAAACAGAAATTCAAAATTAACTGTATTTTGTAGCGTTCTCTTTATTATATCAATTTGGCAGACCAAAAATATGAATTCAAATTGTGTGCGCAAATGACGCATACAACGTGAAATGCCCGCGAAGCAGACGTCATAAGCAGAGCCCTTTCTGATGCGACGAGCTTAAGGTTACCAAGCACCTGGCTTATGTTGTTGTTTTATAATGTTACAATGCATTACGTTTTCTTTTACTTTTATGCATTAAATGTAAAATCATAACTACCTGGAGTTCTGTTTTGATAACGTTCTAAACTAGAACGTTATCCATTTTTTTTAGAAAATTAAAAACATTGGCATTAGGTGTATGCTGATCCTTAACTTCAACTTAAGCGTTTTACTAATGTGGTTTTGTGATGTTAGTTATATCATATGTCACTGGTCATACAGGGGTGTTTTCAAGCTGACCTGACAGCTCATAAATATTATGTTGTTTTCCTTCTACATACATGGAAAGTTGCACAAGATTGGTAGTCTGATTGTACAAATGTGTTTATAGTTTCAAATATAACAGCTTAAAAACAAATAAACATACCAAATGACAAAAAAAATTTAAGTACATGCTTATTCAATAAATACATTTTATATTAAAAACACATGCCATACTATACATCAATGATCAAAATTCAAAAGAAAAATCTAAGCTTTTATAAAAACTTCTGCCTCAGTTGATTGATTTTATGATCTTAGGTGAAAATCAATCTAAGAATAAAAGTGATTTATTATTCTTTTTTACTTTTTTATTACTATAACATACTTAATATCCTAGTCTATAAACATTAAGATCCAGTGCATGCCAAGAGACTAGTTACCTATTTAACAAGCAACTGTTTATGTCTTAAGGTTACAGGTGACCATACTAAACCCAGTGACACTGATGTTCCTGGCTCTGTGGGCTTGGCCAATCCTTCATCAAAAACAGAAAGGCTGGAATTTACCTATCCTGTTGATGAGGTCATGCGAGGTGCTGAGGAAATGCATATTTTGAAGGAACAGGGGGGCTCAGCTGCCCCCCTGACAGACCTTACCATGGCAGACCTGGAAAGCACGCAGTGTTGTGAGAGCCAGCCAGAGTCTCAGCTTTCACAGCTTGCCGACTTTGTCCCTACCAAAGTGCACACTGAGTTCCAGACAGCGGAGCTGAGGGTAGAAAAGAGCAAAGAGCCAAACGAGAAAGTAATTCCTCATATGGAGGAGGAAAGTGTTATAAAAACGCTAGAGGGAGGTTCCCTGGCAGGGAATAATAAAGAAGAGATGAATGGTGCAATAGAAGGGAAATCTTACACTGCAGGGAAAAATGAGTCGGTGAGTGACTTTGTCATAAAAGAGTCAGTCCTTCCTGTAGTTGTAGTGAATGAAAGAGAATATGAAATGAATGATCAGAATTCATTGTCGCCAGCATTGGGGCTAAATCAAGAAGAGGATTCCGTCGCTCTTGTGTCTGAGAGTGCAATGGAAATTGATCTGAAACCAGGTGAAAAATCAATACCAGGACTAAATGATAGTTTCACAGAGAATAAGGAAGTTGCAGCTGACTCTGCTACAGTGAATGATTTTAATATGGAGGATAATAAAAGCATTCCAGGTCAGGGTAGGAGTGCTGAAGAAAAAGGAAAAGATAGTGATGGAGAAAAGACTGAGGAAAGCACAGGGGGAAAAGACAATGTTAATGCTGAAACACTAAAAGATGATTCTAGTCAACCAAAGAAAGATGACGTTAAGAGAAACAATAGTGTCGTTCCAGTGACAGAAGCAACTGTTGTAATTCCAGAGATGGAGATCCCCAAAAGTCCAAGACGAGGTGAGACTGAGGTTACAGAACCTCAACCGAAGCCACACAAAGTAGATAAACCAAAACTACTTACAAAAGCACAAGCAGAGAGACGTTTGAGCGAGAAGGACCAATCAGCGGTCCAGCCAATTATAATACTCCCTGATACAAGAGAAACTGTCATCAAGAATGTGGCAAAAAAGAGATCTGCACCACTCATCCCTGAAATTAAGGTCACACTGCCAGAAAGAGTCAAACGTGAAGAACCTGTTATTGCACCTAGAAGTGAAATTCTGAAATTAGAGCCTGAGAGAGTTATGCAACCTTTAACACAAGAGGTGGCACAGATATTTCGAGAAAAAGAAAGACAAATGGATGATGCCACTAGGGCATCTGGTCAGTCAACCTCCAACAGTGCCTTAGGTATTCCAGATCTTTTGGGTGTGGCAAGGAACACTCAGTCATCACCTTCCGGGGAGAGAAAACAGGAAATTAAACCACAAAATCTAGAAGCAAGAGTGAGAGGTGGAGAAGAACAAGGAAGTATCAACACTGGGCGAGGCAGGGAAGATGACAATAACATCCCTGTAATTAACATAGCATGTGCTCATGACAACACGACCTCTCTTGAACAAGAGCCAACTCACAGCCATCACTCACTTCCTGGCATAATAATCTCACCAGATGTTCCTCAAGATATTCCTCCCATTTCTGTCACAACTGCAGAAAGGCACGCCGATAACAAAAGAGATGACCCTGAGACTTCAGTTACTATGATAAAAACCGAAAGCAATCAATATGGTCCACTTGCTACTTTTGAGAAACCAAAAGAGCAGCTTATGTCCCAGCTGAGTCCTGATATTTCAACAAAAACTCTACCTACTATTACAAACCAAGACCCAGATAAGGTTCCCCAGCTGAAAGACACAAAAGCAGAATCCGAATCTGACAGGCTTCAAAAAGACAAACCTTCCATAGAGAAACTTAGCCTAACAACCCCTGTGGGACCTACACTCCCTCCACTAAGTCCTGCCAGCTTGCGAAGGCTGATGGCAAAGAATAACCCAAACTTGGAGAATCAGGGGTCCATCTCAGGTGCGTCAGTGGATGGAAGTGAGAAGAAAGGGGATGAGAGCGGAGGAAGTACACCCACATCCACTCTGTCCTGTGAAAGTAGCCCAAAGATGAAGCGACGAGACAGTCTCACCCTAATACCCTCAGCCACCCCCGAGGAGCTGGCTTCTGGTGCTCGCCGAAAAATCTACCTTGCCAAAACCAAGTCTGAGGATGAGGGATCTGACCCGCAGGGTAAGAGGGATAGTCCATATATGTCGCCCAGTCAGGCTCGCAGGGCGGCTTTCCTGCAACTTCAAAGTGGGCAGCAAACACCACCCACAGAAAGACGTTCGCCATTGATGGCCCGACGCAAGGCCACGCTGGAGGTGCCGAAACCTAAAGAGGAGATGGCAGAGGTGACGGACAGCACAAAGACAGAAAGCAAACCAGCAGAAAAGGAAAAGCTGGATCCCTTTAAAGGTGACACATATGTATTTTTATACTGGCTGATTGTTGTTAATTGCAACTGTTGTTAACTGGCTAATATTTATTGACTGATACTGATAATATCAAAACATAGAATATGCCGGAGATTACATGTTCAGATCCCAGACAAGCCCAGAATTTTGGATACCATTCAAGTTTAACACCAATATATAAAGCCATTATAATATATAATGTATTGGTTATACTCCCACTTTCTAAACAGTCTCTACCACTTTCTAGTGTTCTAATTTTGCACTGTTCAGACATTATCATGTTGACACCATGTCGTAGGGAGATGTCTGATATGGGGGGAGAGTAAACACTACATATCTTTACCTTGTTGCCTCTGTCAAGCTACCCCTGATCCTCTTTCCATTCAGCTCCTCAGGTTATCCGCAAGATTAGGGGAGAGCCCTTCTCAGATACCTCGGGCCACTTGAAGCTGTGGTGCCAGTTTTTTAACATTCTTAGTGACTCCATCATCAAGTGGTACAGGGATGAAGAGGAAATTTTAGAGATGGAAAGAAGGTAAATTCCCCAGGGATCTATCAACACAGCCACGAAAAAAGAAAAAGAAAAAAAAAACTAAGTTTAAAACACCAGGGTAAAATGACAGTGAGATTTTAGGTTAATGGTTATTGTTGATAGAAAAATGCTAATGCAGTAAACATAAAAGGACCAACACAACTTTAAAAAAAATGCACTGATACAGTCTTGCAGCTGTTTTCTACATATTTGAACAAATTCTGGTGTATGACACAGATTTCGCTATGACAGTATGCATATTACTGCTTATTATACCCTAAGAGGCGTTTAATGCTGTGAACCTGAAAAGTTATTAGCAATATTGTTAACTGCTTTGTGGACTTGTCATTCACTTATTTGTATTTGACCATGAACACCACAGCTGTTACTGGTGAGGCTCTAGTCTGAGAGTATGTAATCCAACGCTGCTAAATTGCACCATCAGGGGATATTAAAATCTAAATTTGTTTCTCACAGTGCTGTCTCAGCACAATGACGCCGTACTCGCACGCATACACCCTGAAATGCGTCATCTGTGCATGTGTTTGTAACACACTGCCCTCAAGTGGCTGTAAGTTTCCACTAATAAAGCACAAAATATCGTTGTAAAAACGTGTACAGTATTTATATATATTTATGTAGCTTACGTGTATGTATACAAGACTTATAACCGCTTCAATTTTTTAATGCTTGGTTCATTTACTATGCTTTTAGTCTATAATTTACTCTAGTGCTTTAAAAAAAAGCGTTTGAGGATATCAGTGTATTTTGTATAATTGTTAAGTGCCTTTGATAACATTTAATGTACATCTCTCCCTCTCTCTCTCAGTGCTGGGGATGAGAGTCCAGTGGCTCTGGCAATAGTCCAGGCTTCCAGCAGAGACTGTGGAGTTTATGGCTGCTCAGTCAAGAACGAATATGGAACTGACATCACAGATTACTTACTCAGCACAGACAGTAATTTATAACTTATTGGTGTATTAATAAACAGAAATCTGCTAATGTATTGTTTATTATGTTTACTGTAACATTGTTTCTTTATTTGACAGTCCTGGCAGAATTTTTCTTAAGGGAAGATTTAGAAGGTAAGGCTTATGGAGGAAATAATTGCAAATTATACTTCAGGATTTTTTATGTTTACCTACATAGAATGTTCTGTGCTGTATTTATTTATCTTAGTTGGAGAAGAGATTGAGATGACGCCAATGATGTTCACCAAAGGCCTGGCAGACTCAGGTTATTGGGGAGATAAATTCTTTGGTCGCATCATGACAACAGAGGTTCAGATTGGAGAGGGATGCGTACACAAGGCCTGCAGGGCAAAGGTCATTTATGGTTTGGACCCTGTTTTTGAGTCAGGCAGCACATGCATCACTAAAGTAAGAAATCCCATCGCGTATGGGGCCAAGGAGGAGGGCAACCTGGCCGAGAGAAATCTAGAGATCACCAAACAGGTCAGAGTCTAAGTGGATCACAGTTTACATTAAGTACAAAAACTATAAAAAGGAAACATTATACTGCCAAGCTCCAAAAAAACCATAAGAAGTATCATAAATGCGGTCAAGTTTTAACCTTATTTCTTGTATTTGTTAAATTTGTACGTTACGTGATTAATCATTATGTGGCAAGAACCTGTAAGATTTTATTTCACTTGTGAATAATATTTGAAATATAAGTTAAACATTCTTTTTTTTTAACTATTTTGCATCTTGTATAATTGTATGGAAAATGATCAGCTCTTTTTTTTACCACAGTGATTTAGATATTTTTCTTCTTATCCTCAGGACTGTAAAATTCAAAATACTGTTCGGGAGTACTGCAAAATATTTGCAGCTGAGGCAAGAGTGATCGAGAACTTTGGATTCTCATTAGAGTAGGTCTATGAAGTAATCTTTACAGAAAGGCATTTCTATATAATGCATGGGGCTACAAATAAGAGATATGTCAAAATGATCTAATTCGAATCTTCTTTGTTTCTCTGAATAAATTCAGAGTCATCCCCCTTCACCTGATGTATCGACCTGCCAATACAATTCCATATGCTACAGTAGAGACTGATCTGAATGGTGTGTATGTGAAATACTGTCTGATGGACAGCACAGGAAGACTGATCGCCAGAACCACTTCTGAGGTGGAGCTGAAGTGTTGCACTTTCCAGCACTGGATCCATCAATGGACCAATGGAAACATCCTGGTTACCCGGTTAGAAGGTAAAGAGATAATTACTTCACGCGTACTTTTTGAGAAAGTTGCTAAGTACTGTTTTAAAATATTCCAAAATATATATAAATATAAGTATAAGTATAAAATAATCTATTGTGTGTTTCAGGTGTCGATACAAAGATTACAAGCATTGAAATTGTTACTAAGTCTAAAGGGTTGGTATATTTTACTGTGAGATTATAATGTTCACCCATTTTTCTGATACTTCCACTTCTTCCTCAGTTTTTTTCTTCCTGAAGAGACTAATATTTTCATGTCTGCTGCAGGTATCAAGGCCTCACGGATAAAGGATCTCCAAAGATAATCGAGCAGTTCATTAATCAACATCAGTGTAATTATTACTGTGGACTTTTAGGCCTAAGACCCTTAAAGCAAATGGAATCTCTACAACAGCCTAAAATAAAGACCTCCAGGAGCCCTCTACTGGCCCGGAGAGGTGTAACAGGCTCATCCAGCCCTCAGCTTCAGAAGAAAGGAAATAGCCCGCAGTCCACCAGGAAAGGCACGTCTAGCCCCAAAGTGGCTAAAAAGACAGGTGAAGCTGGGGAGAGCAATTCCACCACCAAACACAAAGCTGTGGAGGTCCCAAAAACAGTCAGGATGAGGTAGAAAGAAGGACGGACTAAAGCTCTTGGAAACAACATGCAAAGCAACTACAGCATACTTTTTTGATTTTCGTACCAAACTTTAGTTTCTGTAGCGACTAGTGTACAGGAGAATGGCTTCCTGTAAATTGTCTTGGCACATAGTGTTTAAAATGCAGCAAATAAGTAAGAAATGGCCATATAGATACAAGGATGGTAAAAGGGTGAACGACCAGAGGTGTTTGGCCAATTGTAATATTACTGTGAACTGCTTTGCAGCTGTAAGTCACCATCAATACCTCCTGAGAGAACCTTCAATTTATTTTTAAGAGCTGAATTAAGGATATCCCCTTTTTAAGACTGAAAAAAAAATAAAAAATACTAAACCCGGCTCCCTGTAGACGGATGAACAATGTTTTCAGATAGACTCTGGAACTTTGTTATGATTTATTCAAATGTTCGTGTCAAGTTTATATGACAGAGGAACCGTGAGAGAGGGACTTTTCAAGGATTCCTCAAACATCTGTGATGTACGTGTCTAAGCTGTGTAGAAATGCAGCTTTTTTCGTAGCTGTTGCAGAGGTGCTTTTTATAGTCTATTGTTCTGCTTCCAAGGAAAAGGCTGTTAATCTAAAAAAACACCAGTGCACCGATATTGGTTGTATATGGGCAAAGTATTAGTGTCATAATCAATGCAAATGTGTTTTTATCTGAAATGTTTCTCCTAGAAGAGGGAAAAATCATATGCTTTATTGTCACAGTAAAACCATTTACTACTGACCTTTCAGACTTTTCGTGCGTCATCTATCTCTAGAACCATCCAACTTCACACAAATGGACTATATACATGTTTTACACTAACATTCAAAACTGTGGGGTCAAATATTAATAGTTTTATTTAGCAAAGATACATTAAATTGACCAAGAGTGACAGTAAAGGCATTTATAATGCTACACAAGATAATGCTGTACTTTTACAATTTCCATTTATTAAATAATTCTGATAATTACCACAGTTTATACAAAAATAATAAGAAACACAAGATGAAAATTCAGCTTTGCCATCATAGGAATACATTTTAAAGTGTATTAAAATATATAACGTTATTTTTGCTGTGTTTTTGATTAATTAAAGCCTTTGTGAGCATAAGGGACTACTTTCAAAAACATTAAGGAATCTGACTTACCCCAAACCTTTGAATGCTCAATGTTTACAGGTTTTGATATTTTAAAATGTATATGTTCATTGAAAATGACTAAAATAAATAAATGTAGCTATCTAACCTTTTACCCCATTCACAAGACTCATTAAACATTATTTAGCAAAAAGGCTCATGCTAACTGCGTAAACTAACTCATAAAATATCCATGGAGTACTTGGTTAAACTGTATATGATAGGTTGCCACAGATAGTAGTCAGACGTGATAAGATAGCGCACACTGTAGTCTGTGTATGGGTTTGTACTATTAAAAACAATAACTGTAAAGCGAGAAATATTCAGAGCGTTGTAGGTGTTTTTGTTGCATTCTGTTACTTATTTTTGTAAAATAAATGTGTAAATAGCAGCAAAAACTTTACCATCCAAAGGCAGAGTCAATTGCTTTGTATCTTAAAAACTGCTTGCCTCACCAAAGAGCCCTTTGACCCTTATTGGTTATGCTTTACTCCTATAATGCAGTATTTTCACAGCACTTCCAGCAGAATGAAACACTGCAGAGCACAATGCCTTGATATCAATCGATGATGACTGAAAATGAGTATAACATTTACATAAGACAGAACACAAATTGAATTAAATGTACAGAATTTGCAGAAGATAAAAATACTTGCATTGTGCTAACCCACTGTGCTACAAGAAATTAGGTATGACCAAATAAAATCAAACATACTCTGCACATACATATATTAACTTAAATTCACACATTTTGAAATGTATGTTAATAAATAACGCCATTATATTATGTTCAGAGCTTTTCTGCATTGCTGTAGTGAACCTACAGGCAAATAGGATCCTGATAGAGACCACAACAGTTTGCAAAATAAATAGTTGCATTTTTCACTCCACTCCAAGACCCCTCGAAAGAAATTGTTCCATTGTTGACAGTGCTGCTGGAAACAAACAAACATTTTTATATTGATGTAATCTAAATAAATATTTTCTAGTTTAAAGGAAAAGTTCACCCAAAACTGAAAACATACTCATCCTGAGGCAAAAGAATCCTTTGCAACAATAATCCGCAAGTAATTCATGAGACTCCAGTCCAAAATCCAACAACTTATTTGTTTAGGACTGTTTTGTACTGGATCTGTGTATATTTCTTTTCTGAATAAAACAATACAACTTTCTCACTGAAGAAAGCAATATTATGACAGAGGATTTATATTTTAGTCTAAAGCTAAAATGCCTTGTTGTGATTTGTAATCACAGCTTTT
>JAUCMS010000034.1:1557408-1580841 GCA_032357445.1 Enteromius radiatus | reverse complement strand
ACAGCATAAACACATATATTATGTAAAGAAAAACTTTTATTTTGGATGCGATTAATCGTGATTAATCGTTTGACAGCTCTAATTTATACACAATTTGATGAGACATTACTTAGATACTTACTGAGATCCAATTTTTATCTACGCCATCTTCTAACATGGCATTAAGTCTGTTGTTTTTGAGCTCTGACAGCTTCTCATAGGCTATAAACTCGTTGAGGAAGAGTTTAGTGCCAATAAGTTCAGCCACTGTAAAAGACTCCTCGTATGGAATTCCCATCATGAAGGCCACCGGCATAAACACGTAGGAGCAGATCAACTGAGGAGTTGAAGGTAACAACTCTTTTAAAACACTTTTGAATGAAAAGAATTGCAGGATGATTATTATAACTGCTTCCTTTTGGTTTAACTTGCAGGCACATTAACCTTCAAAGGTTTGTTCTTTTATTTGTTTGGGGGTTTTTTTAAGAAGAAATTTATATTTTTGTAGAGCAAGAATGCATTAATTTAGACAAAAGTGAAAGTGAAGCCATTTATACAGATGATCTTAAAAAAAAGACATACACACCTCAAAAGTGACCTCTGGGTATCCCACCATGCCTCCCAACCATCTCAGAGTAGCATTTATGAAGCCCAAAATGGCAAGGAAAGCAATCAAGTTAGCAGCGATGTTGGCCACAAGTCCTATAGATGCAGATGCGCCACTGCTGACAGCTTCCAAGACATTCTGTTCACCACTGAACACACACACTAAACATTTTAACACGCAACATACAATATTTTGAAACCTAAAGTTCATATTCAACAGGAGAACCCACCCGCCATCAACTTTAATCTGGCTCTTAGATGTGAACTTGCTTTTTTCTGTTTCAGGGTAGGACAATTTGGAGATGGCTAAAGCACATGGAGCAGCCATCACTGATGCAGAAATCAGAGACGAGGCATCAATCTGCGTAGAGGAGATTTATTATCACTTGAACAAACTGCAAACTAAAGAACTAAACATTCCAGCTTCTCGTGAATAAATGTAAAAAAAAGTATGTTGTCATACCCCAAATGAGATGAATGCACCCATAACACTTCCTGCAATGGTGGCAAATCCTCCAGTCATGACGGCATGAATCTCAGATTTGGTCATGTCCTTCAAATAAGGACGAATTAAGAGTGGTGCTTCTGTCTGGAAAAAAAATCAAAAACATTATGACAGTAGTGAGCTACAATTAATAATCATTTATTCCAAAATTGTGTTAAGGAGCTTCTCCTTTAAGAAACCAATGCACATATACATTTTTCATGAAATGCTTTAAGACATTTGATTTTTTTTAATACGTTATAGGAATAATGACAGAATATTACCTGACCAACAAATATGTTCCCTGCCACACTGAGAGTCTCTGTAGAGGAGGTTCCCATCGTTACCTGCATCACCCAGGAAATCTTGGCATAGAAAAATACAAATATTAATACGTCCATATGAAGAACATATCTTGAAAGTCTCATAGATGAAATGAATACAAGACTGGACGTTTCATTTTTACCTTTGTGATGATCCATTGCATCACACCTAGGTAGTACAGCACTGACATTACACTGCTGAAGAACACCACTATAGGCAGAGCCTGTGAGTATTGAGCAACATTCAGTATTAAAAATAAACCCATCCATATATTGTAATGTCAAGTATGTGCCATTACTAACCTGGAAAGCAAATATGTTTTCAATGAGGTCTCCAAACACAAACGATGAACCTGATTTTGTGTAGTCCAGAAATATCTAAAACAGAAAGAAAGACGTGATTTAGAACATAGCAGCCATATCAAATTCTTTTTTTCTTACTCTCATGCTTTTGAAATAATCAGTCATTATAGTTTTGTTGTAATAAGTTACCACAGATTGTAACACATTAACTTTAGAGTATGATGGACATTATATTAGTTTACACAAAACAGAGGCATGCTCGTTTGGCATTTTTCTAATTTAATAAAAATGATAATAATGATGTTTCATATTATACCTGAACTTGCTTTCCAAGCCATTCGAATGCTATAAGACCAGGCTCTGTCCTAATGATAAACAGGCCAAGGACAAACTGTAAACCAAGTCCCCAGAAGACTGTGCTCCAGCTCACCTAATCAGAATTCAATGTAAACAATATTTTCATTCAATTAAATAATGTTTCTTTAGCATCTACAACTGTATCATCCTTGGCATATAATAGGTGTAACCTCAAGAATCCGATAATGTTTGTAGGAACTCCAAAGTCTAAAAAATACATTTTGAGATAAGTATGCTCAATAAAGCATGTGGACAGGAATGTGTGTTTTATTACTCACTGCGGTTCTGTGTGCAGAGAAGAGAAATAAGGCAATAATGAATAGACAGACACCACCAAAAGAGATGAGCTGCTCTGGGCGCTTTCGTGTGTCAACTGCCAGCCATGCCACCAGCAGTCCCACCACAATGACTATGAACACCCTGAAACACAGAGAGATACACTGTCAGGGTTGTGGACCACCAGTTTTGGGTTTCAGTCTTTGTCATTATTGTGTCTAATACAGTAGTTGTCACCTGTGCCGTGTTTATGGTTAGGGCTTTTAACATTGCATTTCTTCCTCTTCTTTTTTTGATGAGTCACACAGAACTTTTTAAATGCTGCTTGGATTTACTTTGTGGACCTATGGAAGTTACTTTTGGGAAGCAATAACATTTCTTTTGTTTTTGAATTGACTCCTGTGAACTTTGTGAATGCCTTGTGGATTTACTTTGTGGACTGATGGGAATTACTTTTTGGAAATATTGACATTTGATTTGATTTGGGATGGACTCCTGAGAACTTTTTGTTTGCCTTTTGGATTTACTTTGTGGACTCTTTGGATTTCTGTTTAGAAAATGTTGTCGAACCTATCTGTACTATTGGAACATCTAGAGGTGACTTTCTGTAGTTTTTGGACTTCGCAATTTCAGTAAATTAAAGATCTAAAACCATGACCTCAGAACTGTGACATGGTTAACTGCATTTGGGTTCACCTCTTTCGATAGTCCTGTCCACACATTTCTGACAGTCACACTGAGCCAGACATAGACCCAGCAGATTTGTCACATGCCCAGGACCTTCATGGGGCAGTTGCTCATCAGGGGTCCGAGCAAGCCCAACATCTGACCTTTGGGTCATGGAGAAATCATTCACCAAACACTTCAACATCTCTCCTTTCTTCAACACCAAGAGGAGATATCATTTCATCTCATCCAGTCTCCTTCACTCATGACTTATCATCGACCTCTTTCTAGTGGCCCCCTGTGTATCATCCTTTCCAGGAGGTCTTCAGCAAGCGCAAGGCCACCACATTAGCACCTCATTGATCATCCTGGCACTATTCTCCCAAGAGAATAACAGGGCAATGTCTCCTCCAAAGCAGGCAGCTATGGACAGCTATATTGAGAAAGCCCTTTCTACAGGGTTCGTCCAGCCCTCATCCTCCCCTGCTGGGCCATGCATTTATTACAGTGGCCAAAACAAAATAACGGTTCAAAAACTTCAAAGCAGTAACAACATCTCTCTCAGCCCTTACCAAAGGAAAAACTTATTAATTCCTGTGGAAATCTGAGGAAGAGGACGTCTAATGCACCTATTCTGATTCTCGCTGATCCTAAAAACCCATTTGTAGTTGAGGTTGATGTTTCGGATGTCAGTAGGAGCCATTCTCTCACAGCGAGGGGCTGACAACAAGTTTCACACATGATGAAAGAAATGATGATGTGGGGGATTGAGAACTGTTGGTGGTCAAACCCTAGGCTCGAAGGGTCACAACACCAGTTCTTAGTTCTCACAGATCACAAGAATTTGGAATACATCCCACATGCTAAGCAACTCAATCCTCGTCAGGCTCGATGGTCACTGTTTTTCAACCATTTATTTTACCTTGTCCTATCATCCAGGATCCAAGAATTTGAAACCAGAATCCCTTTCTCAAATATTCTCACCCGCTGGTCAAAAGGAGCCAGTAGGTGTCATTTTTCTTAGCTCTAAGATGGTTGCTCCACACACGTTTTTAATACTTGGGGAAGATCCTCCAGTATGTTATTTTTGCCAAATACCTTTATCCATTATACAGGTTTCATTAAATTGTCCAGGTTTTATCTCTTTTGATTATTAACGAATGTAGTGTTATAAAAACATTAATTCAGCACATTCCTACAAACAAACCAGGTGGTGGATCTACTGTAGTTAGATGGGAAACTGAAGCCAGGAGGGCCCAAGTTCAAGAACTTGAACCTGACACTGTAGCTGGACACCAGCTAATGGTCTATTAGTTCTAAGCATTTGCCATTTTCAGGATTTTCATTGGTCAAAGCTCTCACCTGCCCTCCCGGTGCTACTTGAACCATTGATTTCTTTCTAAGAAAGTTCTGGAGGTTTACAATTAAGGAAGGGGCTTGGGCAGATGTTAGCCGTTAGCTAACAACTCAATATCTTGGGAATCTTTTGTCAACTGGAAAGAGTATACTCATAACACACTGCACTCCTCAGCAATCAGCATGCCTTTGAGTGCCAGTTTGGGTTTAAATCCAAAGTGATTCATCAGTCCTTTCCATAGGCTATTTAAAGGAAAGTAAATCCAGTTACCAACTGACTGTTCTTGTCTACATCACAAAAATGTATCCCACCTTCCATGTGTCTTTACTAAATGCTACTGTTTCTTCTTTCCAGTCAGATATCCTTTTTCTTCTTTTTCTTCTTCTTTCATGCTCTGCATCTGGCATAGTTTCTTTGTTTTGATTTTTTGACTCAAAATGTGCTCTTTGAAACAGTTTAGAGTCACTCACAGATTTTCTTCGTACATTTTTCTGAATGCCCTTTAAATTTACTTTGTGGACTTATGGTAAGCAATGACATTACTTTTGTTTTTAAATGGACTCCTGAGAACCTTTTGAATGCCGTATGGCTTTACTTTGTGGACTGGTGGGAATTACTTTCTGGAAGCATTGACATTTCTTTTGTTTTTGAATGGATTCCTGTGAACTTTTTGTATGCCTTCTGGATTAACTGTGGACTTTTGGGATTTACTTTTTGAATCATCATGTGGAGATGTATTTATTGATTTATCTTGTGGAGATTTAGGACTAGAATTTTTTTTATCAAATTAAAGACATGAAGACATTCCCACAGAACTGTGATCTGGTTATCTGCAGTTTTAGTCCACACATTTCTGTTATACATCTCATGCATGGTATGCGTACAGTTCCAGTTCCTGTTTTTAAAATCACATATTGTTTTGTTTTTTTAGAGATGTGGTTCTCAACCACTTTGGCCCCCTGTTGTCCAACACAATACTCAAAGGCTTACAGATATAAGCTATTTCCTAGCTTTCTTTTACTTTATTTTTTAACAGAAACATGGTGCATTGATATATTAAATGAATTAAACACAATTCTTCTTTTATTCAGAATTTCAGAAATATTTTTTCATTTTTTTTTTTTTTATTATTAAAGAAATAAAATTTGCTTTTTGGTTACAGCTTGACTTTACTTTTAATATTTACAGCATTTTAATTTATTAATTAGATTTTTATTCCTTTAATATACTAATAGTATTTATTTAATTTACTTAAATCGTTTTTTCTCCAGCCTCCTGTTTAAGAAACACTCTTTTAGGGTTAATTTGCAGGCCAGTTTGGAAGAATTATTCACTGTGGGATCACTCAGAAATTTCCTGAAGGTTTTTAGAATAAAGACTGATTTTGCTGTTTTGTTCTACAGTAACTGCACACAGTCAAAACATCAAACATGTGACCCTGAAAAACTGTGAAAGTGGCTAACAAGTTGCAATTAAAGTACATAGCTAACATTGTGCTAGTTGTAGCCATGACGTACTGTAGCAACTTAGCAGCAGGCTAAACACTCTTCAAATATACAAAAGAAAATTCCAGAGGGAGTAGTTCTCTTCAGAACAGATATTTTAGTCACCTACAAACCATTCCAACTAACTAATTATATATAGTTGAAATGTTTGATGTCAGTGGGAGTTTTTAAAAAACAAATTTCTTAATAGCAAGGGTGCACTGCATTAGTCAAAATGATAGTTGTGTGACATTTAGAATGTTACAAAGTATTCCAATTTCACAGCACAATGTGATTACATTGATAATAAGATTTTTCAGCATACAATAAGGCTGAGATAAGAGATGTCTTGCAAAAACAAGTAAATCTTAGAACGGTGTCAAACTCACCACTTTATCCATCTGATATTGGATTTGAAACACCTTTGCACAGGTTTGAAGAACTTTCTTATGCTGTCACCCTTGTACTTCTTCACCAATTCACACACAAGGATAAACACCCCCAGACAAGTGAGGACAACCAAAGCAATTGCCCTCTGGAAGTTTAAATAACATGCGTAAATGAAGTATGCCGAATAACCTAAAATGTAAAAAATAGAAACATTCTGAACATTATTTACATTAAGTGACTCATCAAATCAAGACGTTAAGTTAAGAACAATTATAGAAAAAAAAATGTTACCTGCAGCAAGTATTCCCAAAGCAATGTATTTTATTATTTTGGAGTGTGTCTTGCAGAAGATCTCTGTGGCCGTGATGGGTATGCATGCTTTGCTATGGATGAACAATGAATACATAGCTAAAGATCTTGCACATGTGAAGTCCTACAGCATGACTTGTGATTGTGAGTCATTTTTCTGTATATTTCTTATTTAGGATGACATTATGTAATTTCAAAGGAATCTTATTTCCAAATAATGTGACAATGAAATCTGAATGACGTCATATTTACAGATTAGATTCACAACCACACCTTAGACATGATTTTGACTCCTTCTCTGACTCCTGTTCGTCACTGTCACTCAGGTCATCTGTTAATTTATCCTCCTAAGAACAGAATTTGTTTTACATTTTTAAACTTAACATTTTATAGAGCACTACCTCACACTTCCTCAAGCCTACCTTCACAAATGCTGGATTGTCCACACCTTGTTCATTTCCATACAAGATGTTTGTCAACTGTAAATCTTCTTTGTCCGCTGTAAAGTTTGAAAGTTTTAGAATTTTTTTTTACCGGCTCTAATAAACCTTGATCCAACAATTCCTTAAGAGCTGCAAGTTTCAAAACACGTCCGTTTCCACATTTCATCAAAACAATTATTAACTACTACCCACAAATACAAAACCAACACCTCCTTTATTCAAACCATGGCATAAAAACCACCTGCACAAATATCAGTTTGAATAAATCTCTAAAGAATGGAGAGGTAAATAAATGGCTTACTCATTCTGCGTTCTCTGTGACAACTGCTGGGTCTTGAACCTTGAGCTGGGATATATACTCTGCCCACTTGGAAATCTTATCATTAATTAACTACACACTAATGTGTTTTTATTTAACACACTTGCACATTGCTATCAGATTGCTAGTCAGGAATTACTACACTGAGTATTCATGAAACAGCATCTTTTTATCATTTATTGCAATGAAGCTCCTCCTTATTTCCAACAAGATACAAAGTGTAAACGAAAACAAACTATCAGGAATAAAAATTGAAACGTGACAAAGGGCCTGCAATTCTATGGCCGTCCCAGAGGCAGAGTCACACACTGAACAGGTGCCTGAAGAGGAGGAGCCAGTATTATGAGAGACCAGTGACCAATTAAACCCTGATAGTTGATACAAAAACACAATATGTGACCCTGGACCACAAGTCAGAAAGGTCCATTTTTGAAAATCTAGAATCTGAGGGTGCAAAACAAAAAAAGAAAATCTAAATATTGAGAAAATACCTTTAAGTTGTTTAAGTTGTCCATTGCTACAAATATATTGTGCTACTTATGACCGGTTTTGTGGTCCAGAGTCACATTTAGACCTGTCTTTTTAATAAGTCGGTATCTTTCATAATTAGTAGGTCTAATAATGAAGGCAGCAATAGGGTTTGGATTCACAGGACACAATTTTTATCAATGGGCCCTGTCCTGGTACTTATAAATATCTACAGTATAATATAGAAGACTTTAGTTACATAGCAGTTACATAATTGAACACAGAATACATTATTTAAAACAAAATTAGTGTCCAAAACTACCAGCCTTACACAATTAGGACGCTAGATGCCACTGTAGCACATTGATTCAGTTTTATGCCTGAACTCAGAACACATCACTAATACAATACACCGGCAGTAATCTGAGCCTATGCTGCTCCTATTGATATATGGAGAATGATTCATCTCCACTTAATCAACTAATCCTATATACACTTCTTTTTAAAGAACTTACTAGTATTCTCAAGTGCATGAGTGCATACTGTAGGTTATAGTCTTGTCCTTGTATAGGCTACTGACAATGATGCACAACATCCAGCTTTAGATAAATGTGATTTCATCTCATTTTTTAAATGATGTAAAATGTAGAGCCTGTCCATCTTTAAACTGAAGTTTTATTATGGTATCTCCACAGTATGTGGAATCTATGACTGGAAACTCATAAAATTAAATGGTGCCTAATACCTTTTAGTTAACACAAGATGACGCAGACTCGCAGCTTAATAGACCACAGTGTGCATCACTGCATTTTATTGAAGGTCTAGTGTGTACAAAACACATTAACAGATATTCATTAAGACATTTTATGTTCTTTGTTAGAGCAAGCGGTCATGATTCACTAATATCAACCAAGCCTTTTCTGCACATTTTATGAAGTTAGTCTATTTGAAGAAAAAAAAGAAGTCATGATAATTTGTTAGCATTTTCACCTCTGTTCCTTCTGTCTCAAAGGCAATGGAATTCAGCTACTGTAGTTCTTACTCTATATGCATGTAATTGCCTATTTGATCAGGTTGAAAAGACTAGTAACTGTTTTACAGAGATGTTTTAAAAGAAATAGTATGTGAAAGACTAAGATAAGTGTTGTGGAAACTACATATTTAACAGAGAAGCTATAAAGAATCACATAAGTATTTAGGAAAAGGCCAACTGTATTTGGACATTGATATAAAGTGATAACTTGAAATTATTTCTGAAATCTATTAATTGTGGAATCTGACTGTTCATTGTCAATATGCTGCGTATTTTCAAAGGAATTTGTGTTTTTGGTTATTCCAGTGATTATTTGGGCTAATAAATACACGTGTTGTCAGCACAAGTTAACCCCGATCCTACCTGCCTTTATCTTGTCAGTTACTTTAGAAAGACTTTTTTTTTTTCAATAGATAGAACGCGTTTCCACCCTGTCAAAGTCTGAAACTTGGTTTACTTCTATCTAATCTATAGCTAATCTGAAATAAGGTCATCAGTGTTATCAAAAAAAATGTCTAACGAAAAATTGTCAAAATGTCTAATGTAAGGTTATGGTAACACCTTTAAAAAAAGAGCCTAATACAAAAAGACGATGACAAATTACTTTGTAATGTGCAAAGGAAAAAACATTCAGTCGTACTTTTTCCTAAATGTAATTTGTCCCATCCATATAAACAAACGCCCTTATAAACACGCTTTATGAAATAGGTTAGTTGCTCTTGTTGTTTGTGAAGACATCGCTAATTGTCTGTGGTTGAGCCTATACAGCATTTTTGCGTGTCTTAGGCGCTTTTGCGTCTACTAAATGGTGGGGGACGCTGTCCGAAAGAAAATGCTGTCTATGTAGGCAGCTTCTCGGGATTTGAGCCACGGCCCGTGTGTGGCGTTGAGCGGGGTTCTCGCGCACACAGGAAGGGAAGAGAGCTGTTAGCTAGCAGACAGCGAGCAACTGTAAACAACTCACTTTTATAAACCTCACAAATCAATCATACCTTACGTTGACTTGCTTATCCATTTGCATGGCTTTTGAAAGGTTGCTTTAAAACCGTGTTTGGCTGTATACCCGCAGACTGTTTTATTATTACCGCAGGTTAGCATTATTTACAGAGCTGGGATGCAAGCAGCTAGAGAAGCGCGCACCCGACTGTACAGCTAACGCTTCTGTCAATACGAACCGCTTTAATTTCTTCATAAATGCTCTCTCATCTGTATTAACATATATAAAACATATATAAAACGACAGGTCACGTGTAACGGGGTGAAGTACTATTAATTTGACAGTGAGCAATGTTTTTAAAGGGGTTTGTTAGCTTGGCGAAGGTTTGTTTTCTCAGTTAGCATATAAGCTAACGTTAACGCTAGCTCTTTATCTTTTCGTACGAAAAACTCATAACTCTTGATCAATGTTGTTATTTATTTACGTAACGCCTGTTAAAAGGTGTACTGTCGGTCAAAAAACTATTTTCCGAGAATTTTTATGTTAAACTAATTTGGGTGCGGATGACAGCCTGTCTTGACTATAACGTTACTAAGGTATAGGCTATGGTATTTGACTGGCTAAAAATATAAAACAGGAGTTTACTTGCCATATACAGTATTGTAATGTTAAAAAGCATAGAATGGAGTCAATGTTTCCATAAACAAGTCTTTGAGCTGGCTGGACCAGTACTATGGAAGTTCCTGGAAATGTTAGTGCAATACAGATGAAGGAGCGCAGCAGAAAAACAGATGGATACCAAAAACTGCTGAGATGAATTGACCAGGAATCAAATGGTGATTACAATTAAGTTATTTTGCGTTTGTATTTCGCTGATTCTGAATGTTAACTTGGGTTGTGATGTAGTTTTATGCCTGTTAATACTGGTATTAAGTTACTATTTTTACATATGGGTGGCCTGCATATATTTTAACTTATTTCTCTCTACATATTATTGCCTCAGGTTTTGAAAGCCTCCAATCATGGGTGATATGAAGACCCCTGATTTTGATGATCTCTTGGCTGCCTTTGACATCCCTGATGCTACCAGTCTGGATGCCAAAGAGGCCATTCACGGCAATCAAGATGAGGGAGAGGGACACCTTAAGCACCCCGAAATGTGTATGGATGCCACAGTTTTGACCCCTCATCCAGTGCCTACAACCGATGCCCCTGCTGTCAGTGTTATTGTAAAGAACACTAGCCGCCAGAACTCTTATGAAAATCTTGTGGAGAAGGAGAGCTCTCAATTGGGGCACCTTTTACAGAATGGGTTCAAGAGTTCAGCAGGCTCACTGGAGGCACATCCCTCCAGCTATCCAAGGTTGGATAGCTCTTCCGTCAATGGTGATTGCTCAAGACGTTCCATGGAAAAGATTCCTGTCCTCTACAAGAATGAAAAAGTTCCCTCGCTATCAGCATCTATGCCTCAGTTTAGCCCTATATCCAGTCCAGAATCCGAAGACATTCATAGCAATGGATTCGATGACCGTCCAAAATCTGCAGATGCTTCATACTTCCCATCTGATTCACTCTTTACATCTTCGCCTCTTCCTGTTTTAGACAATCATGGAAAACCAGACGCATCCAGCTTGACGTGCAATGAAAGACATCCTGTTTCAAAAGGTTTGGATGATCTTGGGTGTGATGGCTCTTCTTTCAAAGATGATACCATTGAACAAAATTCTCAGACTAAAATTGACAGCATCCAAGATTGTGGAATAAATGCGTATTCAACTCCTGAGACAAGCATTTCCTCTTCCCGTCCGTGTGTCAAAGCTCACAGCTCCAGATTGTCATCTTGCCTTGATGCATTAGCAGCCCTGAATGCTAAAAAGGATCCAGGTGGGCATACTAATTCAAAGGACTTCCCAGTTACCCCTAAAGAGTCCATGAAAATTAGTCCAAAAATACCAATATCTCCAAGAAGTCCTCTGGAGGTGGTGAAACGTTTTGCGAAACAGCCTGACAGCCCAATGAGTATATGCAGTGACAGCAGTGGTAAAGCATCTCCAGCTGTCGCTACTGGCTCGCCTCCAGCCATCCCACGAGTCAGAATAAAGACAATCAAAACTTCATCTGGAGAAATCAAACGCACCGTCACGAGCATATTGCCAGACTCTGAAACAGAAGATTTTACATCACCATTTGGGTCATCGCCATCTCAGTCTTCAGTTGAAGATGTCTTCTCAAAAACATTGCCTTCGTATCATTCAAACGATACTATTTCAGAGGTCATTTTTGAAGATGGAAGGCAGGAAGCCTCAAAGACACCTTTACTGGGGAGCAAATCCAGCATGAAATCAGTGAGGAAATCAAAGAAACTTCAAACTCAAAGTAACGGTCATGCTCTAAAGACAACACATGGTAGCAGTAAGCAAAAGAAGGCTGCTTCTGCTCAGATTGGTTCTTTTGCCAATACAAACTACCTACCGAAGGCATTACACTTAGCAAACTTAAATCTTGTGCCACATAGCGTAGCTGCCTCGGTTACAGCAAGGTCTTCCACTAATAGACAGGAGCCCTCTCAGTTATCATCATCAATGGTGTGCAGTTCTGTACCATTGGTGCATCAAGTTAAAAAAGTCTCTCCAAACACACGAGCTGTTGTACCAAATACTGCAGCTGGTACCTTAAACAGACTGTTGAATTACTCAAACCCAGTGCCAACATATGTTCCTGACCTGAATCCACCACCAGGCACCAATATCAGACTCCCACCGCAAGGCTATTGCTGCCTAGAATGCGGAGACTCCTTCGGTTTGGAAAAGAGTCTTGCTTACCATTACAGCCGTAGGAGTGTGCACATTGAAGTCGCATGCACCCACTGCTCCAAAACATTGGTGTTTTTTAACAAATGTGCTCTCCTGGCACATGCTCGAGATCACAAGAACAAAGGCATGGTGATGCAGTGCACACAGTTGTTTATGAAGCCCATTGCTGTTGACCAGATGTTGGCGCCCACCAAGCTTAAGCAGTCTGTAAATCAGATACAATGCGGGAACACCACCTCAGAGTTAGCCAAAAGCCAAGTGGTCTTGCCACTTTATCCTGACAAAGTTATTAAACATAGATTCAAATGTCTGGACTGTAATAAACAGATGACAGACTACACAGCACTTGCAGGTCACTATCAGAGATCAGCGGAGGCTGAAGGTCTGGTGAGTCAAATCAACTACTGGAATCACAAAGCGTAACTGTAAAATAGTTACAAAATTGTTACAAATTATTGTTTTTTTTTTATGCAAGTCAGGTCAGTGACATTCTTTTGAGTACATGAAATACATAAAAAATTCAATTCACGTGCAATGACTATGCCGCTGTATTAACTTAAGATATTTTTGTAATTACAAAGAAAAAAACATTTTATGCCAAAATACTTTTTTAAATTCATAATCTTTTATTAGTATTTCTTTTGTTGATAAACAGTATATTATATATATATATATATATATATATATATATCTGTGTGTGTATATATATATATATATAAATATAAATTGCATATAATTATATATAATTTATGTGTGTGTGTGTGTGTGTGTGTTTTATTAACTGCTTCTCTATCATATTATTTGAAAAACCTCTTTCATGCAGAAAAAAGCATAGAAAGGACCCCCATGATTGTTAAGGTCAATAGGTCTATTTATTCTGGAATAGGAATTTATTCTGAATTATTATTTTAAAAATTTTGTAGAAACGTAATACTTTCTATCATTTTTTTTTATAATGATAATGGAAAAGTAAGCCTGTTTTTAAGGTGTCAGGAAAAAATGTTATCTTTTATTTGATGGGTCTTTCTATTATATTGAGAAAGAGAGAGTGTTTTTCATAATCGATGTAAATACTGTACAAAGAGTATATTTCTAAGAACTTGGCACGTGCTCTACAGTAAATGAACACATGACACGCGTACTTGCATTTTTGTGGACACTCTATGTTATTGACCCATGTTTTTGCTTTCTTTAAAAGCAGATGTGCAAGGTTTGCTCAATGCTGCTACCCAACAAGTGCAGCTACAGGGCCCATCAGCGCATTCACACACACAAATCTCCTTATTGCTGTCCTGAATGTGGGGCACTCAGTCGCTCAGTGGACATCCAGAAACACGTGAAAGAGAATTGTCTCCACTATGCCCGTAAAATTGGGTACTCGTAAGTGACCTCTAAAACTTTCTCTCTGAGACCACGAATGCCTTTTGTGTTGTTTTCTCCCTCTCCCTCTTTTTGATGCGCTCAAATTTCTTTCAGGTGTCTGCATTGTGAAATGCTTTTCATGTCCCTGTCCCTCTTGAAGAGTCACATTGAGGAGAAGCATTGTGAGGTCTTCTATAAGTGCACTATCTGTCCTGTAGCCTTCAAATCTTCTGATGGCTGTCTGATGCATGTAAAAAGCAAGCATGGTGGCAGTGAACCCAACCATCAGTAAGTGCATCTATTGATCTGTTACACCATAATTTTAGTCTTAATAAATTTCCCTAGAACTGAGCTGAGGAGTTACTTTGGGTTCATTCTATGCAGGGTGATCTACAAGTGTTCCTGTGAAACAGTCTTTAAGAGGAAGCAGTTGTTGTATCAACATTTTCATCATCGTAAATGTGTGTTCAAGTGTCCAGAGTGCACTTCATTCTTCCCAGAGAAGCTACTCTTGGTGCAACATTTCAAGGTTTGTAGCTGCTTGTAGTGCTGTTGGTCATTGCAATGTGTAACTGACACAATTTCTGTTATTTAGTGTAATTGGGGATTGCATATTGCACACACATCAATTTTAGCTTTATTTTAATTTAGACTAATAAAATGAGTTTACATGCTCTTTAAAGCCTAATAAAAAAAAAGCTGGCCGTGGCATTGCATAACTTGCTCCAAAAGACAAAGGTTCTGTGTAATGTGTGATATTATGTCACATATTTGATTATGCATTGTTACATGTTGTCATGTGGCATGAGCATGTAAAATTATTAAGGGAAAGCTTCACTGAATTTAGTATGTTTAGAATGAGGTTTGAGTTTATTCCATACATATTTTATGCATAATGCTTCTGTCTGGCGCTACAAGACATTTACATTTAAGACATTTAGCAGATGCTCCCTACCAACTTACAAAAAGTGCTTCATATTAGACTGTTGTGATCACCAGATGGTAAGCAAACAATTAAGAACATTATTTAATTAACTACTTCCTGTACGTAAGCAAGTAGGTGCTGTCTGGATAAATCTAATAATGCACTTGTACTTTAATTTTCAGACTATAAGTCACTTTTTTCATGCTGCAACTTTTATTTCAAAACAACTTCTATAATGCAGTTAGCGTGAAGCATTTGTAGCCCAAATGTTTTTGTATAGCGCATTTCCCACATGCTGGTAGTTTGTTTCGCTTTAAATATATTTATAATAAACCGTGCTTTTAGTAAATTCCACTGTAATGTTTTATACGTATATTTTTCATTTCTGTTCGGATCCAAGTATTGTTAAATTAGAGCTCCTGGAGGGGCACTGTCCTGCAGAGTTTAGAATCTCGTGACTAATCTATTGTGACTCGTTACAATATAGTCAGAAGTGACTTTTTTTCTGGAAAGTAGGCTGTAACCTAGTAGAAATAAACAAGCTCATGCAACATTCTTTTCTTATGTTAACCCAAAGATTTTTAAGAGGTCATGCATGCATTCTGCATGTGCTGTGTGAGTTTTATTGCATGCTGGGAGGCATGTAGTAGTCAAAATGAGAGTATGTAACTCATGGTGGGGTGCTTGCAAATGACAGGTGGTCGTTCAGTGTGACATCAATGTTTTAAGGTTTTTGTTTGTTTCTTTTTAGAGCATACAAACTGTCCATTAACATGTAATTTGGTCTGTTTAGATAGGCTAAACACAAATTTTCTAGTTAAATACTGTAGCTAAATGAAAGCACCACAATTATCTTTTTGTGGTTTAATTGTGGAAACAAAGAGCAGGTCATTTATTTTTGAATCTGCCAACACTATTTCCTATGCCATTGTACTGCCACAGCACTAGAGATGTCTCATCTCATCAGTACTGAACTAAACAACAAGAGTGGTATTGTATTACTCAGATATTGAAAAAATGATTAATATTTAACCCTTGTGCTTTGTTCAAAATTACTCCCCTTTTTGTTATGTTCGGGATGAAAACATCCACTAAATTAAACAGCTGTAAAAATGTATCAGATAAATATTTTTTTCCAAATGTTTTTGCATAAATCTGTTAATCAACCTCAGTTCTGATACTAAATGTTACTTACTAAATGTTTTAAAAAAATATCTGACAAGACTTTGACTCTTTAATTGCCAAGTTTATAAGTGATATCACTGATTTGGGGGGAAAAAACATATGAAATGACTTATTTTCAATATAAAAGGAAACTGGACTGGATATGATATAACTTGGACATGTGAAAGTTTAGTAACAACATTGGGTTTGAGTCATTGTTAGTTTTTGCGCAGCATCAGATTTTTATTTTTTCTCCATCATTTACCGTTCATGACTGTTCATGGTGTTTTTGCCCCGTTGACTTCCATTATATATATTGATTGCAAAGCCATGACACCATATAATCATTCTTGAGTGTTGGTGGTTTTCCTTGTTGGGAAGAGGAAAAATTTGTAATTTTTTCTGTTGGTCATCAGTTGGCACCATTAACCCTTTAGATAGGCCTGTGCAAAAAAAAACAAAAAGCTTAGTTTCTGGCTTTTTATATGGACTATAACAGCAAATTATAGTGTGTGTGAGTGTGAGAGAGACCTTTGCGCACTCATCTTGATGTGTCTGAGAAAATCAAAATATGCACCTACAACTAAAAGTGTTTTTTATGCACCTACTGCCTTTTGATGGTGAGAAGTATGGACGGCCTATGTGTGAATGGTTGTCTTTTCTTGATGGTAAAGCCAGTCAAAATCATTCAGTGATACACTTTTCCATTTTTTCTGTAAAAAAAAATCTACTCTACATTAGATTTATGAACATGTTTTATTATGAACTAAAATGCAACAACAGCTTCAAATTTCTCATTGTGCGGCACCCATTGAGGTTGGTCATGCTGACAATGAGGTCAATCAATGTCCTCCATAAAAAAACAGATTGAACACAGAATCCACATTTTGGACCCTTGTGATGGCATAACGCCTTGGCCCTGGAGTCACGCCTCTGGCAGGCTGATGAAAGGTAGTTGTCTCCTCATTGGTGGAAAACCACACTTCGCCGTTTCACCCACTCCACCCAGATCCCGGATCCTCTGAATCCTCCTCGCCTTCAGTGGAAGCTGGAGAGGATGATGAAGGTGCCACAGCAAAATCAGGATCTTACTCTCCTGAGTCTGTGGTGTCAGAGGGAGAAGACAATACATCCTGCAGCTCGCTGGAGAGGTCAGGCTGCATAATCATTTCTAAAACTTTGGTATGAGTCAAGCCCTTTCATATGTTGCTTGCTGCTCTTCTCACCATCAAATGACCAGCAGGATGGCATGCAAGTGTTTAAATCCACTTACCTTGTTTTTGTTTAGCCTTTACTTCTCACCATCAAAATCAGCAGGTGCATAAATACACTTTCTGTGTTTTTGTTTACTCCCATGTAGTACTGAGAGCTGAGGTGCATATTGTTTTTCTCAGATGCATCAAGTATGCAAAGGTCTCACTCGCGCACACACACATGCACGCACACACTATAATTTGCTGTTATAATCCATATAAAATACCAGAAACCAAGCTTTTTTTTTTTGCAAAGGTCTATCTAAAGGGTTAATGGTGCTACCTGGTAAACAACTGTAAACATTAAAAATTTTACCTTTTACCAAGAGGGAAAACCACCAACAATCAAGAATGCATGATTATATGATGTTGTGTATTGCAATCAAAAAATGTTGTTATAATGGAAGTCAATGGGGCAAAAACAGCCACGAAAAGTAAATGAGGGAGAACAATTAAAAATCTGAATCTGCGCAAAAACTATCAATGACTCAAAGCCAATGTTGTTACTAGACTTTAACATAAAAAATATCCAGTCCACAATTTCCTTTTACATTGAAAATAAGTCATTTTGTGTGTGTTTTCCCCCCAAATCAATGATATCACTTATGAACTTGGCAATTAAAGAGAAAAAATCCTGAATTTTGAAAAACATCTGAAGTTGATTAACAGATTTATGCGAAAAAAAATGATAATTTATCTGATATATTTTTACAGCATTTTAATTTAGTGGATGTTTTCATCCCGAACATAACGAAAGGGTAGTAAATTTGCCCACAGTGAATTGAGTTTTTAAAAATTTTCAAAGCATTTTCCCAAAATTTTTTAAAAATAAGATTTGTCACCAAAAATCATTCATTTGCTGAAACGCAGAGAAAGTTGTGGCCAAATTAAGACTCAAAATCACCCCGTAGTGGATGAAAACATCCCCAACAGTACATAAGGGTTAAAAAGTGAAATTAAATTCTCTGTTTCATCTGCAGACTGCCCATGGTGGAGTTTTCAGAGACGAAGCAGAAAAAAGCCCCAAAAAGATGGAGACACCAACTATTTCTAATAAAACATCACCACAAAACCTCCAACCAAGATTGACAAAACCTGTTAATGAGGCCTGCATGAAGGGAAGAGAGAGTTTTGCTGAACAGAAGTCAAGTGCTGGAGCTAGTATGAAGAACGCTGGTTGGACCTGTGGAGAATGCCTCCTGTGGGTCCCCGACAGAGATGCCTACGTCAATCACATGAAGACCAGCCATGGCAAGGTGAGATCCTTTGCAGTGCATGTAGGATTTTGTATGTGTGATCCAAAATCTTCACATTTGAACGTGCCTGTGTTTAACAGTTGGTAAAAAAGCATCCGTGCCGACTATGTGAAATGTCCTTCAATTCACCCTTGAGTCTTAAACGACACCTTCGCAGTGACCATGATGGGAGAAAGAAAGTTTACACATGCTGGTAAAATCACTTTTGATATTTTAAGATGTTTCATCAGGATTTCTGAAGAGTACAACTTAGTGTTGTTTCTTTAAACCTCATGAAGGTACTGCACAAACGAGAGGGTGTCTTTCAATAAACACTCAATGCTAAAGAACCACATCAGCTTAATGCATGGAATCAAGAACCCAGATTTCAGCCAGATGACAAAACTAGCATCTCAGGAGGTGGTCAAACCCAAATGCGAGGTAATCACAAACGCTTACTTATTTTGTAGAAACATACATACACAAGTACAGCATATGCAGCTGCATTTTTCTCTTTTAGAAACGGAAAAGAAGAGCAAAGGGGGCTCATGGAGCAGCAGAAAATGGGGGAACATCATGCAGCGTCCCTGGCAAGCGGCTGAAGCCACTTTATTGCTGCGCCAAATGTGACTTTACCTGTGAAGACCAGGCCCAGTTTCAGGAGCACATACCTCAACACAGAACCGACAGCGACGCACCCCAGTGCCAGCACTGCGGCCTTTGTTTCACCTCTCAGTTAGCACTTAGCAGACATCTCATTATTGTACACAAGGTCAAAGAAGCGGATGAGCGTGGGGACTTTATCGATGAGGACATGGGGAAAGGACAAGAACACTTGACAGACTTCAGTGATGAAACCACAGCTCTTCCTGCAAAAAAGACTGGCTTGTCCACAGAGGAGGAGCAAAGCAAACTCCACAGTGAGCTCACAGACACACAGGCATCAGAAACAAGAGGATTTGAGGAAGAAAAGGCCTGAACAGAAGAACGGACTCCAAATTGAAAGCTGCTAATCAACTTAACTGCAAGCGAATGGTTGCTGAAGATGCAGCTCATAAATGTGGTACTGCAAACATGTTGCCTTACAGTAAAATCCTATATCTTGTGTAATTTATCACATATGAAATAATGTTTAAAACAGACACTCATTCAGTTTTATTGCATTATTTGGATTAACTTAACTGTTAAATTCATGCAATTAATTGTCACTTTTTACTGCTTACTTGTCCATCCTATGTATGTGGATAATCATAATTTATTTTTGTGTAATTGCAAAAGCATCATGTCAGTGTGTTATAATGTTACGCTACAGAGCAAATGTATGTTTTTGTTCATGTACCACGTCAAACCTGTCTTGGGTACATTACAACGCAGGAAATGTTATGTATGTTACTTAATGTAGCCATAAGTGAGACAGTCGTAATATTTTGGCTGTTTTCAGGGTCACCAAAAATGCTGAAGAATTTAGTACCTTTGATGGTCAATCTTTGGTGGTGCTTATGCTGTGCTGGTCTTGAAGGAAGGGCATGTCTGATGTTTATTTTATATTTATTAGGTAGCGTGCTTGTAACACAAAGCTAAACATCTGTAACTGTATTGCTACTATGGAGATTACATTATTCTAAAAGGTATTCACTTAAACCCAGGTATCTGCACTCAGAGAAAATATATTTTCATATTCATTCCATGTAGATTACTAGTTTCAATTACATTTATATTCAATGAGCCATTCTTACAATCAAATTTAGCACTTTTGTAAATGCTTGTATGGGAAAAAAATATTTACATATTAAAGACATGAGAGACTCAGTTATACAGTTTGTGTTATCAGCGGAGGTTTGATGTTTTGGGGGCCTTTAAAATGTAAAATATAAAGATTACTATTGTTTTTCACATTATTCAACCGATAATGTTTCAGATTAAAACTTTGTCTGGTACGTTTAAATCTGCTATGAGGCGATTTGATTCTTAGTGTGGAAAACTCGTTTTTAAATAGTCAGTTTCTGTACAGGTACATACCTTAAAGTCTTGGCTACAAAGGTTGCTGTTGCCTAGGAAAGATACGGTTCATTTAACATGCACTGACTGACCTTTTGTGACAACATGCCTCACTAGCAGGGAATGTTTTGTTTTCTATTACAAGAAAATACATCATATTGCAATTTTAGTTTTTGAACATGATTACAAAATTATTACGTTTCAAGAGCCATCTACTCCATACACGCAGCTCTTACCAATTTTAAAAAGAAACAACCTATCACCTTTCATTGGGTTATTCTTCCTCTTCTTACCGGAAGTAAGGAAACCAGAAGAGTCGCCGCGTATCCGCTAACTTCAGCAGTGGCGGCGAAACGTTTGCAACAAAATCTCAATTTTGCAATTATTTTAATTGACTTTTGTCATACATATTTAATACACAGACAAAATGTTATCATTAGACTTCCTCGACGATGTCCGGCGAATGAATAAGCGGCAGGTGTGTATTTATTTAGCCTGTTAGCTCGGCGCTTCCTCTGCTTACTACACGTCAGCTTGAATGGCAGTGACTTTAACGTTTTACACAAATTGGTGCTCTATTAGTTCTCTTTTTTGCGAGTTGTATATATTAAATATGCTTTAAACGATTATTTATTTTTTGGTGAAGTAGGTGTGGAAAGGGGAAGGCTGCTTTTTGACAACAGCTGCTGCTCTGTTATTCAGTGCTATTATTTTTATATATTACAGTAACGTGTCTTTCACTTTAAATCTCCAGCAGTCATCGTAATCTTTACTAACAACACATACTGAAGCTAGGACGTGTAATCAAACTAGGAGCCAAAGAAAAAGCCATCTGATGTCTTGTATCGTGTTTTTCAGCTTTATTATCAGGTGCTGAATTTTGGGATGATTGTATCTTCTGCTTTGATGATCTGGAAAGGCTTGATGGTTGTAACTGGGAGTGAAAGCCCAATTGTGGTTGTTCTCAGGTAATATAATAACGTATTTTTTCAGCATGGTTTGTTATCTTTTACAAGATACTGTGTTCGCACTGTTATATTAAATTGTTAAAAATGTAAACAATTTTTTTAAAAAGTGTCCTTATCCAGTAATCACAAAACCAAAAAGTTTTGAAAATGTATGAAAACCCTGATGTTGTTTTATGGGTTGGTGCACTGTAAAAAAAAAAAAATATGCAGAACAAAATACTGGTTTCTTTCAGGACATATTTGTTAAATTTATGGATATTTCCTTAAATTAAAATGCAACATAATGCCATGCATAATTCAAAATACATTTTTGAATTTTTTTGCTTAAAATGTGAGTAACTTGATTTAGACATTGGTTGATGAATATGAGAATTAGATTTTAGTTAGAAAGCCAAATATAAAACCCACTGGGTCTTTTGAAAATTACTAAAATCTCATCCAAAGCTAAAGTTTTTGTTTACGTAGTATATATTATGTACACACGTTATGTACAGACATGTATATTAATTATGTGTGTATATTAATGCAAACGTTTAATGTTTAATGCATGTTATGTTTATATAATATATTTATTAATATAGTATATATTATGAATATTTATAAATATAATATATTATATTAATAAATATATAAATTATTATTTTTTTATATTTACACACATACACACACACACACATATATATATATATATATATATATATATATATATACATATATTGTGTGTGTGGGTGTGTGTGTGTGGGTGTGTGTATATATATATATATATATATATAAAATACATATATATTACAGTAAGCACACGTGTATAAGGAAAATGTTTTATTTTGGATGTGATTAATCATGATCAATTGTTGTCCTGCACTAATTATTAATGGTGTTATTATTGTAGTGGAAGCATGGAGCCTGCATTTCACAGAGGAGACCTTCTCTTTCTCACAAATCGTGTTGAAGATCCAATCAGAGTGGGAGAGATTGTTGTGTTCAGGATCGAGGGTAGAGAAATTCCCATTGTACACAGAGTACTAAAAATTCATGAAAAGTAAGTACAGTACATTCCATATTCCATATTACAAGATCATATGTTTTCCTGAATTACAGAGTGTTCATGGAATACTTTTTCACCCTAGCTTTCACCTCGATTTTTAAGAAACCCTGTTGATAGTTTATCAGAACGAGCATTTCTAGCAAATTACTTGTGCTGCATAGCATGTTTGTGAATTTGTGGGGGCGGAGCTATTAACTGTTGTAGCAGGATGTATTTGTATTAAGTTGCCTTTTTTTCCTGATCATACTGTCTGTCTTTGTTCCTTTCCAATAACATTGATCCCTACTGATTTCAGAGAAAACGGCGATATCAAGTTCTTGACGAAAGGTGACAATAATTCTGTGGATGACAGAGGCCTTTACAAGCAGGGACAGCACTGGTTGGAGAAGAAAGATGTGGTGGGAAGAGCAAGAGGGTAAGAATCCCAAGTCACCTTTAAGCAAACAAATGTGTTGTAGTGTGCTTTTATTTATCTTTGTTAAAGTATTATGAGCCATGAACCAAACCAAGCAGCTGTGAGTTTAATCACAACATGACCAACTAGCAAAAAACTATTTGAAAATCAGACAAACATACTATAGTGAGGGTTGAAAATAACGCAATTGATTTTAAAACAATGTTTTTATATTTCACCATCATTTTAAAATCAGTTGTGGTGTGTGTGTGTGTGTGTGTGTATACATATATATATATATATATATATATATATATATATAGCCGCAGAAAAATCAGTTTCTTTTGGGTTTTATTCTTTCATCTCACCAATAAACCACCAATACAAAACAATGCACGATTGTTTCATTTTTTGTGAACTTGTGATCTTTGTAATATTAATAATAGAAGCAACTTGATGCTCACGGAATCCTTGTGCCAGTAAAGCTAGGATTGAGCCCTTTTTTTCTTGACTCAAAACCTTTCTTTTCACTGTTTTTGGCA
>JAUCMS010000034.1:1542208-1557308 GCA_032357445.1 Enteromius radiatus | reverse complement strand
TAGTGTTTTTTACAGCTGTGCTTTTTATACTTTTCCAGTTAAATACAATTTGATTCAGGTTTTTTCCGCGGCTATATATATATATATATATATATATATATATATATATATATATATATGTATATATATACACAATATTATATAATATTACACACACAAATATGAAAGTATTTTGAGATTGTAGGTCATTTGTGGTGCTTTATAGCAAGCTCCGGTGCAATTAACTTCTGCACAGCATCATGGGCAATGTAGTCTTTCATTAAGAAAATTTATGTGAGCTAATGGCTTCAACAGTAGCATACTGTGTAAACTGATTAACAATCTCACAACAGATTTGCCTTTAAAGATATATACGTTGCTGTTAATAATCACTTTTCATATGGAATAAGTTTTACTTTCCCGAAGCCAACTGTTTTATTCCATGTCATACGTTGCTTTGCACATCACTGTATTTCTGATCACGCTTCCTCTACCACAGGTTTGTGCCTTACATTGGAATTGTCACAATTTTGATGAATGACTACCCCAAATTTAAGGTATGTTATGTATCATGTTTAAGTGAGTTCTTCTTACATTGCACTTGTTCTTACACTTGTTCTTTGTTCCCTGACAGTATGCTGTGCTCTGTTTGCTCGGGCTGTTTGTTTTGGTACACAGAGAATGAAGAATTTGAAGAGTAACTTCGTCAGGGAACACGTGTCCCTCTTGTGACCAGTTTTTATGGTGGTTTTTTTTTTGTGAACATCCTGCACTTGCTCTTAGAGACAAAGGTCAAATTATCATTTTCTCGGTTTAATGACAGTGCGTACACAACTACTGGAAGAATTTGTATTTGTTCATTTTCCATGTCATACCAAATTCAGGTTTTATTTCATCTGACTTTACAGCTGTACTTGCACCATATGTCAAGATTGAACTTTCTAACAGGCTAAATTTTGTATCGAATAAAAATGTTGAGCCAAATTTTAAAGTGTGTTGCTTTATAAATTAATTCATTTTTTTTTTTATTCTCTTAATTTGTGTAAAATGTGTATATTATATTACGAGTCGCACACCAGTGTAACTCAATTTGCTAATTCCATCGATTACAGAGAAATAGCGAGTAAAACATTAATTATTTTTTTTAGTTGAACAACTGAAGTAGCATTTTATTGTAAACAAACATTTCAAGGAAGGCTTTGTTGTATTTGCAACTTTGAAAAATCTTGCTTTACAGTGTATATAGTCTTCATACTGCAGCCAGATGTATATCATAAATGTATCAAAATCAGATATTAAAAAATGTGTAATGTTTTTCCTACAAGTATGCTCAGAAAATGTGCAGTTTGTTTTATTCAAGCATTATATGCAAGTACAGATTAGTATCTTTAAATTCATTTGACCCTATGATTCATATGAACTAGACATATCTATTAAAAGAAAAATCATAGTTCCTCAGAACTATCCTGTCTTTATTACATAGTCATGCATGCGATAATTCATAACTATAGAAATGTAATCCTTATGAGTTCGCAACCCCTCAAAACGTTTTTCCATGATATTAATTCAATTAAATAGCATGCGCACAGCCAACGCACGTCACAAAGTGTTTCCCATCCTCATTCAACCAGACTAAGCGTTCGCTGTCTTTATGTGAGTTCAGTGACTAAAACTGTGACCTCAGAGGCGTCTGCCTGGTATCCCACCCCGCTCTGGTTGTATAAAAACCGCGGACAGAAGAACGAAGAGCGTTCGCGACCAGTTCAGTCTGAACAGAGGAATCCACCTACAGTTACTTCAGAAGATGGCTGGGAGTTCTGAAGACGGACATTGCAAATATAGACTATTTGCTTTCATTATGCTTTTTAACATATCGTTAAGCACCGCGGTCAGTCTCGATTTAACGGAGCTGCGAAATAAAGTTTCCAAAATAAAAGTGCATCCGCGTGGGAATCTCTGGGCGACAGGTATGTTTTCATTTAACCTTGTATTCAGTTGTTATGCAAATTATAGCAGAACTACTAAATCCGTTCTCCTGCATAATTGTTTGTCTTCTTCCAGGTCATTTCATGGGCAAGAAGAGCATTTCAAACAGCCAGTTCCAGGACTCTCCATCCTCCTCAAAGCCTCCCAGGAATACTTTGGGAGGTTCAGGGAGCGCAGAGGATTTGAGGGAGCTGATCAATCATGAGGTGCTCAAAGTTGCTCTTCAGGCTCAGCTTGAAGATCCAAAGAGGACGCAAGATGTTTATAATCAGGTGATTAGAGCGATTTGCAGAATTGGTCAACTAAATGTATGTAGTTAAAACAGTACATTGATGCTTTGTGATTATACATTTTATTCATTCGTCTTTTCAGGATACGGCCTTCATGGTAAAGCTTTTGAAAAACTACATTGAAAAAAGGATCCTATAGTGACAATGTTGTTGATATAATTGTAATAAAATGATATTTTGACAACCATTATAGTTGTGTAGAAAATATGTGTGTCTATATGTGTGTCTGCTTTTTATAGCTTATTAGACAACTAAATATTTATTAATTATTCAACTATAGCTGGATATCTGAACGAATATAGTGGATGGATGAATGAATACGTTGGCTAACTTATAATAATAATAATAATAATAATACATTTAAAAAGCGTGAGAAACTGCAAATCAGTGTTATATTTTGCTCTATTAAATTGCCATTATGCCATTTGCACCTGTTTATTTATTTTTCTTTCAAATGAGCAACTATGACTAAGCAGACGTTTCATAGAAACTAATGAACAACACTGGAAGGATCATATGCTAATTATGGTAAAAAGCTCCCACTGGGATCAGCTTATCCTCTTTGTGTTTGCGTTAAGATTTCCCTGATTCATGCAGGGCTTTGAATTAAGGATTTGTTCATTGAAGTAAGGAGTTTTCTTTTTTTGAACCTTTAAAATTGTTATTAAATGGGAGATTGGTTACTTGGACACTTTTTAGTAAAATATAGAGCACCATTAAATTGTTTTTATACAGTGTGAACAAATTGTATATTAATATTATTATTTGTACAATTATTTCTAATTATAAGTAAAAAATATTGTGTCATTTCTATAAGCTGAAGTACTACAATTACTGAAATCAGACTTTTTTAGAATTAAAAAAATTAATATTATTCTAAAATTAACATATATATAAATTAAAGATATAAATATAAATTAAAAGCAATTTAGCTTACTAAAACTGATTGCCGTGTGTGAGGAGAGACCCTTGAAAGCAAATGAAAAAAAATTAAAATCATAAATAATGTGCAGTTGTAAGTTTAATTGATTGCAGCTGTAATAAAATGAGTGTGTGTAATGTATGTGTATGTGCACATTTATGGATTCTGAGTTCGTGCAGTATACATAAGACATAGCTTATACTTGTATAAGCAAACAGCAACTTGAAAAATGATTTTAATAAACTGCAAATGTACTGTTTAAATAAAGAGACTATTCATTAAAATATCTCTAAAAAGAAAGATGTTCCTTTCTGCTGATGTATATAAAACAGTCTTTTTTTATTATTATTTTGCAAATCTCAGCCTTTTATCTTACAGAGACAAGCAACTGTCGTGATAACGCATCTAGATGTGCAGTAACAAACCCGTAAACATAGTAGCAGACTATGTTTACCCATCCCTGTTAAATGATTTACACACCTTTGGAAAATCAAACCACTCAAAATAGTTTAATTACTAGTCCAGTGTTATGGGAACTGTGTTGACACTCCAACCCTACCTGCAGCATTTTACCTTCTGACCACTGACCTGTAGAGGGCAGCAACACACCGACCATACAGCACACTACATGAGCCCGAAGAAGAAAATCTCACATGCAGCTTAGAAGAAAAGTATGAATTTCCACTCGTTTTCCAGACTGAAGTGTTAAAATGCCTCTAGTAGTAATGTGTGGTTACCCGTGCAGTGGTAAAACTCGACGAGCACATGAATTGAAACAATATTTTACGCAAAATACAGAAAGAAAGGTTCATATAGTCGGCGATGAAGATCAAGGAATTGAAAAGAACTCTGTATATGCAGGTGAGAAGCTGCTGGAAGTCCGTGATACATCGCGGTGTAAATATATGTATTGATATAAGTGTGTGTCAGGACAATAATGAAGCCAAGGGACTGTCTTAACGTTACTTAGAAACACGTCTCTAGTTTAAAGAGTATTACATGAGCGCTATAGGTAACGTACTCTTAAACCTGCTCGGGACGGTTGCTGGTCTTAACCTACCTGTATATAGTATAAGCTGGTTTGTCAAACTTTTAGTTTCCAGTTCTTTGTAATTGATGTGAATTTAACTGCAACAACAACGTTTGGCTACAGATTCACAGAAAGAGAAGAATCTAAGAGGAGCACTGAGAGCTGAAGTGGAGAGGTGATTAATTATCTTGAAAATATCTCTGCTGTCATTTAAAGATGTGAAAGAGTCAGACTCAAACATAAGAATGACAATAGTCAAATGCAAAATGTTCAAGATGATAAAAATACAGTCTAACTTAAAAACATAATTATAATTGTATGTACATGTATTAATGCATTTATGAATCCCTACATTTGTCCAGCACAAACTGTTCCTTTTTTATTGATTTGAACTGATTTTGCACTAAAAAGCACCAGTTCTGTAATAAAGAAAGCATATCTGTCTAATCTTACTTACATTTTTTAATATGATGGATACCAGGAAAATAATGAAGTTTCATGTGCAAATATACATTTTTCTCTAAAGTTGGAATAACCATGTGTAATAGAAACGTGCTGGGACATATCCTGCTGGGTTTAATTTTTCACCAATGATTATACTCGTTACATAAAAGTGTATAATCCTTTTAATAATACTTTTGTATAATTATAATTGTTAACTAATTGTAATTATGCACTTGCATTTGAGTAGTGAGCTACTTTTGATTGAAATAATTTCTCTCTTTGTAAATAGGAAAGTCAGTAAAGACGACATTGTGATTCTTGATTCCTTGAATTATATTAAAGGTAAATCAATGTTTGCTCTGTTAAAATTATCTTTTGCATTATATGTTTAGTTTTATTTGACTTTTAGGAGTGATCCTGATCCTGTACAGGAGTATAACACATTTCTTCACAAACAGACTACAGCATTATAATAGCATAGCTTTGTCTAACAGCTGGTGTTGCATGTGGCTCTCTAGATTTCAGTCTGGTGTTAGATTGAGGACTAATATTGTTTAATTTCTAGGCTACAGATATGAGCTGTTCTGTCTTATTAAACACACACAGACGCCCCATTGCTTGGTATGTGAACTCCTAAAAGTCATCTCGAACACATTTCAGACTATTTTTGTATGTACTAGTCTACATAACTCTGTAACCCCTCCAGGTGTACTGTTTGACGTCAAATGATGTGAGCTCAGAATGGAATAAAGGCAGAGAGGCTGATTCTCAGTACACGCAGGAAATGTAAGCATTCCTTACTTTGTTTTTAAAGGAATAGTTCAGCCAAACCTAACAATTTACTGAAAATGAATTTACTGTTATATAGATTTGAAGAAACTGTGCATTGCATCACTCACTCATCAATGGACCATCTGCGGTGAATGGGTGCCGTCAGTAGAAAAGCTGATAAATCAGCCATGGCTTGAATATAAAGAAGCACTTTGATGGAGGATTTGTTTCCACTAACAAAGCATTTTGCTTTACAAGACATTAATTGATCGATTCTTGATGATTATTTGTGTATTATTGGGACATTTTATCAGCTGTTTGGACTCTCATTCTGACGGCACCCATTCACTGCAGAGGATCAGCAAGTGACGTAATGTTAAGTTCTCCACATCTTTTCAGATGAAAAATGGCCCGAGGTGTGTGAATTTGAAGCAGTTTCCTTTTTGGTTAACTATCCCTCTGATTGCATATTTCTGATATTAGATGTACATTACCATTCAAATGATTATTTGTTTTTGTTTGTATAAGAAAGCAATACTTCTTCAATGAACATGTATTCATAAAAGTATCCTGATCAAAAATATATTAGAAAGGCAAAGCAACTCTTACCAGCATTGATAATAATGCATGCTTTTTGATTAAATCTCACCAAATCTGCTGCTGAAAACTGATCTTATTTATCACAGATAAAAAGATTTTAAAATGTTACAATAGTGAAGTTATTTTGACATTTAACGTTATATGTAAAAACTATTTTTAATAATACATGCAGCCTTGTTGAACATAAGAGACAACATCTTAGGGTTACCCCTAAACTTTTAAATGGTACTGTATTCTCACAACATTATGAAATCAAGATACTAAATAATCCCTTCTCTTTTTTAAAAAATAGTCTGGATGCTCTAATACAGCGTTTTGAAGCTCCTGATTCAAGGAATAGATGGGATAGTCCTCTCTTTACTATTCAGCAAGAGGACTCGCTTCCATTTGATGCCATCTGCGATGCGCTTTTTAAACGAAAGGCACCACCACCTAATCAGTCCACGCTGAGCGTAAGAGTACTAGTAATGCATTATGCATGAGTATATAGCAGCGTTATGCACTTTTCATTGCCGCTGAATGGATATTAGAACCGGTTTCTCTTTTCCTTTTTACAGCAACCACTCTCATCCACAAACTTTCTGTACGAGTTGGACAAAGTTACTCAAGATGTCTTAATGGTACGATTTCCATCACTTTTAGGTGTTCTGTTATAAAAATAGACAGCATTCAAAGTCATTCTTTCTGTTTTGTTGCCTACAGGTGAGTGTTTATAGTTTGCATTTGCATAGCAAGACCATCAGTATCAATAGCGTGTGTCGTCATATGGGTTGTTTTATGTCTCAGGCTGTTCTTGAGTCACAGAAGACCAGCATCCCTGGAGATCTCATTTCCATTCCTGGAGCCACGGAAAAGATATCCTTTATTCTGGCACGTTTAGCTTTAGCTTTGAATTTCTTTTTCTCTTTTTCGTTTTTGAGGACATGTAAAACTGTCGTCTTGCTTTGCTGAGCCACCCACTGACTGTAACAACACAGAAATGTCCTGCCATACACAGACAAAGCATTAGAAACGCTTACAACATGAAACCAAGATCAAGTTTGGAATTTTAATAAGCTTAACTGCAACTTCCTGACGGAAAGTTGATCCGTTTAATGTTAATTGAAGATGTGTTGTAGTAATAAACGGGTCCGGTTGGACCTATATGAATGTAATGAATACACAAACATCAAAGAATATCATTTCTTTCTGATGCAGTTGCAGTTTGCTGGTCGTCTGTAAATGCTTCTATACACGTACAGAGATGAATCGGTGCAGGTGGCCCTTTGAAATTGATACATGATTTAAATAATGTTTTAAAATTCTTACAACTAGGTTTCCAGCATATGCTAGCATTACAAATGGGTTATAGTAAGAGTTTTGTTTATTTTAGCTAATTCTAAATTCTGAAAACAGTAATTATGTGAAATGTATTAACTATTTCATTTCAATATAAATATGCAATTTTATCCTGTTATGTAGTATCTGATTACATGTCATCTAGATAACATAAACTTAAAATTCTTAATTAATTTAACATTTGGTTAATTATTAGCTTTTCATCAACTCATGAACCAGGGTTGCCAGGTTTTCATAGCAGAACCTGCCCAATCGCTACTCAGAAGTAGCGTAATCGCATTTCAGTGGGCATTCCCAGTAAAAAATCGTGTTCCAGTGGTTTTTTCGGCAGGGTTCCCTTCACATTCCAGGGGCTTAGTATCAAGATATTAGGGTCGCTTCAACCTACCGACATAAAAGCATCTCGCGAAAAGAGCATTAAAGTAGCTAATTCTAAATTCTGAAAACAGTAATTTTTGGCAACACTGTCAAAAAGCTAAGTTTGAGAAACCCTGGTGTAATGTATTAATGCATTTCTTGTTGATAACCTTTCATTTAAATGCTAAATACATTGTACTTCACCTCAGTTGCTTATGATGTTATGTCAGGATTTAGAATCAGCAGATCATAAATTTGTAATCCTACAATAACAAATATATTACAGAAATCAAAAAGTAGTCAGAATATATTACTTAATGAAATCGAATAGATTACATTGCTAACTACAATTTTTGTTTTGTATTAAGTTATGGACTATAATTTTTTTTAGGATTTTTTTTCTTTACTTTTACTAAGTTTTTAGTAGCCATTATATCAGTGTCACAATGAAGTGCTGATTTGGCGCTCTATTATCAGTTGAAAGCAGTTGTGTAGATTAATATTTGATATTTAATATTAGTATTATTTTTTTTTTTACCACAATTTTTTTTTTTGGATTCTTGGGTGAATAGGAAATTTTAAGAAGCGTTTTACTTTATATATATATATATATATATATATATATATATATATAATTTTTTTTTGGTAACACTGAAAAATGTATTTACCAAAAAAAAAATAATTTTCTAATGCAATGTGCATTATTGTACCTACCCAGTTTTCTTAACTTCTTCAATACATTGAACTTACAAGAAGTCTTAACATGGTGGAGTTGAGGAAACTCCGACGTCAGTTCATCAGTTACACCAAGATGCATCCGACAGAGAACATCGGACAGATTGCCAATATGTTTGTGCAGTATCTTAATAAGAGTATGCCCTAACAGGTGTTGTTTCTTTTTTTTTTTATTATTCTTAAGGTCATATTTATTGTTTTCAGGTTTCAAGCATTTTAATGGTTTTTTGAGTGCAATAAAATTGGAACTCTTTTAATGTCTTTCTATTTCTATTCTTTGATGTCTGTGCCTTTTGATATTTGCATCAACTAGCGCAGTGATAAAATAGGAGGAAATCTTACCACCAACCCAACGAAAAAACTCCAACACAGGTCACTTTATTCCGAGGTTATGTTCTCTTGTCTCTTGATTTTCCTCGTTCACAGTAAACATGCTGGGAAGTGTTCAGCTGTAGTCTGTATGTCTGTCTTCAGTGGTTCACAGACCTTGAAATGAGCTTGAGGTTTGATTGAAGTCATCATTGCGTACATACAGATGTTTTCATGCTTCAGATGTGGAAGGGCTTATAAAATGAACCATAAAACTCATTGAGACGCTGACAATTAGTGTTTTTCACGCAAGTCTTTTGTTTATGCCTCTGGGGAAATGTAAACGTTTGGAGAGCCATATTGACTCTTCCGTTAGTGAATCAGGCCAGCTGTTTATTTGCAAAATCATAATCTAATATAATTTGAAGAATACTTGCACTCCAATAATTTCTGTTGTGACCTCTCAGACTTGTTTGCGTGCTGAATATAGTTACGTCTTTTCTCTTTTTTTCTATTTTTCTATTTATATGGTCCACAATCTTTTCTTGGCACTGCAAGTCCACATTTAACATGTATCACATTCAATATATGATCGATTATTGGTTGAAACACGTTACTTCTTAAAGCTGTATGGTAGAATTTGATGCATTCTCAGCTGTGTTATATACACATGACAAGCTGCAGACTTGTATCTTAAACTAAAGTGGTTAAAAACTTAACTAGTAGTTACATAAACCCCATTTAATTCAACAAAGGCTCTTAAAAAATATAACTTTCCTAAAAAATATTAAGCAGCAAGCCCTAAAACAGTATATAAGAGGAATTTCTAAAAGTTAATTGTCACACTGAAGAGTTATTGCTGCTGAAACCAGCTTTGTCACCACATTAATAAATTATATTAAAATATATTTTATAGTTGTTATTTTAATTTGAATAATATTTCTGTTTTGCAGGTTTTTTAACATCGAACTGATCACAAACTTTTACATAGAGAATGGAAATACTTTTAAAGATCATATCCAGTAGAGGAATATTTAACCTTTTAATCTGTAATAAACTCTTGGTAGTGATTTGGAGGAAAGCACTAGATTTGTCTTTAAACCTCCCCAGCTCAGTAATCGGGTTAGTTAGCAGATATTATGTCATTGTCAACTACTGTAAATCTGTAAAATATCAGATCATTGGCTGTAACTATTGCAAAGACAAAAGGTCTGTTATGTGCCACCTTGTATGGGTTATTGATTTTCCTTTTATGCCACAAATCATTAAGAAATTAAGTAAAGATTGTGTTCCATGAAGATATTTTGTACCTTTCCTACCATACATATATCAAAACTGAAATTTTGATTAGTAAAATGCATTGCTAAGAACTTCATTTGCACAACTTTAAAGTTTTTATTTGTTTTGTTTGCACAAATACGTATATATCGGCCAGACATTATCCATTCATAACCACACATCAATGGAAAGCTTATTTATTCAGCTTTCAGATGATGTATAAATCTCAATTTTGAAAAATTGACCCTTATGGCTGGTTTTGTTGAGCAGGGTCACATATATGTGCTTACAATGTATTTTCAATCTAGCTAGTAATAACTGATATATTACTACAAATATTTTTATACTTGTTTCTGTAAATGTGAATGTGTGGCTTAGATAGGGCAACAGAAACTGGACTGCATTTAATATTCCGAAAATTTGATAACACAATAAAAGCACATAGCACAATAAAATATAGAACAAAATTTCTTTATTTATTTCAACCATATATATTGCCAACAAAAAAAAAAAAAAACAAGAATAGAAAAATACAAGATTTATACAAGAATTTAAAAGCTTTATATTTACAAATGAATGGTTTAAAACGAAAAAGCCGTCTACTTCTCTTTATCAGTTTTCTTAGTGGGTTTCACTGTTACGGCAGTGCCAAAGAGTCTGTCCCAGTGACTGAAGAAAGGTGCAAAGTTACTTCTGGGTTTCTGGTGATGTATGTCATGGGCCATCGCTCCTCCAAGAAGTCCAAAAGGAAGCAGGTGGCCCGGTGAAAAAGGCAAGTCGTAGCCGATATGGTCTTCCACAGACATCCAAATGCTGAAAACAGACACAGTCCATACGGTCAGAGGGTGACACCTGAGCAGGATGGGATTGATGTTGCTCCAGAAGCCCACGGTCATCAACTCCACAGCGCTGAGGTGCTGGGTGGACCAGGAGAACGGCGAGATGTAATCGTGATGGATGGCGTGGACCCATCTGTACAAGTGAGGGTTTTTGTGGTGCACCAAGTGCCAGAAGAAGTACTGGGTGTCAAAGATGAGCAAAAAACCCAACGCCCCGGAGATCAGTTCCCATATTGTTGGAGCAACTGCTGGAAGTGGAGGCGCAGGCATCACCACGTTGGTTACCAACACAGCCGGAAGAACAAACACTACATGATTGTACACCGCCGTTCCCAGAGTCCTCAGCATCATGCAGACGGTGGGATGCCGCTGCTTTTGAATCTTGTACTCAAAAAGAGGAGCTCTCTCTCCCAGGACATCCAGGATGACAAAGGGGATGCTGAAGGTGAAGTAGCAGGAGAAGGCAAGCAGCACCAGGAAGAATGGAGACGAAATCAAGGTGTAGTGTCGGAACAACAGGTAGTCCCACAGGGGCTGAAGGAGACGGTCCGAAGCCTTGGAGGTCGCGAGCCGAAGAGCAACTTCTGTGATGTTCCACATCCTGCTGCTAGATTGAGCAAATGCAAGTGGATCCTGATGGCCCTATTTATACTGCTGAGCCAGACTTGGACGTCCTGGGGGTAGGCACGCTCTCTTCGGTTTTCTCAGCCAATACCCCACAACCCTTTCCAAGACATGAAACGAGTCCGCTAGTAAACAAATGTTATGCTGGATTACTTCCTTCAAATCCTGGCACAATAGAAACGTTTTTCCAAAAACCCTAGTCTCTCAGTCTCTTTAGAGTCTGGGTTATTGAATGGATCATCTATCTCTATCTCTACAGCCAGATATAATATATTAAAAACTAAATATAATATTACATAAAACCCATCAAGGACCTTCTACTCTGTAGACAACAAAATAATAACAGCGTCTGCCAATTCTCCTGCTTTGGTATTACCAGTTAATCACAAAAATAGCCAAATGCATTTAGTTTTAAATAATCAATCAACTTCTATTATCCATAAGACAAAATAATAACAGTTTACAACAATGCTTATGTTAAAAAGAACTGGGCCATTATATAAATTCAGAGATTATTTTGTCTTGTGGACTAAATGTAAACATCTTTTATGTTAAATAGCTTATTCAGGGCAGTACTATAAAAAAAAAAAGTAAGTAGCTTGAATGTAGCTTGTGCTATTACCAATAACCTAATAATGATATTTTATGGTCAAAAGACTTAAATAAAAACAATTTACACCAATTATCTTGTTATTACATAATTTACTACATAGCCCAAGCTGCTGATTCTTCAGCTAATGAAATTGCTTGCTCAACATTTGCAGTAAATAGTTTAGTTCAGCTTCCTCTGAAACCCTCCACCTCCTCCAGCTCCACCTGTCTAGATCTGCTATGAAATCAATGCATGTCTATTCACATGAGAGTTACTGTCTTACATATTCGAAGCAGCACCAGTTTTTGTAGCAGATCTAGTCAATCAGTATTTTTAACATATTATTTATTTTTTTATTAGGCTGTGTAAACTTATGACCATAACTGAATTTAGTGTTTAATTAAATATTTTGGCATACCTCATTCCATATTAATAATAATAACAACAAAACAATTTTTGTACATATTTTTATTTAAATTACCATCATAGAAAATGCGCAGAAATATTTTGCATTCCATATTTTGCTTATTGCACTACTGCATGGATATATCCATAATTTGATTTGGTTGCATTTTGAAAAAAAATATATATATATATATAAGAGAGAGAGTTGTTCAGTGACTAATTAAAAATAATAATAAAATCTCACATCATAATGATTATAACCTTTAGCAAACGTTTAAAGTCTAAATGACTCTTCCCTTGCAACATTTCAGGCATTTTGTAAGCAATCTAAAACCAAAGATGTAATTAATTTATGCACATACAATATGTTTTTACTACTAGCAAACAAAAAGATAGGAGATGTACAAAAAGTATGAACAGTTTATATGTTATGCTGAATCTATATCTCTCAAATGTACTTTATTTCAAATTCATTTTACACTGCAACAAAAGAATTGTGTGAAATCATTTGAAAAGAAAATCTAAAACTGTGATTTGATGACTTTTCCATGATTAGATATCTGGCCTTGTATCATCTGTTTGGTTGAAAATAAGATCTGGTATCTTTAATTACTTTTTTCTTTATTCTTTTTGTTTGGCACTGTTTTATTTGTATTGGCGTATTTCTGACGGTCGTTCCTGTATAGAAACAAAATATAATCAGGCAATATCCAATTCATTTAGAAAGAAAAAACACATTCTAGGCTATATATATAATATTGATCAAACAACATATATGATGTTGCAACACACATGGCAATGGGTACATGTTATACTACACTATAAATCACACATACCTGCTCATCTTAATCTTGTTTCTACAGCCCTGACCACCTTCCCAGTGGCTTGTGAAGGCTCCCCTCGTCATCATACCTCCACAACTAATGCAAGGTTTACCATTGTTGTATGGCTAGGGAAAAAAAAAAAAAAAAAAAAGTCAAAATTCTAAGTATATTAGAAACCAGAGTCAAGACCCAAAATGTGTGTTCAGATAAATTTGTGGATAATCATGAAATCTCCAAAATATTTGGAACCAAAAAGAAAGAAAAAATTAGTATTTAAAAAATTTGAATAGGAAAATTATTTAATTCTAAATCTTTTAAATTGTATGTGCTTTACGAAAAGTACATTTCTTTAGAAAATCTAAATACTGAAGCATGAACAGATTTGTTCTGGCAAAATTTGGGTCAAATCCTTTTTCCAGCATTGGAATATTTCCAAAAACCCCAGGTTTAAACAAGCAGAAAACCCGTCTAATTTGTCTCTAATTTCAATGCAATATCTGGGTTAAGGGGGCTAAGGTGAAAATAATCCTCATCCAGTCAGCCGGACGGCTTTCTCCAGCTGACCTGTTCTTTGGCACAATAACCACAGATCATTCTGGTGGCCAGCTCCATCGGATGGTCCTGATCTTCATCATGGCACGCGTCACATGGGTAAGCCCGACCACAGCACGGAAATCTAGCAGAAGAAACAGTTAATACAAGACGGCTGCCCTAAATATGAGCCAAGGGCACTTTACAGGTCACACAAGAGGACACAGCGGTACAAAAAGCTTTCTGCTACAAAATAAACCTCTTACAGAACCAGAAAATGTTCCTGGTAGTTACCTTAGCCACCGATGACTTTGTTTGAAATGCCTGCAGGCTCCTTTATCGGGTAGAGATTTCCCTTGCTGAACCGCAGGGTCTCTGTAGCGCCGAGGGTATTGGGCAGCTGCACCTGTAAATTTAGTAAGTAACAATAATTTGTTATATTTATATACTGCTTTTCACATTCAATGCACTTTACAGAGAGAGTCAGGAATCTCCTTCACCTCAAGGCACCAGAACATGCCAGATAATCGTGGAGAGATACCTCAAGACTTTTAATAAACACAAAGAGACAGGACCTTAATCTAAACTTTTTACAGTATTGTAAAGGACCACATGACCCACACAGATACTAATGTGTAATTATAACAGCAGTCGTTGTACCAGGGGGTCTCCAGTCCTCATCTGACCAGACTTAAACTTGCTAAGCTTCGGTGGGAAACCTGGTGCTGGCGGTAATTAATCCCTCATAGCGAGACTAACCCTAGGACATCAGTGCACGAGAAACAAGAACTGGACAGAGTCAGTGAGGATATAGGACAGGGGTCAGACCTGTCGGATTTCTGGGCTTTGGCTGAATGAACTGGAAACGTGTCGCCTCCACAAAAATGCTGAGTTTTGTATGACAATGTTGGCAGTTTTGTTCCCAGTTTTGCCCATAAGTCAGATTCTAGAGAAAAAGTAAAAGAACAATTGACAATATTATCACATGCTTTTCCTTTCTCAAAATCCTCCAAAAAGAATATTGCGTTTATCTGACGGAGTTATATTGTAGGGCTGAGTAATGTGTTAAAGTGCCCCTGTTATGAACCTTTCATAACCCATAATAGAGGCACTTTAAATATTATATATATATATATATATATATATATATATATACACACACACACACAGTGTGCTGAATTATTAGGCAAGTTGAAATTCTGATCATATTTTTTTACAAGAACATTTTACCAATCCCAAACCACGT
>JAUCMS010000034.1:1490564-1521068 GCA_032357445.1 Enteromius radiatus | reverse complement strand
AAACACAGCTGGACTCAAATGAAGGTGTAGAACCATCTCAAGGATGATCAGAAGAAATGGACAGCACCTGAGTTAAAAATATGAGTGTCACAGCAAAGGGTCTGAATACTTAGGACCATGTGATATTTCTTTTTTAATAAATCTGCAAAAATGTCAACAATTTTGTGTTTTTCTGTCAATATTGGGTTCTGTGTGTACATTAATGAGGGGGGGGGAAATGAACTAGCAAATGGCTGCAATATAACAAAAAGTGAAAAATTTAAGGGGCTCTGAATACTTTCCATACCCACTGTATGTGGTGGAAATGTTATGCTCCTTACCATGACATGGCACTGTGTCCCGGCGCTATCACAACAAAATGATAAAACACATTACAAACGAGGGATTTCTTGCATTCAGTGGAGACATAATTACTAATTATCATGACTTAGTACTTGTCTTTTTACACATCGTGGATAGCGCCTCGTAAACATAACATCATGTCTGCATTGGTGATCAGATAAACTAGTAAGTAGCAGGTTCTTGTAATACTGGATATTTAGGAAAACGTAACTTGCGTAAAGGTTGTGTGTCAGAAGTGCCAGACTGTCCTTGCAGAGGTAAAATTGCTAAACTTTATAGTCTCTCTGCACAGCCAGCATAGGCTACTCTCTATGTTATACGAGTCTGTAAATGTGCTGAACACACTCTAAAATTCGGTTTACCAGGTTAACCACTGATTTCTAGTTGTGTCCTCTTTTGAAAGCATAAACAAAGTAGTTTCACTTTCACAACGACACACAGCACGTCCGGCAACCAGCAGAAACACTACAGTGAGAATAATAGCTCTGCCGCCTTTGTTTTAAACATTTGGGCGGTGTTATGAAAACATGCCCCCAATCTGTGATGTAGAAAAGTGAGGGCATTTAAACAAGCCATTTTACGGGAGAGTGTACAAGTCATAACCTTTAGAATATCTCTTTGGTTTTGAGACTTTAGCATTTGAAACTTTACAGGTCTTCTTTATGAACTGAGAGCTTGTAGCACTTTAAAGAGAAAGGAAAAATTTTAATAGCATCATATGACCCCTTTAATACTGACTTATTGGCAAATTTTCTTCTAAAGGGATGACAAAAATTTGGCCTTTAAAATATTCTGTATGTGCATCTTTAAATGTATCTGTAGTGAATGCATATCCTTAGTATTTTCTTGTATTTCCATAGTTTTTTTTTTTTTAATCAGATTATTCTACCTGAGCAATATAGTCATACTGAGCTTGGTATGTGCCGCTTGGAGAGCCAACTCTGTCTGAAGTTGCTTGTGAAAATCCAGGAATAGAGGCATACACTCCATCTGAGATTTCAGCTGAAAAAAAAAAGATCAATCATATTATATATACTGTATAATACATATTAAACTAAGCTTTAAAAAGTTTAAATAAAAATGAGAAAAGTTGATCAGGCAATTAACTAAAAATAAAGTAAGTTTATATACTAAAATGATTAAAACTAAAATAGAAATAAAGCTAAATAGAAATATTTGGTAACACATTACAAAAAATTATTCTCGAGCATTTGTTTATCTTATAATATATAATATTTATAATATAATAATTTACAATATATATATATATATATATATATATACAATATAATATTTTGTTTACTAATTAATTTTTTAAAAACAAAAGTTGTTCCAGCTGTTAATACTGGTATAAACTAACAATAACTGTGTTTTTATTAGTGCTGTCAAATGATTATTCATGATTAATCACATCCAATTTTTGTTTACTTAACGCACATATGTGTATTTTGTATTTTTATTAAGTATATATAAACACACAAATGCAGTATATATTTTGAAAATACTTACATGTATACACATTTATATTCTTATATTTTATATCAGTACATAAATATATTTAATTTATAATCTTAACATATTTTTCTTCAATATATTATATACATGTTTGTATTTACATATATAAAATAAATATACACAGTATGCACACATACTATGTAAACAAAAACTTATTTTGAATGCAATTAATTGTTTGACAGCACTGATGTTTATAAATATGAATAAATACGACAACAAATGAATTTCTCTTTATTCATTTTTACATTATCTAAAGGGAGCTTATTGTAAAGTGTTGTAAAGTAAAAAACAAAGCATAAAAAAGTATAATATCAATGTGTACTATGATAGTATATAAATAATGCTAAAATAGCACTAGTGCTCAAATAAATTTTTTTAAGTGGTTAAATTTGGGAAAATACTCGGAAAAGAAAAAGACAAAAACTACCCAAATACTATGTAATGATATTAAACAGTGGGCTGAAGTGCCCTCTGGTGGTGTTAAGTAGGAGAATGGAAAATGAAGAAAAAGAAAGTAGTGGCTGAAAGTTGTGATTATGTTATTGTATAGGTACAGTAGGTACCTGATGGAGGAGCTGATGGCTGAAAACCGTCATTATTAGTCTTAGAGCCAACAGCACAGTTTCCTTGCAAGAGATTTGAAAACCTTTCAAAAAGAAAAGAAAAAACAGTGCATTAAAAGACAACATTTTTTTTCTAATTTTTCATACAAAGTCACAAATTCACAAGCCTGCATGTCCATTTGTGTGATATGTCTGCTAACACCTTTAAGTCTAATGAACTAGTATTTCTGATAGAAAACCTGTTAAAACCAGCTCCTGCTAAACAGCAGTATGGCTTACATTTTCCATTGCTTTCTGCCTTGTCAGCATGGCAAATATACACGAACATACAGACCCAGCAGTGGAAAACACACCTCTTCATCACGCCGCCTCCAAAGCGCACGATGCCATTGCTGTCCGTTGTTGGTTCTCTTTCATAATTGTTTTCAAACACAATAGGTGCTACAGACAGACAGAAAATGGAATTAAGCAAAGACACAGCAGCACTTTTCTTAAACTACACCATCATCACACGATAAGGTTATTGAACTAGCCCACGTCATGATGCTGATTTGTGATTATTGTCAAATAAAGTTGATCTAAAAACGCAATGGAAACAATAGACATGCACTGACCTGCACGGGTGGTGCCAGTGCTTTTCGTGTTGATGAAACTGTTAATGTCTTCTGTGATGTCACACATTTCTAGCACTTTCCTCACCTCCTCATAACACTGCACAAAAATGATCAGTGCTTTATTTCATAGTTAGAGACCACAAGTGAAAATGCTTCTAATTCACAAATTTATCATTTAATACCAAAATGTAATGGCTTTAATCACCTTCTGTTTCACAGAACAACAAAATTTCAAGTGAAGCTCACAGGAGCAATTTTTGCTTATATTCATATAATTAATATAAAGAGTAATACACTTATTCTTATAGTTTTTACACCACAGGTTAATAGAGTAAAATATGAGATATCATTATACTTCCCCAGCTGTTTAATTATAGTGCATTAAGACAATTTATTTGTATTACAACTTTTCTAAAAAAATAAATAAATAAATATGCAAATAAAACATGATTAAAATCTACACTAATTTGCAGAAATTTCTTGAACAGGTTCAACATTTGTGATTATATTTTTTTAAATAAAAATTATATACAAACAAACTTTGTAAAAAAAACAAAAAAACATAGATCAATATAGATAGCTTCATTAAAATACTGTTATAGTTTAACATTATATTCCAGTATACAAATATAGTTTTTTTTATTTTATATTTTCAGTTCATCTTGTGGTTTGTTATATATAAACATATACACAGAGAGAGAGAGTTGTTGTCGCTGTTATTTTAGTCCATCAAGGTTACTATAATACTAAAATAAATAATGTTCCCTCAGTCAGAATTGTGAGATTTTTTCCCCCCACTCATTACTGAACTTTATAATGTGCAACTGTGGGTTTATATCATGCAATTCTGACGTAATTGTGAGTTTACATCAAAGACAGAATTGTGAGAGAAAAAGTTGCAATAACCTTTTTTTTATTCAGTGGCAGAAACAGACTTCCATACATTCCATAGATTTTAGATTTTATTTAATTGAAGTTGACTTTTATTTTATTCAAGTAACCGAAATGTTTTTAAATGGATTTAATTTTAAATGTAGTTTTAGTTCAGATAACCCTGTTTTCAGTGTATATATAAAACTAGACAGTTTGGTGTATAGTATGTAAGTGCAACACTTTTCTGGCATGGAAAAAAAGAAAAACACTTTATATATTTTGTAGATTGAATTGACAAACATTAACAGATTACTTGTAAAAAAAAATGTGAATGTGAAAAGAAATTCTTTTATGCAACCACTGTATAAAACAATGATTCTATTTTTAAAAAATGCTAATATTTAACAATGTAAAGTTAATGCTATAAAAAGCTTCAATAAGTAATACTGACCTCATCATCTTTGACGCATTGCATAGAAAAGTGATTACAATGGACCCAAATAGCATTTCTCAAAATGTTAATGCGATCATCTTCCTGCTGCTGGAAAACCTGGAGAAATTCACAGAACTTAGCTCAACATTGTACTAGAAATACATCTATATGCTTGTAATGTAAAGGCCCATGAATTAGTCAACTGATTATTATTAATGCTTATGCATAGGACAGACGCAGTAGGAAATCAGAAGGATGGCACAGGCTGAGCTAACTCACCATATTAGGTATTAAATACAGTGAATGGTGATATAGCCAAGCCTTTGTCAAACTGTGACAAATATGATGATAAAAATTTTGTTAAGTCAAAAACAGTCTCTTTTGCAGTTAAGTTTAGTTTTTGTGGTTTGTGGGACATACGGGTATAAAACGAGAGAGAAAGGGAAGTTCATTTTTAGTGTGTTCTGTGTGGTTCACGGCTTTACAAGAAAGATAGTGCTATTTCCGAAAGCCAACAAACAGAAAGGCGAGTGTGTTTTTATACCTCACACGTGCACTCATGAGTGGACTCCCATTCCTGACGAATCTTATCCAGCTGCTCTATGTTTGACATGTACTGTTTCTCTGTGATTCGGGAACAAGCATTAACCTTGTAGCGTCTGCAGCATTTCAAATCTTGATTGAAACTATATGAATTGTGCATGTTAATACTTGAATCACAGTTTGGTTTTTTTTTTTTTGGTTCGGACATACCGATTGCTATCTTTTGCACTGTGACCAGATGCTGCTATGTGTGAAAACACATTTTTATTCTCACCTGCATCTGTTGCTGCATCCCTGCACTGTTTTGCTTTGTTTTGTGTCTGTAATGGTATAGAGCACAAAATTAATTCCATCACATTGTATAATCAGTTTATTTGTACAGAGAGATTGGTAGGTCTCTTAGTAAAATCAGCTGACCGTAGCCACCTTTGTTGCATTGTATGACAAAGCTGAGAGTATACAGAAATACAGAAAAAACCAACAACTCCCCTCCCCCTACCCAAGTTTTAGAAAAATAAATATTAAAGATATTCTAATATCCTTTTAGATTTTTATATTCAGGTGAGAATTGTCATTTTGACCACCATCGACAAACCAGTGGATTCAAATATTCATCCATAACATTTAATATTTTGAAAATGAACATGGCATGTCTGGTTTAACACAGAAAGCCCCTGGTTTAATTAAAAAAGAAATTGCATCAAACAATAACACTAGCATTCTTACCAAAACCATATTTTAAACGTAAAACAAATCATGAATTAAGTAGAATCATACAACTGTTCATAAGTTGGGGGGGGGGGGATTCAAGATTAAACATTTATTTTTTAAGAATTTAAAAAATATGAGTCTGCAACTGATCAGAAATACAGCAAAGATTGTAAAATATTATTTCAATTTTAAGTAACAGTTTTCCTTTTTTATACTTACAGTTTATTCCTGTGAAGGTAAAGCTACATTTTGTGCAGTCAGTACTCTTTAGTGTCATTATTCTCACATGCTAATGATTCACTGATCAAGATTTATTGTTATTATAAACTTTCAAAACAGTCGTGCTGCTATTTATCAATATCAATTATAGACAGTTCAGAAGAGCAAAACAGCATTTTATTTGAAATCTAGATCATTTTTGTTTCCTCTTATTATGTCTTTATGATCACATTTGATCAATTTAATGCATCCTTGCTGAATAAAAGTATTTATTTCTGCCAATAAATAAATATAACTTACTGACCCCAAAATGAACACTAGTGTATGTTGTAATATTTGACAGTCACAACCAGACACAAATTCTGCCCATAATAACCCATAATTTACCTTTTCAGATTGTTTGGGGGTGACAGTGGATGTACTGTTGAGCTTCTCAGCAGCCAGTTCAGCTTCATCAGCCTCTTTACACCTCTGTTCATACGTCCTTTTAGACTGGGAAAAGCAGGAACATACAGGGTTATTATATCATTGCTCATCTAAACTTAAATGATGGCCAAATTAACCACAAATGACTAAGTATATTTAAAATAATTAAAATTTGTGCAGGAAACTTCCTCTTATCTTTAAACTTGATTCTAACCTCAATCTACACTCAATCTTATCTCATAAAAATTCACAGAAAAAGTGAGATTAGGATTTTGTAATCTACCGGAACATTATTACTTTTTAATCCAACTTGTTTCACTCACTCAAAAATGCACATATTCAATCAGTCATTAATAAATGAATTAATACATGTATGTAAATGTAAATTCACATCCACCCAATACAAATCAACAGAAAAAGAAGACATATTTTTATGTGATCAGATATGATATAAATTTTCCAGTACAACTATTTAAAAAACTGGAATTTGATGGTGCAAAAAAAAAAATAATAATAAAAATGTAGAGAAAATCGCTTTTAAAAATAAAAGTAAATAAATACAGATCTTTACGTGCACACAAGAAACTTTTTGTGTGCCCTCGAGAAACTATTCACACGCGCACAGGAATTTTTTGCAAGCTTATGCATTACAATTTCTTTGTGCATGTGTGTTAAACACATTCTTTTTAGAGGCCAAGAAACCACACTGTGACATGGGCTGATGGCATGATAGATGGCTCAGTGTGCATTGTTCTATATGCCAACTTTTATATATCTGTATATTTGTTATTTTGCAAAGGTCCTTGAGGCTATGTAATGCAGTGCTAAGAATCTTGTGAGAAGAAACCAAAATGCTTTTTGTATCATCAGAAGGTGTGTATTTGAAAATAACTAAAGAATCATTATACATTTTCACATTAACATAACATTAACAACACATTAACAGTTTTCCATACTCTGCTTTCTTTTCTCCATATTTTTCCAGACCAGGAAAATACTTTTCTAAACCTCGTAGGAACCCTGTACAAATATACTGTGCTTTTGTGGTCCAGGGTCATAAAAAATTAACTTCACTTTAGTTTTTATTACATTTACAATATACTTTCTAAAACATATTTTACTACAGACCCGTTGACCTATATTGTGCTTAAAAACCATCGTGGTAGATCATGAACTATAAACCTTTGAGGTTTGGACTGACTTCCTGTCATTCAGTAATCATGACCTCAAATCACAAATACCTTCATAGTTCCTTAACTGGACGGATGAGATTCCCTTTCACACCTTTGTTTATCCAAACAGAATGCTATACGATAATTCGCTTTCTGTATTTGTACCGATGGACCAAGATAAACAGAAACACATGTTTTCTTGACAACAGCAGTCGTCTGTTGTCAGGAAATTGTAAATAAATGAGGAAGAGAGAAAACCTAATATTAAGAAAACAGAGGCTGTGTCAGTGTGAGCCAACAGAAGTGTGCAGGCGAGAGGGAAATATACTTCTAGTAGAGAAGTGAGACTTCCTGAGATGACAGTTACAACATTTTAAAGTCCCATCCCCCTCTCTGCCCTGCACACTGGCTGCACAGAGGTTAGCGTATGCATTGATGATTTAAATCACTCTCTTTTCACTCTTCCTCTTCCTGATATTCTGCTTTCAGTCTCTATTAGGCAAATACAGGATGAACCGAGTAGCCTTCAAATCTAAAATGACTCGTATGTAAAAGTATATTAGGCTTACCTCCATGGTTTTCTTATATAATGACACTTTGGTCTTCTGAACCTTTTCCATGACCCCTTCAAACTGTAAAAATGAAACATTTTTCAAGTTTTGCACTTGATAGGTAGCACTTTTTTTTTTTAAATAAAGCAATGATAAACCTAACATGCATGTCTAACGTGCCTTCTAGCTTTTGTGCCGTTTTTTTTTTTTTTTTCTCTGAGAGTGTATAAAGAAGCATCTTGGTTTGAACATGCATACAGTAGTTTTTGTTCGCTAATAAATAGAATAAGCTATGGGCAAGTGGTTTGAGGTTCTGCAAATGTAGATTAATTAAAACATCACGTGGCGTTTAACCTTTTTTCGCTGCTCTTTTTGTCGTTCTCTGAACTGCTCCATTCTTTTCGCCTCTTCTCGTAACATCCCAGAGAGCTGAATGTGCAAATTTCCAATGTTCTCCATTTCTAGGTGAGAAAACAGCATATTCATTAGTGATCTTGAAGGTGTGGGTTTAGTTAAGAGATGTAGCAGATGCTGTTTATTCCTTACTTTTTAAAATGCATTTCTTATTCCATTAGTGAATATATATGTATAGTGTTACTTACGGGCTTTTAGCTGGTCAAAGGATGCCTTCAAAGTGCTACAATATCAAAGCAATATAAACAATGATAAGTTGATAGACTTATAACCCTTTATTTGTATGCAAAAATCTAGAAGCCAATTCATACTTAATATTTTACCCAATTTCACTTTGCCCTCCTGTCTTGCGTGCAATAGTAATCAATTCCTTGCCGTAGCGCTCCTCTGCCATCGCTCTATGAGCAGAAAACTGCATTGTTATCTATTCCAATACAGCTCAATGCTTTTAACCAATGCTAAACTTGTAGAAATACATATAAATATGCACTTTTCTGTTGTTACCTCATTCTTAAGAGCTCCTCCATATCTTTGCAAGCTCTTCGCCCATCACATAGCCTCTGGATAAGAGTTTCATATCCGGTGTTACTGGTGAATTCTGGGCCCTGGAACCATGAGGTTTAGATTATATTTTTCCAGTAACAGGATTGTTTATTGTAACAGTTTAAATCTTGTATCTGTGGAAAGTTTCTTTCTAAATCAATGTATTAATCAAAATTAGGCCTTATTTGAAGAAGCTGGAATCTATGCAAAAATAATATGTGATTCCAGACTGAGGTGGTTAAACAGTTTAATCATTTACTGTGCTTATTGACACGGAACGCTACAGAATATTAACATGTATTATTGGAATATTATACGGAAAGCTCATGTTCTTACGTTTGCAACAGAGAGAAACTGTTTTTACCCAACTATAGAATGTATTTTACATGCACCCTCAACACTGAACAGCACTAGTGTGGTTTGACAGGCAAATCAACCCAGAAGCTGCTTTGTAGATAGATACTCTGACAATATAAGATCAAAGCTAAAAAGAGGCACAAAGTCATACGCTTAACAGGAAGCCCACAGATCATCTCCATGACACAGTAAGAGGATGTCTAAATATAAACACTCAACCCTCAATTGTAGAGAAGTATTTTTTATAAAAAAAAAGGCCATGGCAATAGATTCCTAAAAATCGTACATCAAAATCTTAAACAAATCAGTCTTAGTTTGTACCCTCAACGTCGCATTTAAACAGTAATTCCCAATACAAATGAACAAAAATAGCACACACACACAAAAAAAATAATGAGATTTGATAAGTGATCTAAGGGTATTGTGATGCTGGTGAATTATTGGAAGTTAAACACACATTAATAATATATGCTCTCATATGATGTCACCATATGCACTGTTAATCTCATGCATGTCAGCCCTAACAGACAACAACGCTCAACTGAATCTGTCAAAATAGTTAGTAGTTAATAACTCACGTACTTACCCAAAAAGAATCTTTAAATTGTAACGGCGTCATTTCAAAGAATGTTTGTAGGAATGTTGCAAGCACACAATAGGAAACCAAATCAGAATTACGAAAAATGAAAGAAAGAACTGACAATACCATATGCAGGAAACCACGCTTCACAGTACGCCTGTGGTGCTCAGGTTTGACTGAGATAAGGAAGCTCTCTCCTTTGTGTCACTGACCGCGGAGAGCAGGGCTGACAGATAATACGCATGCATTTAGCAGCCATTTGAATACTAGATAGGAACGGAACAACTCAAAACAGTGGGCTTTTGGAAAATATTAAAAGTCGGTCTTTAGAAGCGAAGATATTTAGAGCAAAGAAAAACCATTGAAATCTATGCAGAGTTGAGCTGAGTTGTTTCTTTATTCCTGCAGGAATAGCGAGGTGGTGGTAGTGAAATCAAGTGGTGACCTGTTGATTTGAATATTTTTGGACTCCAAGCGACAGCTATGGATTTTTATAGAGAGGGCCAAAAGAAAAGTGCATCTACTACAGCTTTGTTTAACAATGTAAAACAATGGGTAATCTATTTCACCAGAAAACATCCTGCATCATATTAGCTGAATGAAATCCAATCCTACTTTTGGGATGCTGATTTCAAAAATACTGCTTGTTTTGCTCTAGCATGTCACGCTTTCTCATAAAATATGTGCTTTTTATAGCATGTTTGCTTTTGACAAGCATTTGGAGAAGTGAAGTTTATAAGAGGAAATGAAAACATTACCCTGATATTTTCTGCTACATCTTTGAGTGTTTCACTACATCCAAAGAAGTGACATAAAATTACAGATTAATATTTTTAAAAAGCTTATTTATAAACTTCAATAAACATACTCTTGTCAACAAATGTTATTATGTGGGGGGGGAAACTGTACAAGGTGGAACATTTTTATTGATATTTTTGAACCCAGCATCATTCTGAGTTCATCATATCATATTTACAAATCAAGCTACAGGGCTGTGATCCAATAAAAATAACTTGTAAAAACTAAAGTACTCTTTCTTTGTGGCACAACTATTACAATTCATCATGTGGCACATGGAGATGTCTGCCGTAGTCAGTCACTTCACTGTTCATGAAAGTGTCTTGGTTTTTTAAAATCTCTGCTTCTGAGAGCCTTCCATCACCATCTTGGTCAATTTCCTTGATAAGATGAATGGCCTGTTCAACATTCAAGAAGACAAAATATTTAGAACGTGTTGTTAAAGATGTCAAAAATACATCAATGGAAGAATGGCACACTGACTGACTTCTTCGCGTGCCGAGCCATAGCTGTTGGGGGCGACCCAGCGGAGCTGTTCATTCCTGTTGAGCTTTCCATCCTTATCCTGGTCATAGAGATCTTTAAAGCGCACCGTTTCCTCAACCTCCCACTGCGAGGGCTCTTCCTGCTCTTAAACACAGACAAGCAAACTTACATGTTTCTGATAATAATTTACCGCACTCCTGGACATTTTAACACCACACACAAATCTGTATAGCAAAAGAACCTAATGGTAAAGTATGTGATTGATGTAATAATGCACAATATATGAGTTAAAATAATCTATAAAACAATTTAATAAATGTAATTTTAGGAAATCAAAAAAACTTAAATTAACTTTTCTTACTGTACATTAAAATGTTATTATGCCTAAGTTCAACTGTATTATTCACTGTAAAACTCACTGTATTTTCTTCACTATTCAGACAATATTGTGTAGAAATGATTTTTACCCATTTATTGGTTATTGGACTTTTTTATAACCCCTAGTAATAATGACAGCACTGTTACTGTTACGTATTCTAACATAGTCATACCATTTGCTCTGAGATCTCCAATGAATTCACTCAAGCTGATGAATCCATCTTTATCCAAGTCATATTCAGAAAGCACATCTTCAATGGCAAAATCCTGGGGATATATGCAACCACAAAAGCACACAGTCAGCACAAATGTTTAATCTGTAATTTATTGCATCTTCACTTTCTACTTACAGCCATGTGGTCCACTTCAGACGGATGAGTAAACGCAAGGAACTCAGTTAAGTTCAGGCCAGCTGAGCCATCCATATCGGCAAAGTCAAAGCGTCTCTTTTCCTTTGCATGGAGCTGTGAGGGAATAAAAACATTTTTTCAACCACTCAAGACCTTTTTTTGCTGTTCCACAATATGAAATGATCAAAAATTATGCAACATACAAATCTGAGAGACTCCTCCTCAGGGTCTTTAAGAACCTCATCTACATCAACTTCCACAGTATGACCATGCAAGACCATATTGTACTCGTCCCAAGATACCAGTCCATCAGTGTTGGAGTCAAACTCAGGGAAGCGTTCCTTAGCATCATCCAGTGCATATGTCCTGTACACCCTCTGTATCCACAATGTGATTTCCTCTGGAGAAACAACAGAAAATGTTTCTTGAGCAGCTAATCAATATATCAGAATGATACCTCAAAGATTGTGCAATGGCTGATGAAAATTCAGCTTTGCTATTACAGGAATATACAACAGTTTAAAATTGATTTAATTAATTAAGTCAATCAAACTAGAACTGACCTGGAGTCAGGTATTTATCAGAGTTGGTGTCAATCTTCTTCACGATCTCCACCAGCCGCTTTCGCTGCTCAGATGGGCTGAGTTTCTGTATTTCATCTTTGTCCTGAAAAAACAGTGAAAGATAGTTGGTACAATCAAACTGGATTAATAAATAGTATTATTAAAAACCATAGAGCTGGTACCTCAGAGCCAAGGAACATATTTGCATTGTGTTCATGGTTATGTTTGCCTAAATGATCCTCTTGGACAATTTGTTTTCCAATTACTCCTGATATACAACAAGCTACCAGCAACAGTAGAGTTATGCATCTAATCTCTAAACCTGAAAAAACACACAAATACAAACAAATTAAACCCTATCGTTGATCTTGGGTGCCCTCTTGTGATGGGATGGACTAAAAATTTCCATGTTAAGAGTTACTTAGAACAAACAAAATAGCCAGACAATGAATTTAAATAAAACTATGCATAACACAGAGTATCTTTGTGGTAAGAATGGTTATCTGATATTGTGGGATGGATTTTAGTCAGCCTGTCGCTAACCGCGAAGTATGTTTACTTATGTAAATAAGTTACCAGCTACAAAACGCCGCGACATGCCAATTCGTGTCAAAACTAACACTCGTTTGTCTTTTTATATAAGGCAACCATAAGAAGAACTCATCATACGTGTTTAATAAGCGAAACACTTACATCTAACGTTAAACGGTTGGTAGCTAACGTCTCCAGCTAAACTTGTTGCCATGGTGCGCTCCAGTCATCTGTGTTTTCACTCACCGTTTTCTTGTGTTTACGACTACATTTTTACCGCCACCTTCAGGGTTGGAGAACATGAGAGAGTCTTCTTCTTCTTCTTCTTCAAAAATTAAGAGGTACAATTTGAGACATTCTGATTCATGAATAATTTTTTTAACACATCTTTTATATATATTGTTTTAATAATGCCATGAGAACAGCAGAAACATAGCTGTGATATACAAGAGTAAAAGTTTAGAACTATGCAAAAAACTTACAATTATGTACAAATTTAGAAATTGCTCACAATGTTAGGTTCTAATAGCCTTTTTTTTACCTTTATGATTGTGTAAAACAAGTTTTTAAAATTATTTTTAAATTCGATCTTGAGTCAGACCACGTGAAAGTTTCTAATTAAACTGTCGTGAAAACATTTGGGCAAAATGAGTAATGGAAAGGAGTGAAGGTGATATACAAATAAATCACATAGCATATGAAATATTAGATCCATTATCAATGAGTGCAACGACATAAAATGGCAACACTGACTGACTGTTGTGATACAGAAGCAGGGTATAGACATTCCAAGTTGTTAGGGTTAAAATCATTTTAGGTTAAGAAGTGTTTAAACATTGCATCCACAACAGATGAACACATTAGCAGTAGGTTTTTTTGTATTATTTTGTATTGTTCTATGTATTATTCAGAGGCTTTTGTCACACAAAAGATTAAACATTTCCAAACATTTTGTCATCTTTATTTTTAAAGGGGTATTTACTTTAAAGTGGTGGTCAACCAGGTATTTTCAAAAGTGTGATTGTGTTTATGGGAGGCACTGTAACATGTAGGCTATTCATGCTTCCCTTTTCTTTTCTATTTCACGAGACTATTTTTCATTTACATACTGTTGTTTCCCAAAAACGTTTGATTTCCTGGTTCCTCAGAAAAGATAAATTATAGGCTAATCAAGGTCCATTCAAGTACGCTGAGATTTTAAAATAAATATTTTAATAATTATTTAATTTGTGTGTGCACAGTTCATAATCATATGGCATGCAGGTAAACAATATATATATATATATATATATATATATATATATATATATATATATTTACACGTTTATCATTGTTAGCTTTTCAAATCACAAATCCCCTGCAGTTCCTTTATGAACCACAGTTTAGGAAACCTTGATGTATTAGCTATAGCTAATGTTTAATAGGCTACAATGTTGTTAATTATAGTGAATGTAATAGGCTTATTTTCTTACTCTTTTATATCATTATGGTAGCCTACAAGATTATCCTATAAATCAATGTGATAGGACAAAAGTAGCCTAGTCTAAACGTAAGCCTAATCAAAAAGTAGTCTGATTACATTACCTTAAATGTGTAATGTACAATATTTGTCATGTAGGCTACTTCAACGCACTACTACTAGATTGTAAGTAATCCACAGTAGGTGGCATTGATGCGCCTTTTTAGTTTTGGTGTTGTACTTCGACAACCCAAAGAAGCGTGCTGTGTTTTCTGATCTCCAGATGTCGCTGTTTCTTTGTAATCTTTACGCTCTGATATCTAACGTTAGCAGGAACTGACGTTTGTGTCTACGACTACATGAGCAAATTTTCCAGCTGGAGGAAAATGTCCAGCGTCAAAGATCGGAGAGTCTGAAGGTGGGAATAGTCCTTTATTCACACAAACTGTTACAATTAATTTCAGTTTACCCGTTAGCTCTATTCGCCTGTCTACCGGAAATATACTATGTTGTCTGAGTATTTGCGCTGTTTGTTTTTCTTCTGCTTGTGTTTTTACTTTTGTTGGCGCGTGAAGTGCGCCGAAATGCCGAAACATTTGCACAAACATTGCGTAAAAGTTTCGGAAACAACTTTCTACGAGGGATCTTGTGTTGTAGTGTTAATGCAAGCGTTTCAGAGATGTTTTACTTTGTCGTGGCGTAACATTAACTACGCTGACAGCAATATTTGATTAGAAATATTAATTTGTATTTATTGGCAGTCTGTCGTTATGGTAACGTGGCTTATTTGACTATCTAGTTAGTTGCATACTTTTTACATCACTTATAAACTTTCGGTTGATTTTTGAAACGTCTTTCAACCAGGTAAGTTGCATTTCTATTTTGATGACCTGAACTGAACAATATTTCATATAATACTCTTAATAAATTGAGTTCAGAAAAGGTTAGTGATGGAGCTCAAGTATCTGCTGCACCTTCACTAAAAGGATAAATCCTATAACAATTCTTTATAGAATTTAAAACACTTTAATCTGTTTTTAAAATTAAAATCGTATTGCTTTATAGGTTTTTATGCAAGAAAAATATAATGCATCCCACTGCATTATTTACTTTACATTTTTTTCTCTTTCTAAAAATAGCACAGCATGTGTAAAAATTATAGTCTCTTATTGTTTCTAATAGGAATAAAAGCTCTTTTGTATGCCACTTAGAGTTAATATTATTGTGGTAACTGACCGGAGAATCAGGTTTTGTCTTGTTTTTGCCTTATGCCAAACATAAATGAAACAGGCTTGTGTAATTTTGTGGATTCAGCACTTGTGACTTCTTCAAAAGTTCAACTGAAATGGTGGCATGTAATCGTGTTGTTCCTGCAGTGTTGCGTCATTGTATTTATATGCATGAATCATGTGCCTTGGGTATGCTAGCTGGATATGCATATGTAACTTATTTTTTTGGCTGTCCTGCAGTTGTTTTCTGTCATATTGTGTTTGTAAATGGAATATGTGTAATGACAGCTTTCACACATTACAAATGCTGTATTGTTTTGTCTGTCATCCATTTACCCTTCTGGACATTCTCACCGTCTTGGGAACTATTTGTCTTCCCTTGACATGTTTTGCAAGTGCTTGGAAAAGCATCTCAAACTAAACTGTATTTCAGACTATTGCTTTGCATTCAGTCTATTTCTGAGGCGTAAAAGTCAACCAGCGTTCATAAACTGACACGCTGTTGTTTAAAAGCCATATGCATCATCTAGTTATTCATTTCTGTTTTGAGCGTGACTTCTGTACTTTGAACAGCTTGCAGTGAAGCTTGATAAATCATTTTATTGTTAAGTACAAAAACATTCTGAGGGGTGAGAAACGTTCCCAGGAGATTTGAGCTGCAAAGATTCGATACGAATAAATTACAAATAACAAAGATCTGCTGCATTGTAATGTAATTTTTATAAAAGGTTTAACACTACAACATGTTAAATATTATCATATAACATGTGCAATTTTGAGCTCACAGATCTTCGTACTTTCATAACATAGAGTATTAAATATTTAAGCATCATCTTTTTGCACAATTGATGCCTTACTGATAAGACATGCTTGGTCTCTTCTGTAAATAATAGTCAAAAGAGCCTGAGCCCTCTGGATTGTATGCTAGATTCCTCTTTGTACTCCGTGGCCTTGATGGAGTATTGATAGCCAGACTTGGCAGCATTGATGCCTTTGTAAAACTAAATCAAATTGTATGACCATTTCCCAACATCTTAGTGTGTGGAAAGTGTGTTGTTCTTGGATTATTAGTGGTGGAGGTTGGCAGTATCGCCAAAATCTTTTATCTCTGTATAACTAGCTTTATATTATGGTAATATGGTAACAAGGCTTTAATTATTATTGCTGGTATTTCAACAAAAATATTTATATAGCTATTAAATAGCAGTGTGATAGATGTTTTTTAATAGATTTAAAAGCACATGCGGTTGTTTTCAGTTTTTTTGTTTTGGTTTGTTTTAAGATAAGATAGTTGGCAACAGTGCAAAAGCAGCTGTTAGTATATAGCATCTTCGTAATGCAAATTAATTTGATTATGACTTACCTCATTACAACAGCAATTACATCATCAGCATTTAGCAGAACAGCCATTCTACTACAAAAACTACACTGTTTGGAAGAGTAATTGTTGTAATGATTACATTTTTGTTGTTGCGCCTGAACGTCAGTTAGGCCTACAGTAAATCTTTTTACTAATGCATCAAGTTGCTTGTGAACTAAACTCTGCATTGCATTATGTATAACACCCCTAAATTACACATTCCTCTCTGTCTTGACTTGTTAGAGACACATCTCCATGTTTTGTTCTCACTTAAGTACCGTAAATCAGTCCTGCCCTTTTTTGTGAGTTTTAGCACCTAATAAGTAAAGCTACGAATGAGGAGCTGAAACCCTATTTTGAGTTTGCAACTAATTGGTTCCGTTTCAGTTGCAAGCTGGCATGTCTCAGGCCTGTAAGGCACAAGGAAATGTCTGGTATGTGCTTGTAACCGTCTGCCATTCACCCATTAAATCAAGATTTTGACACGCCCTAACTGGCCACTGACATGAACTGTACTTTTTAATGGTGACGTTTTGAGCATTTCGTAATCAAAAGACTTCTCATATCCGAAATATTCATGATGGCTTTGTCAGATGTCCAAAACATTTGATTGTTGCATCATAACGTGAAAGATTTTCCATGATCTGGTCGTGAATGGTGACGTTGTGCATCTTTTGTCAGACTTTTGCTGTTGAGTCAATTTTCTATTGCAAGGTGTAGGGTTGCATTCACCCCTCTTTTCATGTTTTGCAAAGTGTTTCATATTGAACATTTAAGAACATAAAGGATTCATTCATTTGATTCATGTCAAAATGTCACGTCAGTGTTGTTGCATAATGAACTGAATCCGGTACTGTGAGTGAAAGAAGGTCATATTTGTAAACACACCATTGTGAACAGGAAATAGGCATATATGAGTGACTTACATTGATCACCTTTACAAATAGTGCTACAAGTGCATCGTAGTTGGCACTGAACATGCAATGTATTTTTTAAAAATCGAGTTCCTGATGCTAAAATGTAATATATTCTCTTAATTACCTCCTGTAGGCACCTGTTGTAAAGTTCCTGTCGAACCCAGTGGTCTCCTCATGTACATAGCAAGGCAAAGCTGACACCATGGCCCACATATCCAGTGGCAATGGGTTTAAGTTTGACAGGCCAGCCTCTCCGGGGGTGGTCCGGCCCAAAGGGATTGTGGGAAAGGAGGAGGCTTTACGTATGGAGTTAGAGGCCTTGGATAAAATCAAGCGTGAGAAAAGGCACACACTACCAGCCACAGCGCCTTCTGTTAATCCTTTTCCCAATCCATCAGCGCCAACATCCACTAGCCGGCAAGAGAAAGACCTCATTGTCTTCTCTGAATCAGAAACGCAGAAAAAAGAACAAAAAGACAAATTTGAGGATATCGATCTAGAGAAGCTGACCAAGGAGGAGCTGGAAAAGCTGCTTCTGGATGACAGTTTTGGCGTCAACAAAATGACAAGACCTTCCTCTTTGCTAGGTTGCAATCTCAGCGCATCTTATCCTGGAGGACATGCGTTCAGCCCCTCTTCTTTTCACTGGACGCCCACCCCAACACACGCACAGACTCCTATCTTCCCCTCTGCTCCCTTCCCGAAGCCTCCGTGCTCTTTCCAGAATGGTTTCAGTCCAGCTTTATCTCCCTTTATTAGTCTGCCGGCCCAACCGAGCCCCTTCCTCTCCTTTACACCAATCCAACCACCTGCTGCTCTGGTCTACCCACAACCTGCTGTCACTCCAGAGATGGCCAAGCTATTTGATAAGATTGCCAGCACTTCGGAGTACTTGAAGAACGGCAGGTCTTCCAACATGGAAACCGAATCCGCAAGTGTCAAGTCCCTGGAGCCCATGCCTCAACCCTCAGAACCTCCTAACATCAGCCGTTTTGAGTGGCTGGACCTGGACCCTCTCAACAAGCACAAGGAGGTGGAGGTGGAGGAGACACCCACTGTATCAAGTGGACCTTTCGTAGAGGAATCCGGGACTGCTAAAGACCCATGGGATGCTGTTCTTCTGGATGATCCTGAGGTTGTGGATAATGGCAGTCCCTCAGCACAGGTGAAGAGCAAGGACACTTTAGCCACCCAACACAGAAGAGCATCAACTGGGGCGGCCGTAACAAGAAGCCAGTCCATAAATATACCTGCAACTTCAACTGATCATAACCAAGGCAAACAGGTAAGAGGAACATCCTTACTACTGACCCAGAGTTTACAAGAATTTTGTTTACAAGAAATCATTAAACTTTACATTAAGACCCTATGAAATGTTTTCTTTTTTTTTCTCAAATTCAGTTTTTAAAAAAAAATTATTTATTTGTTTTTTACTGTAATGTGTTTTACCAAATGGTATTAATTAAAAGCATCTCTAGTTAAATTGATTTTATTATTGTTTTAGCCTATTTGTTTGTCTCTTCCAGAATGTAATTACATTTTACTGCTTAAAAATAAATAATTATTCTGGTAAATATTAATTAAAAAATAATGATTCAATAATAATTTTGTATTAGTAATACTATCATTACGTTAAGTAATGACTCTCTGTCACAGTTTCTTCAAGTTAAACCGAACCAAAACGAGTTTCTGTGAAGAGTTTAAGTTTGTTTTTGTTAATATGAGGCTAGTTTTGCATTTACTGGTGTAAAATGCTCATAAAGTGACTTCTAGAGCAGTTCTAGAGATTGTTCATGTACTCGTATATTTAGTCAGCAGCAGATGAAAATACAGCAAATGTCAGTCTTGCTTTAGTATGTCTGTAGTAAATGCAGGATTCATATTTAAATAGTATTTTTGCTGCTTAAAATTCACAGACACTAGTACATATCATGTTTTGATATGTTCACTGTTTTGACCTACCTTTGATTTATCCATCCAAAATTTGACAAATTCTGTGACATTCCCGCGTTATACAGAGAAATTCTGTCCATGTTTTTTGTATTGCAGAAATCATAAAGTTTATACAGTGAGTTTAAAAATGAGTTCCGTTCAGCCAGATGAAGATCAAAGCAGTGGAATGGCAAAAATAGTTGGCCTTATTTTAATTTGAGCATGGTGTTGTATGCTGTGTCATGTGCAAGACACTACACAAGATGTCTGTGTAAGGCATGTTCATATAGAAGAACAACTGAAAAGTATTGGGAAGTAGTGGAAAGTTCTGAGTCAACTGCACTGTGACTAGGGCTGGGCGATATCTACATCGATATATTATGTGCATTTCGTCTAAACTTTGATTAGTTGTAAATCTCCATCACATATTTTCAAATGGAGTGCCAGTTAATACACAGAGCCGTAGATCAAAGATACCTTTACCCGACTTTACTGACGAGATGAGCATGAATACATTGATCGATATGCAGTATATCACCCAGCCCTAACTGTGGCTATATCTGTCATGCTTTAAAAGCAAAAAAATTAGACTCATCTGTTCTGAGAAGGCTTTACCAGTCTAACAACTAAAGCACAGTGTGTTAATAAAAATATATAAAATAAATATAAAAACTCAAAAAACTAAACATACTTATTGAGAACATAGTATTTTATAATTGTTTCTCATGCTTGCATACCTGTACATTCTAGCACTTTAACAAGAAAGCAGCATTGCTATGTGATATGACAGGAAGTAGCAGTTAAAAATGTGTGTGAATGTTTTTTTAATTGGTATACCATGCCAATGTGGTAAATGTCTTTGCATAAGCTTCTGCTTGGGGCAATTTGCATCTTTCTTTTTTGGTTTTGTTCCTCATAGTTGTTTTCTTATCTTATTCTAGCTGAGTTGTGCTGGTGCTTAGTCAGAATTAATTTTACCAGCGTTTTATCTGAACCTCTTGCTTTATCGTTGGTCTTTCCTTAGAAACATTGTAACTGATTGCCAAAACAAAGAACGGCTTCCTAAGAGGAATGTGAAACTTTGATTCCTTATGAGGAGGGTGTGTAAATGCATGTTTTTTTTCCCCCAGAAATCCCACTTCCTGTTTCATTATGTTTGTTTCTGACTGGGACAATTGGCTGTTGTCACACAGTACTTGAAGAATTTGTGACCGTAACTTCTACAACAGGGGCAGCTTTTATCTAAGGATAAAGTAGAGCGGTCAGAGGGTTCAGTCTCTGCACTTCCTCTTTTCAAGTTTTGGAACTATCATTATATTTCTGAGTCACACATCAGGTCTAGTTCATAGTCAAAGTGACGCTGTCCTAGCTAGTATTCTGTCTTTGTGTGTGTATCTATAGAGAGGGCTGCTGCTGGTCTCATTAGCACAGACAAGCCCCAGCTAGCTGCTTTTGCCCCATGGGTTCTTTCCTGACATGCCTGCAGCGGGACGTGCAGCTCCCCGTTGCCATGGCAGCTCTCTTTCAGAGTGTGCGAAAGAGCAGCGAAACTAATCTGAGCTTTGGTTTTGGTGTACAGTTACTTTGCTTCACCACGCACAACACCAGATACTCTTATCACAAGCCCTGGATACTTCAGCCCTTATCAGCATGCACATCGCCAAAGACCTGTTTGTTGTCGGTCTTGGTGTAAGTTCACTGTAGCCATTACTTCATGCTTGCGGTTTGGTTTAACAACACATTATCAAAAGTGCTTTCTTTTTTGAGTAGGATTAGTAAAGGAAATGCTTTTTTTTTTGTATCATATTTTTATTACACAGCGTTCATAAGACAAGCCCAGATTATACATTATCTCCTGATGCAAACAAATATTGGTTTCAAAGGTGGAGTTAATAAACAAAATAATCAAATGTGACCCTGGACCACAAAACCAATCTTAAGTGTCAAATAAGCATCTTAATTCGAAGTTGAGATTTATACATCATTTGAATAAGATGAATAAATAAGCCTTCCATTGGTGTATGATTTGTTAGGATATTGCAATATTTGGAAGAGATACAACTATCTGAATATCTGGAATCTTGAGAGTGCCAAAAAAAATCTAAATATTGAGAAAAACCTTAACAATGCATACTAATCAAAATTAAGTTTTGATATATTTATTGTAGTTTATGAGGTATGTTCTTGGAACATGATCTTTACTTTATTTCCTAGTGATTTTTGGCATAAAAGAAAAATCTAGAATTTTGACCCATACAATGTATTTTTGACTATAGCTGCAAATATAGCCATGCAACTAAAGACTGGTTTTGTGGTCCAGGGTCACAAATATGTATTTTATTAATATAATATGCAAGTATAGTGTATAAACTCATCTCTTATGCTTTGTAGGGCTGCATTTATTTGAGATATTTATTTATTTAAGATACAATAAACACAGCAATGTTGAAAAATAATGTAATAAATAAAGGGTTTGTTCACATAAAAATGAAAATTCTGTCATTAATTACTCACCCTCATGTCGTTCCAAACCCAGAAGACCTTTGTTCATCTTCAGAATGCAAATTAAGATATTTTTTGATGATATCAGAGAGCCATCTGACCCTCCATAGACAGCAATACAGCTGAAATGATCCCAGATCCAGAAAAATTAGTAAAAATACTGGTAAAACAGTCCATGTGACATCAGTGCCTCAACTTAAGTTTGCGACACTAGGAGAATACTTTTTTTTTTCTCTGCACATTAAAAACAAAAATAACATAATTTAACTCTATCATTGTTTTCCTGTGACTTACGTCATTTTAGAGAGCATCACAACATAAGCGTGCACGTTCCACTATGTGTAAACAGCTGCAGATTACGTACATGTGCGTGCTTTCTCTTTGATGTAAACAAGGCTGATTATGTCAAATACATTAAAGCTTTCATATGTGGTGCGTTGTGATACTCTAAAATCTCTCTCTAAAAAAAAAAAAAGCGGCAAAACTGAAGTTGGTCCAGTGTTAAACATTTTGGCAGGTCTGTTAGAGTGCATTGTAAGGCCTAATGCACAGATCCAATACTTTTGACATGTCTGACACACATAATGTGTGCCAAATTAGCCTGGGAGTGTTCAGAAGCAGCCACGTGGACATCAGACATCAATTGTACACTGAATTGAGCTAGTATGTTACTGCCAATGTTGTAGGAAGACTGGTAATTTGTCATAGTGTATCACAAAGTCACTTAGCCCACACAGTAGCTCTTGTATGCAGACAACAAGGTGTTTCTGGTTGATACATTGACCCTGTGGTTTTTGTTTGTGTGTGTGTGTGTGTTTCTAAATGTGCTATTTTTGCCTCCATATGAAAAATTAACTGATCGTTTGACTGCTGAAATGAAGTTTGTTTAATGTCAGTGTGAGTAATTAGATTCATAAACAAAGCTCTTAGTCACAGTTTACCATCAAGTACTCTGTCATCAGTGGGATGTAAAATCATCTGATGGAAGTTCACTCATATTTATTTAGTGGAAGTATTATCGGGTCAGAAGGGAATAAAGTTCCAGTTAATGCATGTCAGTATTCTTAGCAACGATAGCAGAGAGGAAGTTGCATTTGCTGTTAATTCTATTACACACAAACGTAGATGGTGGAGGAATTTAACTTGTATTCAATTGAATACTAAGCTCATGTAAGACCACTTCCTCTCATTCCCGAGTGTTTTTTGCATTGCTTCTTGGCAGATCCCTAAGAAACTTTTAACCTGAGGAAAAGGTCTGTTTGGACTGGGAGAGACTACATGTAGGGCAGCCAGAACTGTAAAACCGTAGCTCTAAGCAAAAGCGGATGAATAATTTGTGAATGTGTGTCACATGGCGTCTCATTTTTCTCTAAGGTTAGGCCTAGAGCTTTGGCCTAGTAAACAGCTAAAGAAATCATCATCATATCAGATGCATGTGTGTATTACCCACAATAAAACATCTGACCTGCTCTTGATTGTTTATTACTTTGATTTAATTTAAGGTAAATGTGTCGGAAGCAGACGTTCTTATCAGAGACCATATTAAGAGAAAATCTCACAAAAATATGCCTCATCCATATTACTATTGAGATTACATGCATATAGTCTGCATGGTAGGCTAAATGTAATTAAACAGAAAATGTATATTAGTATGTGAGCCATTATTGAACTGAAAGTACCTTTAATTTCTAGTTGTGATCCTATGTTGATGTTCTTTTTTGTCCTGTTTCCTTCCTGAAGGAAGTCTTTTTTTGGGCATTCCAGACATTCTTCACATTCTCAGTATCCTCTCACCAAATAGAGAGACTGTCTCATTCCACATTTGAACTGGGATGTTAATATCATCAATCATGTCTATTTGGTACCCCGTGCATAATACAGAGATTGTTTACAATATATTGTTTACAACATATATTTAGGAGATGTGATTTATGTCTAGGATAATAGGCCAAATGTCTGCTCATCTGTAAATGGTTTTGTGTCTGTCTTTTCACAGGTCAATAAAGGAAGTACAAATATACTCTCAAAGTACCCTGTCTTAGAGGAAAAGGAAGCCCAAAATCTAGAAGTCGTAGCTTTCTGTGAAGACATTTCAAAGTGAGTTATGAGTTGTTGTTTTTTATTTAATTGACTGTTGAAAGGGATGCCTCAGAAAAAAAGCAGGTCCCACTACTACAGCTGGGTTATTAATCTGATATCAGAAGGTCCCGGGATAGCTGAATCAGCACTGTAAAGTTATGTTCTATAGGGGAAGCAAAGCTAGTTTGGACCTGAAGGACTAATTTGGGAAATGCCTTAAAACCTCATATGTATACCTCAGACAAAGACTGCTGACAAGTGAAATGCAGAAAGTCTGCAGCTGTGTATGTAACAATGGGAGCTAATACGTGGTTTGCTACTAATATCACACACACAGATATGAATATTAACAAAGGGCCTAAGACTGAATTTTGTGGTACACCATATTTACCATTGTCATTTCAAGTGGTGTCCTTTTATTTTTGCAGATTGAGGTCAGAGTTCCCACACGATAACCTGGCTACAAATCCTGGCTATGTTCTCAGCCCTGTGATCACTCAGAGGGATGCAGGAGGGGACAATGGGGGCAGTGTAAAAGTATCCATTGAGATTTCTGATTCTCAACAGCCTGTAACTTTCACTTGTGATGGTAAGCAGTTATTTGTCACACTGAACTTAGCCATTATAAAGAGCTTTTGCCAAATGTTTTATATTGTTATGCTAACTGTTAAGGCCATTAAATGAACATTTTGGAAAGAAAGTTAGTCATACAGGTTTGAAACATCAAGGGTGAGTGTTTCGGTGAACTATCCCTTACAAGCATCGAATAATGTCACGTTTGATGAATCATGTACTCACTTTTTGTCAATAGTAAGCTTCTCTGAATGTCTGCAGCGTAGGAAGCTGACAAGTGAAGAAGTCATTTCACAATGCCAGAGAGCATTTCTTGGCCACTGTGACACATTCTCTCTTTACATAGCTGTCATGGTGCGTCTGCTCAACAGATTCTTTGACCAGGGTTCCTGTGTTTTTCATTTTTCAGCTTGCATGTCACTTGCCAAGGTTTTTTTTTACTGGGTAACCTGTCTGTGGTCCAGGCACGGAAAGTCCTTTTCATTGAGCTGTAGTGGCCTTGGCTTAGTTCCCTGTGAAGCGGCTGTGTTCTGAAGACTGCCGGGCCTCGTTTTTTTTTTTTTTTTTTGTACTGAGTCTCTGGCCACCTCACTCCTGGCAGGAAATCAAGACTGGCCTTTTGTGTTGAAGAATTTTTCTGTGTTGTTACTGCCTAAGCCCCATAGCTCTTTTTGTCCTGGATAAATCCAGCATAGACTGTGGTTTTAGGAAGGAAAAAGGGGGCACAGTGTCTGTCGGGGCTCCGAAGTCACCTCACAGATAGCTAATATATTTGAGGAGTGGCTATGCTATAGCTGGGCATATGGTTATAATGTTCTAGCTATCTCTTTCTCACATTCACATAGTTCTTGCTTGTTTTTTTTTACTCTTACATTGACCCTGTTTGTTGTTTAGATCAAGAGATTTTAGATCATACTAAAAGTCAGGTTTGTGATAACATTCCTACATTCCAAGAACACTGGTCAACAAAGTAACGCTTACTTTGTTGTTACTTAACTCTCCTAAGCCATGCAGAGAATCATCATAAGGGGACATACCATGTCTACCATGCATGTCAGTGCTGACTGTCTGAATCTTCAAAGAGGAAAAATAGGTTTTTGAGGTTTTCCTTTGTTTAAGTGGTGGAAAATGCTTATCTGTGTGTAAGGTTAGTAAAGTTAGCAATTCCAGACATACTTGGCATTAAAGACAAGGCAAATGAAGCTGAGGAGGCGACTAGGTTTTGAATGTGTGGATTATGAAGGCTTTTCCTGGATAAACTCAGATTAAGTTTCTGTTTTCTGATCCCTGGGTCAGACCTTGTCAAATTTAGTTTTATTCACAAATTTAGCAAAAGCTTCAGCATTGTGCATATATGGTCTGATGTTCTAGTCCAGCCTTTCCGCCTCTTAGCTTAGGCTCTAGAGTTCCTGCCATTTTAGACCAACCACAATCTCCTGACATTCCAGTACTATGTGTGTTGCTGTAGTGCCACGAAAAGAGGATGGCAGGCGAAGAATTTTACTGGCATCCCACAACCCTTCAAAGCAACCCCAAATCCACCACAAATTAGGCATGACCATCAGACCTTTAGGCTTGAAAACATGGCAGACAAGAAGAGCCAGGCACAGCTGACTAACTGTAATCCAGCCCTAGGCTTGGAGCTTGTAGAGAGGATCATTCCAAGGAGGGGTGTGGGGCCTGTTATTGCTGCAGCCTGGGGTGACCATGAACAATATGTTGGGTGTCATATTTTTGCTCGGATCTAGTGGAACTTCTCATGCCAAATCCATTTCTTGTTACGGTTTTCCATCTCAGTGAACCAAAAGAGGTTCACAATAGTTCATAGGTCCTCTTCCAAATGGCACTCTCATCCCTTGCTGTCCTCCCAAGTCAACATTGTTCCGCGTGAGCATCAGTCCAAGCTAGGCCAAAAAGTGGGTTATACTGGCTACATCATTTTTTTTTGACAACACCTTCAGGACGGTCATCGGTTAATTTCAAAGCAAAATATTGGACACCACTGACTTGCATTGTATGGACAAAAATGCATTTCTTGTTTACTTGTTAACTCAGTCCATGGATGCCTTTTTACTTTGCCCAGTGAGTTCTCCAGTGGATCTACTCATAATGCAGGCTTTGTGTTGGGTCCATGATGACCTGAACCAGGTGGACATCAGCAGCTACGTTCTCAAGGTCTGTGGACAAGAGGAGGTTCTACAGAAGTGAGTACTTAATTCACCATCTCCCTTTCCCTTTTACAGTCATTCTGTCGTATTACATAAACAAGTCCCCTGCCAACATTCCTTGAAAACAGGGTTATTTTGCTTTAATTGTGCTAGGGAAATGTTTCCTTTTTACCCACACCATTGGAAGAGCAGAACCAACAGTTCTAGGGGAGTGTTTGCCTGCCCTAATAAGGAACAGGGGGAATGGGCAAAAACAAATCATTTCAAGCTCTGTAATGCAAGGCAGCCTCCCTTAGTTACCATGTTGTTGGTGTGTTCAGTGCAGACATTTGAAAGCCTATAGTTAGCTTCCCCTGTGTTATAGGGGAAGGTATAGTTCCTCACTGCCCGGTCCTCAGTTGACCTTGGCTAGTTGATACGAGTAATTATTAAAACTCATCCAGGACACATGTCCTACCCTGGAATGGTCTTAGAGTTATTCTCTAAGAAAATGACACATTTTTGTTATTTATTTTTGCTTTTTGAGGTTGCTAAGAAATGTTTAATGTATTTGAAAGACGTCTCTTTCATCATTCATTTATTAATCACATATGGTGTTATCAAATGATTAATCGATCAATCAAACATTTAAGACAATACAGCACATATATTGAAAATATGTACATGTAAGTATTTATATTCAATATATTTATATAAAAATATTTTTAATATATAAACTTATATAAGTGTATGTGGGTGGGTATATACATGTAAACAAAAACACCTTATTTTAGATGTGATCAATCGCAATTGATTTACTATTAAAAATAAACATGGGGAAAAAATAAAAAATTATTATGAATTGGTAAAGCAGAATTTCAAGCAGCCATTGCTCCTATCTTTAGAGTAACATGATTATTCAGAATTCATTCTAGTACACATGTAACATTTCAGTTATTAAATTAATTATTAAAGAGTTATACGGCTTTATATTTTTGTAAAAACTGAGATAAAATATAAAAATAACATATAAAAATCTTGACCCCAAACTTTAAATTGTTAATTATTACAATTATTATTATATAAAGTTATTTGTAATCATTAATTAGTTAATCATTGATTCATTTATTCATTGATTGGCTCTGGCCCATGTCTGAATCATCTTTAACATTTATCTGCCAGTAAACACAGTCTGGGCAGTCATGAGTACGTGCAGAACTGCAGGAAGTGGGAAACGGAGATCAAACTACAACTCCTCTTTCTTAACACAATGAGAAGAGATCTGGCCCGAACAGTAAGACACTTACAAATAGAAACAAGTTGATCACTGCATTGCTATCTTCATAGGCTATTAATGGATATGCTTAATGTATAATTATGTTTTGTATGCTATCAGGCAGAAGATGACATTTCCTCTATTGTCTTGGAGAAATACCTTGGCCTAGTGGAGAGGCCGTTTAAAGAGTCAGTCACAAGGTAGGAATGCGCTCCATCTTATCTTCTGCCCCACTAAAGGCTACAAAAGCTTCGGATGGCATTTGAAGTGTGCATGTTGATTTCTCTCATTCCTTTGTATGTTTCTTTTCTTATCTAGAGAGGGTCTTGCTGAATACCTAGAAGGATATCATAAGCAGGTCAATCTCTGCCTTCAGAATGAGGTAATTGTTTCTCAAACACAGCAAGCTAATACTATATGAAAAGAAATAAAGACGTGTTTAAAACGGTTTCAGTGTTTCTCACTTTCTCTCTTTCTCTCAGAGCACCCAGTATAAAACCGTGGACAATGTGGTCCAGTCTGTTAAAAATCTGTGCTGTGCTCTGGATGAAGTTGAGACTCCAGCCATCAGTGATGCTGTCAAGAAGCTCAAACGCTCTGTCAACCTACCCAGAACACGTTCTCCAGAGGTCAGAGAAAATTCAGTGTGAAGTACTGATAAGAATCTTAATGTTATGACAAATAAACGATTGTTGATAAATGTCTGGTATTACAGTTCTGAAATCGGTTATTTGAAATGGTAAAATTTAGGCATAATAATATATGGTATAATAATGGGTGTTGATTTTGAGATCCACTAAATATTACGTCTAAACTTGTATAATTCAGTTATTAGTAGTTTTTACTTGTCCAGTACTGTTAATAACATACAAAAGAAGCCCCAAGTGTACAGCCTATATTGATTAACCACTTACTCGACCACTTGCCTTAAAAAAAAAAAAAAAAGTATATAAAAAGAGCACTGTTTTGTTTTGCAGGCTGGTGCCACGAGTTCAGCTTCTACAAGTTCAGCTAATGGTAAACTCAGCTCCTCAAACATCTCAATTGCTAAAATCATCTCAATGGCTGTTTCTTGTTCACCTATTCTGTACTCTGCTGCTTGTGATCCCCAGGTCATGCTAGCCCAGTGGAGGAGAGTTTAGCTGGACTCACAGATGCTGTGTATGAGCTTTCCAAGCTCTACCTGAGGTCTTTCTGTCCAACTACTCCTAGCTCTACGATGGAAGAGCACATGGATGACAGGAGGGACAGCAAAGAGGCCTCGGGGACCACTGAGCATCTGCAGTTCACGCTTTTTGCCGTTCATGGCATTCCTGCTGCCTGGGTCAGCAGGTGAGCACTGTGTCCCTTTTAGTGCTTGTGACGTGTGTTTCTGAAGGTGGTCTAAGCCTGAGCTTAATACTTTCATAATAAAGAAAAGGATTTTAAAAGAAATCCATTTAACCTTCCTGTTTTGGCGAATCCAACCCTGCAGTCTAAACGCTGTTTAATTCAATTCAGACTGATAATGACTCTGTTTAACAAACTCACAGCCAAGGTAAACTTCTCTACTACTTTCAAAGCACTGCCTTAGTCCATATTCATTACAATGTTATTTCCTCCTAGATAATTTGAGTAATTTAGAGTCTGTGTTCTCTTGGAGCAATAAATTATATCTGGATCATTTAACATTTAACCCAACCTGGAGAGCTTACAATCCATTCATTAAACTCAAAAATAACTGTATTCAACATGCTTTTGAAACTTTTAAGGCCACCTATGATAAATTTAGCATGAAATGAGAGCTGTTTTCTGATATTGAATATTTTGAGGGTCAGGATGTTGCTGATGAGCTCCTATTACAAGGGCTGTGCATTACAGCTAAATCCTTTTGACATTCATTTGTAATGTATATATTTGTTTTTAAAATTGGGATTTTTATCAGTCAATTGATGTTATTTATGAAAGTTTATATGTAGTGTGTAGTGTTTTTATTTTAGAAGATGTCAAACGATTAATCGCGATTAATCGCATCCAAAATAAAAGTTTTTCTTTACATAATATATTTGTAAATACTGTGTATATTTAT
>JAUCMS010000034.1:1439796-1458004 GCA_032357445.1 Enteromius radiatus | reverse complement strand
CTCTTTGGTCTCGGCCATAGTGGAGTTTGGAGTGTGACTGTTTGAGGTTGTGGACAGGTGTCTTTTATACTGATAACCAGTTCAAACAGATGCCATTAATACTGGTAATGAGTGGAGGACAGAGGAGCCTCTTAAAGAAGAAGTTACAGGTCTGTGAGAGCCAGAAATCTTTCTTGTTTGTAGGTGACCAAATACTTATTTTACAGAGGAATAAATATATCTATGTAAATATTTAGAAATATTTGCTGTATATGTGTGTATTTATATATATACATAAAATATACACAGTACATACACGTACAGTATATTATGTAAACAAAAACTTTTATTTTTAGTTAGTCATGATTAGTCATGATTATTCACCTAACAGCACTGACTTACATACATAAATGTATATATATGTATGTAAGTAAATATACAGTAGTGAAATAATCATTTAAAAATATCAGGTTAATATGTTTTTGAACAGAGTCTTTTATTCTCACCAAAGCTGCATTTTTTCATTAAAACAGATAGTAAAAACAGTGATATAGTGAAATAGTACCATTTTACCTTTTAAAACTGAATAGAATCATGATTGGCTAGTATTTGTTTAGTTTTCTCAACAAATCTGATTTTCTTTGTAAAGTATTTCATGGGATAAGTATAATTTAAACATCAATCAATTTAGCATTTTCAAATAAATGAATATTACTGACCCTAAGCTTTTAAAGAATAACTGTGCTTTCTCTCCCTGCATCTGCCATCTTGATTTTTATTTTTCTGATAGTGTGATATAATGCATAAAAATGCCTTCTTGCTTACCACATGAGCCTTTGCAGTGAAACTGCTTACTTTGCATTATATACATTTTTTTTTTTTCAACTTGGTGTTGGTTTACACTGATCTGTTTTTTTTTCAGGTTATGTACAGTAAATTAAGATGATTATTATCTGCACTGTTTTCTTTTCTCCAAACGAAAACATTTTATATCAGTTAGGTGAGAAGCAATCACGCAATAATTCATTAAAGCCAATATTTCTACTTTCCGTTTGGACAGATTAAGCACTGATAAGGTCACTGCAAATTTTGTCCAAATACTACACATTTCATGACCAACCACGGTTAATTTTAGGATTGGGAAATGGAGTGCAGTTTTGCAAACAAGTGCAAACTAATTGCTGCTAGGTCAAACAAAGCTCTTAAAAATCTTTATTGATATGAACTTTGCAAATTCTCACAGAAGCACTTGTAGTAGTGTTTTGTTAAATACAGTGATGCCCAGCCAACTGTGTAATACAGTACATATCAGTTGAACTGTAGTTACCCTAGCAGTCAGCAGGGGGTGTATGGGAATCTGACACTGTGTATTCTCAATGAGTCAAGTTTTTGGTTTTCAACAGGTCTTGAAAATGTTAATGTTATGGATATTACAGACCGTTCCAGTTGTACGATTGTATAAGAGCATCCCATGAGCGTCGTACACGCTAACCACAAATACATGATTAAATTTTTTTTTTTTTGTGGTTGAATTCAAGCTCCATAGCAACTAAATGATTAATCATGCACAGCTTAGACCCTTAGGATATGAAACAAGGATGTTTCTCTGGCATAAAGGGGGTGTAAGCCAAGCAGCACAGTGCGGTTCATATTAATGAATCTCTTTATGATAAAGATGAGTGAGCTTTCCTGAGCTATTACATATTAATGTGCCTCCAGGCTGTGAGAGTGGGAGAAATCCACTGAGCACATTGTCTTTGTAACTTGATTCTCAGATCCTGTCTTTACTGTTACACCCGACTTGCATCCCCAGCATCTACAGGGAGTGTGAGAGTTACGTTTGGTTTGCATTATTCTGTATTTGTGTTTAAGTCTGTGTGGACCTAGAGTTTTTATTTAACTTGTTGGACAAGTTATGTGACCTTAAAGAAGAGAAGTTTTAGACTGCGAGCAGTGAAATGATGGAGATTGAGACATAAGTATGAGGAACTTGCTCATTATTCATCATTGGTTTTGAAGATAATTAGATATTTCAGACAATTCAGTTGTTTGTTTCCGCAAAGTCTTTCAGAAAGCAAATAACTGTCAAATTGCAGCTTTTGTTGTGTTAGATCACTGAGGCTGTGACAACTCGTAGTTCCCATACAGACAGAAATACTGAGGATGAATACAGTAAATACATGTTCTATGGTAAACATGCAAAATATAGGCTTTATGATCTCCAGACTATCTACAACGTAACACTTTTAAATAGGTAACTATTATCTACAACTTTTCCCTTTTATAAATTCTTAATTTGCTGCTTATTAATAGTTAGTAATGTAGTTGTTAAGTCTCGTTATTGGGTATAACATATTAATATTATCAATATGTACTTAATTAGCACTAATAAATGGCTAATATTCTAGTAATGTACATGCCAATAAGCAACTAATAGGTGTAGCCATAAAATAAAGTGTTACCCAGATAAAATCTGAGTTACATATTAATAAATAAATACATTCATCAGGCATCAGAACTTTAGATTGCGGGGAAGAAAGTAAAAAGTCCTCAAACGTACTTAATTACATATTGATAATGTTCATGCATTTATTTATGACTATAACTTAATTATTTATGTTTATTACATATTTGAAAAGTAGATATTCATTTAAAGTCAAATCCTTGCTATAAATAAACCTTTTGCTGCTTATTAATATTATTTAATGCAGTTGTTAAGTTTAGGTATTGGGTAGGATTAGGGATGTAGAATATGATTGTGCAGAATAAGTGCTTTTTCGGAAATAATAAGCAGCCAATATACTAGTAATATGTGGTACTAGTAATAATTGGTCCTTAAGTGTTACCTTTATTAGATTTTAAAACTTTAGACTGCAGATAACGATACTGGACATCTCTTCCACACCAAAATAAAAAAGTAGTATCAGAGAAAAATCTTTTTTCTTGAGCAGAGAAAGAACTCTGCTGAGCTAAATATGTATCATGAGCTTGTTTGTGATTGAAGATACTGTTTCTGCTATCATAGCTGTGCAAAGCAGGTCAATTAAAATGACCCACAAAAAGAAAGAGAGAGGGTCTGATTAGAAGATTTTAGTTTTTTATCTTTTCAACCTTGTCCCATATGTAATGCTGGTAGAGGGCATTCCACCTCCTTCTAGCGGGTCACCTTCTCTGGATTATCAGGCTCACAAACTGCACCACAGGCTGCTGCTCTCTTTTACCTGAATCTCGATCTTCCAGATGGTAACTTCTGAATTGAAAACCTCCCCAAAAGGCTCTTTTTTTAGCAGTGCATGACAGACAAAAAAAATCTAAATCTTTTGATTTCTTTTTTTCAAGGTCAGAGTATATTACTTGTTAGGCACTTGAGTTTGATGTTTGTCTTTGTCTCACAGCATGCATGCATTCATATGGAACAGTGTGCTCTGTCATGTCTGCTTGTGATGGATATCAGTGGCTGTGGGCTGTGCCGTGGGTTCTGCAGGACAGAACACTAGTCGGAGGTGGCGGGACAAAGGAGAAATTGAGAGGCAGATGAGGCTGTAGCTAAAGGCATGCTTTGTGAATACAGGAGGCGTTGGCTTCCTGAACCCCTAGTGTCCTCACTGCAAACATTAGCATCTTAGTGCAGCATCAGATCGCGTGTCCTGTCCTGGCAGAGACAGGAGATAGCGCGGACAGAGACGGGGTCAGGAATGGGGAACTGCTGTGGTTGTGAAGGGGACTCTGGTCATGAGACAGTGCTGGTCAGACAGAAGTTTGCGTGGCCGAAGACGGACAGGGACATTTTTGGAATAGACAGGTACTTGTTTGCAACACTGTTTAGGAGCCGAGGGGCAGCTTGGCACTCATGTTTATCATTTAAAGCTGTAGTACTGCATTCTTGTTGTTCTTGCAGTATCTAGTACTGTGTGCTAGTGAAGCCAACCAGTTTCTGAACTGCAGCCTGCTGATTCTGTTTACACTTACTTTTTATGGAGGCTAACAGCATTGGACAGTGTTCAATTAATGTTATTATTAAGAGAGATGACTGGTCACAGGTGCACACAATTAAGTGAATGACAGATGCCTTGTGTTTTTTTTTTTTGGATGTTGCAACTGAATTCCATTGTTGAATGCAATGTTATTTGAGAAGTCGAATCAGCATGCTAAAATTATATCTTAAAATCATTCTTACTGTTCCAAAAATTCAGTAGTTGTATTAGTAGTAAAATATGTAAAATAACGTAAAAGAAATTCAAGAACTAAAAAGTCATTAAGATTTAAAAAAAGAGAAAATGCAATACATTTATAAATAATATTAAAAATAATAAAAAACAGACACATACAAATGAAGTGCACAAACACTTAAGGAGCTTTTTAGACATATTTAAAGAATTCCGCCTGATTGTATTCACTTAAAACAAACTGCCTGTGCTTATGATTATAAGAGCTCGTCAAAACAGCATTTTAACAATATATATAGTAATATAATGCACTGCTAATACATTTTGTCTTAATTTACCTGTCACAATCGCAATAATAACAAACTTTTCTTTTATCAAGAATTTATCAACACTGCAAGTCATTCCAGCACCAGATAGAAAAAAAATAGGAGTTTGAAGTTTGGAGTATATTGGTAAATAAATGTAATTTAGCCCATTTAAACATAGTGTACGATTAATATCTAGAAATTTTCTTTTGCTAGATATTTTAATTTTGGTCAAGGTAAATCAAAAGTAACATATAAGTAATGTAGTGTATTACAATTCGGAGACAGTAGTATTGTAATATAACTAATTACTTTCATTTTGGAAGTTACTTGTCCAACACTGGTGACAGGTACCAAATTTAATGTCCATTAACTTCACACCAGAGAAGGCTTTAAAAACCTTTTAAAGCATTTCAAGCATAACTGCTGGAACCACTTATAATAAACAGAATGTTAACATCTGTTAGTGTGGATGCTTATATATTATCTTCATAGTTGTCATTCTTTGTGTTGAAAGGCCATTTGTCACTTAGCACTGTGTTTATTTGTAGAAAGTATTGTTACTTTTTTATTTTGGTATCTGATAAGGTACCAGTTCTTCTGATATCTTGAGATCGTAAAAACAAGAAGATTTAGTTTAGAAATGATATTATTCCAAATTAACCGCTACATTCAAATAAAGCTGCAACAGTTGTAGGAATGAAGACTAATTTGCAGTTCGTCTTTTATAATTAATCTGTACACAATTTCTAGAACATCAAGCAATATGAGGCCAAAGATCTTACTAAGTTTGTTGTCCTGTTTGCAAATCTCAAACAGCCTTTTCTGACATTTGTTTTGGGATAAAATGATATGGAGCATTAATGCTCTGGCTTTCGTGATTACTGATCATCTTCAAGATACTAATTAAAGTCGTTAATAAGGACAGAATGAGGCCTGCTGGTTCTTGGTGTTTGTAGTGATGTAACACCTCACATGATTCCAGTGGAAATCTGTCATGTTTAGTTACAGGGTTTCTTTGGATTATGCTCACATTTGCTTTGAGAAAGCAGGGTTGTGTAAAGCGTAGAAATACTGCACATTAATACTGCCATGGGATGTATTATCTGCGCATGTACAGGGAGGTTTTGTAGGAAGACCGAACTACTGGAAGAATATCCAACCTAAAATGGGGTCTGCATTTTGAATTATTCATAATGATATCTGTTTGAAGTCTCTTTGATAGCACCCAGGCTGTTTCATTGTTTCTGAATCATTAAATCCTGCCTTGGTGGGTAGTACTGTTGTACTGATCCAGATAATAGGGCAAAGTATTGACACTGCAGCAAAATGCTAGATTTAAGATCTTGCAGCAGAAGAAGCAGGTGGTGTCAGAGGTTTGAGGTATCCATATTTTCTATTAGTCGTCACTTGACAATTAAAGCTGCACTCTGTAATTTGTTTTTGTGTTTAAATTGACTAAATTAATGTAATAAGCGAGTATATCATGAGTTTGTTTTCCATGCTTAACCTGAGTCGCTACAGTACACCTATTATTCAGACTATTTGGTTCGGGTAGGTACCGCTGCGGTGTAGCCCAATACCTGCGTGATTCGCCAGACGTAAACAAAGTTAGCTCTGGAAACAATTATCTTCCGCGTGATGCACACAGTTTCTTTTAGTAACCGCTAGAGCGCCAAAAGTTACAGACTGCAGCTTTAACTAATTTACCTTAAAAATTACCATTCGGGTTTGTCTAAATAGTATTGTTATGTATTTTTAGTCTCTAATTAAGAGAGGGCCTCTGTTTAAGGGCCTCTGTCAAGATCCATTTATGGCAATTGTAAGAGATGTTATGAATTGTTATATCGTGCAAGGCTGTTTAATTAAATTCAGTCTGTTTCCGCCGCAGACAAAGCTCTTTGAAACCACTAAAAGGTAAATGGAAAGGGCTTTCAGTGTTTATATAATTGAAGCTCTGAAAACACCACTTAGTTTCTTTGCATAGATCATGCCCATAAATTAAAGTCACTTCCCAGGGCTCAGTTCTGGGAATTTTTCTATTCTGGCCAGTGGTTGAAATGTTTTTTTTTTGTTCTGCAATATCTCAACTGACCCTACAATCAATCAATTTTATTGTTATTTCATTGCTTTGGACCCATCTAACGTTGTATAATAGAATAAGAACAAATAAACCAACTCTAAGCAACATCACTAGTAAATACAACCAAATAAATATACAAATAAAACGCAACTGTTTTTAGGTATAGTAGGTTTAACAGTGATGTTCAGGTACAGAAATTCAATAATTTGGTAGTCTTTTCTGTATAAATTAAATATGTATTAATAACTACAACATTTATTCAGTCAAGAGCAGTGAGTTATTTTCCCTTTTTCTTATATTGTTTGATTAACATAAATGACAGAGAGAAGTATTTTAGTGCAGTCACTTTAAGACCTAATGCACAAATTCAATATAATCTGATTTGTTTCTCATCTGTTTACATCTACTCTAATTTTGTCGACTGTCCAGACAGTCTCTTATGCTAGCCCTGGGCTATCAAACAGTCCTTTTTGTCGAGCCTGCTTCCAATAAAATGATGTGAAAGGCTGTTTACTCTCTTTTGCTCAGGAAGCAAATAGGATTCAGATGTCTGTTTTCTTTCCAAAAGTGTGACCTGCAGTAGTTTGGCCTGTTAGTGTTTACATCACAAACTAAAAGAAAATCTTCCCCACAGACACCTTTCAAAGGGAGAGATTATCCCAATTTCAGCTTTTCATTGAAGTCCATGGCCTATGAAATGAGGATTCGTCCGCTCTGTGAAAACTTTGATTTAGCGCATCCATATTTAACATATTTAAATCTAACCTTTGAGGAGGTAATAAGGAGGTAATGGAAGTTAATAGAACTTTAAAGAAAGAAGATGATTGACTGGTTCATGGCCCATTTTCATGGCCCTCGTGAAAAACGTATTGACTTATTTACACACACACACACAAACTCACTAAAATATTGCATTCTGGATGCATTGCTAAGTTGGCCCAGTGGTACACAACACAATGCAATTTTAAAAGCAAATATAAGCTCACAACACAACTAAATTAAAAAAGCAAACATAAGCTCACAACACAATTGAAATGCTCCCGACTACTAGGGGGACACAAAATGGACAATACATCACAAACTGAAATAACATCAGGGGATGGTTTTAAAGTGTTAAAACAAACAGGTACAGACCGCCCGCGAATACTCATGACATGCGAACAACAGCCGTTTCTGCAGACCAACTGCCCCCTAGTGGTCAGGAGCATTTCCGTTGTGTTGTGGCTTAATGTCGTGTTGAGCTTACTGCATGTTTGCTTTTTTAATTCTGTTGTGTTTTGAGCTTAGGTTTGTTTGTTTTTTAATTTCATTATGCACTACTGGGCCACCGTATATTGCAGAAGAAAATGTTAGTTCCAGCTAGTCTTGGGTTATTCTGTTACACACACAAATACATTGTGCTTCATTGTGGGTGCAAGTCTTGAGCATCACACTGCGTAAACATGAACATCATAAGTTTTGATTTTTATTTTATTTTTTTCAAAAAGAATGTTTTTAAATATTGAATACTTGCCCTTCATTTGATTCTGATCTGTTGATATTGCATAACATTCCTTAAAGAGTTTATATTTGATTACAAACGTTATTATTTCAAGAGTTCGCGCTTCCTCATAGTAAGTAAAGCAGGTTTGGCGTGCTGTCCTGGGAGCGAGCCGGGGGAACGGCAGGTTCCGAACCCTAGCGCTTAGAACCCTAGTGAGGGTAAGGGTTCGGAGACCGGCTCGATCCTTGGCTGCCTCCCCTGAGGAAAGCGCAAATGCGAAGGGAGGTAGGCGGGGAAAGGGTTTTCTTTGCAAAAGCGAGATGGGGAAAGGAAGCGGGAAGCGGATATTTATAGTACTTTGGAGGAATTTGATTGGAAGTTTGGAATGAGGAGATTGATTACAGTAGCTAATGCGGGCCAGCTGTGGCTAATTCGTCCAGCGTTCCTCTCGAAACTGCGTTATTATCAAAACGCTCGCTTAATTTATTTAATGAAACAGCCATTATTTATTTACTTATGAGTTTGAAATTCAGTGTCTGTTTATTTGCTGTAATACATGAACCAAGACCTGTTTCATTTAATTGCATTGCATCTCAGCTGTAAGCTTATTCCAAATTGCTATTGGTATTGATACTCCTGTCCAATAATATCTCTTGTCTTATACCACTGACGAACATTGCTGGTTTTAGAATAGTGTTGTTAAGACCTGCAGGCTATGTTGTAGTTGTATGTATTAATAGTAAGTTCTGTGAGTCTGCTGAGATCTGGAATAAAATATCTGGTTCATATATACTCTTGAGATGGAAGTAGCAAAGATACATTCACTAAAGCATAGATTAGAACAGCTCCATCCATCCATGAGAAATTGTCACAAGGTATTAGCAGCTGTAAGCTTTTGAGTAAAAAAATTTTTTTTTTAGTCTCTTAAATTTGGACTTTTCAGTGAACTTGTTCGGTGTACCAGAATAGTCTACACAAGGTCATAATTCTGTGAGCCCAAGTTTCTGTGTTGACACACAGAGAAAGAGCATGGTGGTAAGATTTATAGGGCAAATCCTTACACATCAGGGAAGATGTCCCCATGACTTTGATGACTGTATGCTCTGCAGACGGCTGTGTGCTGCCGATAAGCTGTGTACACGTCACTAATAACACACTTCCCTTTAGCAGATAACATTGACCAGACCACACATTCAAATCTCACAACTGTTAGTAACGTGCAGAGCTTTAAAAAGAATCCGTGACGTACAGTGGTGCAGGTTCATTTACGATTATATTATGATGCATCATATTGAATGATGAGGTATTGTGTATTTACTGTACCACACTGTAGGTGTTTGTTGATATTCAGCTCTGGTCAGTAGTGATTGAGAATTGTGCCAGTCACTGGATAGCCAGCTTAACCTCTGTGGCTTTTTAATGTAGCTCATTACTCTAACTCTTACTCACTGATTTAAATAAAGCTCTTTCAGTCCTTCAATGCCCCGACCTGGGATTTCCATGTAATTGCACATGCATGGAGAAGAGGGTGACCTCTTCTCTTTAAAGAAGGATATTTCAAATGCATGTTATTTGGATCATTTTAATTTTTCAACAATAACCGTTGTAAAAGAACTGTAGTCATCTAGTATATTTCAAGTATGCTTTATGTAGTAAGAATACAAATATCAGTGTACTCGTAGTATACGTCGTGTAAGTGTACTGTTTCAATACTCCTTGGGACTAAATTGGCCCACATTCTTGTATACTTTAAGTATATAATGATAGTAAACACAACTAGTTTACATCACTGTTTTAGCATGTACTGCACTAAATGTGAACTTGATACTGATAGTTTAGTAATTGAATACTTGTAATATCAGTCCACTTTAAAGTATAGTTTCAGTAACCTTTTTTTATTTTTGGGAAATTCTGTAAAGAAGATGTGTATTAGTGCCTCCTACCATATGACCACGAGAACACGGATTCTAGGAGCACAAGTCCTATAGCTCCGAAAAATTGAGACTTTTTCTAAGTATAAGTCAAGTATACTTTTAAGTGTTAATTACATTTCTGAGTACATAAAGTACATAAAAAGTAGGGTAAATGTATACTTTCCTATTTCGTAAGGGTAAGCAGGAATGAATGCGTGGAGGAGTTATTTTCATGCTTTCTTTGTGCTGACTCCAACTGAAAACAAAGCATACCTTTGGAGAAGATGGACTATGACTTATCTTCCACTATTTTAATCACTGCCTTGTGGAGCCAAAGTTTTAACTTTCACATAATTCACTTAAATTCACATTCAACTCCAGTCAAGGCTTAAATGAGATCATTTGCTACTTTCTAGGGCCAGCATGGAGCTCATAAAGATTGAATCTTTGATTACAACGACCCTCACACTTCATTAACTGATGCTTTTTTTTCCCTATAAAAGCTGTATTTTGAAATCAATCTGAGTAAATAGATTAGGGGATTTAGTTCTATCTTTCAGTTGATGACTGGATGGAGGCAGATCTGAATGCGGTTTTGTGAAAGTTTGGGGTTAAAGCTGAAATTTTGCACATTGTGTATCGCTTCACCGCAAGGTTGATTTATGACATTCTACTTAAAAATGACAATGTTTGTTTACATGGGAGAATAAATGGAAAAGCAGCAAAGGAAGTGAACAGCACCTTGTCTGTGAAGTAAACAATTTCAGATTCAGACTGGATTGCTGGGATTTATCTCTAAATTAGATTTCTTCATTTTTGTCTCAAAACCTCTGCTCAGTCTCTTTCCTCCCTAAAAAAACTGCATATCCTGTCTATGAAAGATTCAGGCAGAGATTCAAACAGAGCAGGTTCGCTCTCTTCACCCCTCCCTTCCTCTCTCCCTCCTCCCTGTGAGTGTGTGCAGAGGTACGTCAGAGCAGAAGACTGGTGTGTATGTGTGTATGTGCGCGCGTGTGTGTTCGCACAGGCTGGTGACTGTGTGAGCCGGTGAGGAAACAGGAGCGTCGGAGATAGGAGACTCCACACAGACAGCAAAATCACGATGCTTATCCCTTTGCCCGCTTCAACGGCAAAACACGCTGGTTTGACCTGTTCTGCGTTTTGACGGCCATGGAGCTCTGAAACATCTCTGCTGCTCTCTCTCTCTCTCTCTCTCTCTCTCTCTCTCTCTCTCTCGTGAGAAACGGATGAGATTGGAACTATTCCATTAGGGCTCTTCTTGGGACTCTTTCCCTTTACTCAGACCTATCCGTTCCCTTTCCTGCAGTGTTTTCCTCCGAAAATGAAAGAAGAACTGGACTTTCAGTAAGTGTCAGTCATTCAGTTTGGAAGTTTGGAGCTGTTTGGATTGAACATGTCAGGATATACCAACCATTACCAACCTCATCCTGCTCACCCCTTTTACCACGTGCCCTACAGGTGGGTTAGACTTCCTGTTTTATATTAGGGGTTTTTGGTGAACATGTTTACAGATTTTGCACCTTGTAATGTCCATAGCATGGTGCCGATGGGGTCATTTCAGGATGGATCTGCCTGACAGTTGATGCTGAAACCGTTTGGCAGGTTTTCGTTGGATAATACTAGATTAAATCTAAACCACGTGCGTCTGTGGCAGGGATTACGTTGAGATGGGAATGAATTAACTGCTTTATTTATGTCAAGACATTGAGGAATTCCAACAGGTCCTGTTGAACTGGCAAGTCGAGCGAATTCTGTGGAAGTGAAGACGTGATGCATGAAAACATGTCATAAATACTTTGCCTGCTGTTGCTTTAGCTTCCTTCTATCTCTGTGTGAAGTTGTATGGTGTGCTTCACTCACAGACAGCATGCCTCCATGTTTCATTGTCCTCCTGAATGAAGGTTTAGTATTTCTCGAATACCAGTGGCAGCATTCCTATCTTGAAGCCAAATACTTGTGCAAGTGTGTTTACTTTCCTCATAACTTAGTGTTTCCAAATAGCTTGGAAAGGAGAGAGATTGTTCTTTTATTATTTACTCATTGCATGATTCAGTGGAAATCATACTGCTAGTTTGGAGTTTGTTTGCATTTTAGTGTAGTTTCAGAGGAACAGCAGGGGTTGCTTTATTATTGCCTGTTATATGTTTATTCCTGCATTGAGGTAATTATACCAAACCCATTATTATGAGTTGCTTCACTAATAACTGCCCATGTGTTTGCCTTTCACTTTCCCTCTCTGTTTACTGGAAAACTCAGTATAACTACATTTGTTATTATAAAACTGACTCCAATTTAGCAGGCCTTCTTTTCTAGCGTTTGTTTAACCAACATATGAGAGTGGCCTGGTTTTGATCCACCTGGTAAAGTGTTTTTCTGCTGATGTTGAGTAATGGTTCATCATTGTAGGACTGCAAGTTTGAGGTTTGAGTTTAAGTTTCTTTAAGGATTGTGTCATCTGTTGTTATAATAATACCGCTATTTGATTTGCGAGTGATTTGAGTGATTGTATTCAATAGGCTTGCCTATAAAACATTGTAATGCAAGCTTGCAGTTCAGAAATAAGTGAATTTAAGCTAGCTTGAAATTGCAGAGATATAGTTGACTGAGACTTATCTCAATGGCAACATGTCACAGTTAACAATAGAGTAATGCTATAATATGCTGCACATTATACACTATCTATCATGGTGTTTGGTTTGCATTACGTTTATAATCTCATAAGATCAATATCATAATGATCTGCTCTGTTAAGTGGTATTTTTAAGCTTCTAGGCTCCAGCATCCCTGGACAAGCAGTTTGGAGAATGAATGGATATGGATGGCCGTGGAATAAAGTTTTTATTGCATGTTTTTTTTCTGTCAACGTGCAATTTTTGGAATTTGAATTTTGAACTGACTTGATGCTGTTATTGAATCATCTGGGTTATACATAAAGCAGAGTTTTAATCTGCTCCACATATGCTTCCACTGTCTTGAATTGACCCGTATTCAGCCACTGTGTGTTTAATTTTATTTGTTTAATGATTTTTAGTTTTTGGTTAGGTTAGTTGGGCTTAGCAGATACTGTGATGTGAAAAACAATAGTTATGAGTTGTTACTGTTAATTACTACACTTAAATACTTGATTCTGATTGGTTAATTGCAGAAATCAGTGAGTAGCTAATTTAGCGTAATTGTGGCTAAACTCTTTAAGTGAGCTTTTTCCCAGAAAAGCAATTTCTAAATCTCCATGGTCATTATATTTTTAACAAGTTAACAAAAAACACTTGTTCTTTCAAACAATTAATTGCGATTGATTGCATACATAATAAACGTTTTTAAATAAATTGTTTACCTAATACAGTATATGCATGTAGTACGTGTATATTTACTATGTATGTATAAATACACACACACATGCACTATATTTAGAAAATATTTACATGTATTTACATTTACTTGTGTGTGTGTGTGTGTGTGTGTATATTAGGGGTGTAACAGACAATTATCCCATGAGACGAGACACAGGGTTCACGAGAACGAGACGAGACAAGATTTTTAGACTTTTTAAAATAAATCCTCGATGATAAAATATATTGGGAAAATGTTTGTTTTATTCAACTAAAACATTCCAAAAAAAATGCAGGTGCATTTTGTAATCAACTTTTTGAAATTAAAGTATTTGAATGAATTACATGCAGTAATAAACAACATGTGGACACTGCAAAATATTTAGCCAAAAACAGGCTGGCAAGTAATTAACAATAAATAACAAAAGAATTTAAAATAGTATAAATAAATAAAAACAAATAACACAAATATCCCTTTAAAAGAAGGGTAAGCGATTTTTTTCAAAAAAAGTTGGGCCGAATACCTAAACAAACTTGCCTACAGCAAACGCTGTGCCAGCTTAAAGGCCAAAGTATACTTACATTAGGTAATTTTCGTCATCAGGAGGGCTCGCGGATACTTGCGCACTGTCCGCGGATTGTCTGTGTGCGGCCAATTTTTTGAGACCGCACGGACTGTCTGCGTACAATCCATTTGGAATTTGTGTCAGCGCATAATAAATAGAACGTGTCTGACATTTGTTGCGCCGCATCATACCACTATCGCAAGGATATGGCCAAGTTCTTGCGAGACCAGTTGCATCTCACGAGATCTCGTGCCATGAGATCTCGTCACACCCCTAGTGTATATATATATATATATATATATATAATATATTATTTAATATATTGACAACATTAAATATACACATGCAAGTGTGTCTATATACAGAGTGCACACAAATATATATTATGGAAACAACATTTTTTATTTGCTTGAATCTCAATTAATTATTTGACAGTCCTAATGAATACAAATAGTATTATTTAATGGTAGCTTATTGTAAAGTCTTAATAATATTTCACATACATTTATTTATTGTTTTGGTAAGTATCCATGTAATAAACAGGATAATTATAGTTGCTCATTATCACAAAAGAAATCCCCTCAAGGTGACAAAATATAAAAGTTTGCAATAAATGTATATTATATTTACATTTTTTTTTTTATATATATATGTGAAGGAGTTTGTGATGCCAATCAAATCTTGATTATCAAAAGATGTTCTTGCAGTATTTTAATGTGTGTGTATCTTTGCATGACTGCCAGTCTGACCTCATTTGTATGATAACATATAACTTACCTGTATGTATTAATGGATCAGTCCACACCAACACATTCACTGATAATCACTCAGTCAGTCTGTTAAGTGTACATGATGGCTCTTTGATTGTCATCTTGCAGTCCTCAGAGGCCTTTTCTATATGCAGTGTAATATCAGAGCTGATTATAAATGCAGCTCTTCATGAAAATATATTGAATCGAAGACAAAACGTAAAGCAGTGTCTTTTGTGTGATTATCTGTGCCATTTACAAAAAAGCAGAGTTTGCACTTGGAGCGCATCTGCTTCTCTAGGCACGGCACGAACCAATCACATTTCAGCATGGGTCCCAGAGAGGCCATGCTGAGACCCCAAAAGAGGGCTAAAAAAAGTCCCACGCTCATCTGAGCTGGATCCTGCCTTGTAATTTACGTTCTGACGTGGCTCGGTGATTTATCCAGTGCTGTCAGAAGATTGAGAGGATCAAAGATCAGAGGGATGATCCAGATGTGTGGATATGTGATTTGTGAGAGCCTCGGACTCATTCGTGTCTCTTTCTCTGTCATGAGTGGACATGCAGCCAGCGAACTGGAACATTTTTATTTCTATGTGAGGACAGTAGATGCTACAGAAAGGGATATTGCCTTACTTGAATCCACTAAGGGGTAAAAAATGCTAAGCAACTGTTTCCAGTGCTGCTTGGGACTGCACCACTATTTAAGGTAGGAGTGTTTTTATGTTTGAAATGTACCTATTGGGAATTTTTAGCAGCAACGTCATATAGCACATGACAGGAAAATGGATGCACTACTGCATATTTGTCTTGCGTTCTCTCCAGTAATATGAAAGCATTAAAAATATATACATTTACTCAAGAAACAAAATTACATAACATTAGGATACTTTTAATTAGGCCTGTCAAATCGATTAATCCTAATTAATCGCATTCAACATAATAGTTTGTGTAATATATGTGTACTTTTTGATGAATATGTACATATGTATGTGTGTGTGTGTTTACTGTACATCTATATATTTAGATAAATCATTTATACAATTTGAATATATATATTATAAAATATGAATATATAAATATATAAACATTTAATATGTTCAGAATATCAAGTATTTTTTTTGTATTTATATATACATAATAAATATACACAACACACATACATATATAATTTAAAAAAACTTAGTTTGAATGCAATTAATCGCGATTAATTGATACGACAACTTAATTTTAAATGCATTTTTTTTAACCAGTTAGCAAGAATTTATCCTTGATTTTTAATGAATATTATTATTATTATTATTTCAACGTAACGTAATTAAAAAAATTATTTATTTTTATTTATTATTGTTATTATTATTATTTTTTTAATTATTTTTATTGTTAAACAATTAAAACTGAAAACAGAACAATATTTAAAATGACAGATTGTTAATCTCACATCTTCTATTACAAAGCTAAATTAAAATATCCATAACTTACATAAGAGATCTTTTAATTCATCACCTAGGAATGAGACATCGAAGCACGAGTCTTCTTTAAAAAAACATTTGAATTGTAGTATGTGCCGTTTTGTAAACTGATCTTGATTTTGGAATGTATTTTTATTGAAATGAAAGCCTCCTCATTCTCTAAATTTCTCACGCCTTAGTCTAAACGGCTCATCTGACATTTAAATGTCGCTTTTCATCAAGGGACTCGGGCAGCGGCATAGGTCTTGCTAACATGTCCCGGCTGTCACTGTGTCTACTGTATGTGCGCAAAACCTTTATTATTAATTCATGCTAGCCATTTATGAAGGTCTCTTCTTGCAGCTGGGGAATGTTTCTATCTTTAATTGAGAGATCCATTATAATCTCTTTTAGCTTTGTGTGAAATCACAGAATGTAAATCTGGGATTGTAAAAGTCAAGGCCAGCAGCCGTTCAATTCCCATTTAAATGAATCCGAAGGCCTTCAAAGATTGACACTGATTTGAATTGAGCTGTGCAGAGTGATGAAATGAGCATCATCTGTCTTTGTAGGATGAGAGAGGTCTAAAAATAACATTGGTGTGAGAAGTGTGTGTGTTTGTGTGGATCAGCACCAGGTGTTTGGGTTCAGGGGCTGATATAATATATATTTGTCTTTTTCATACAGGAACATGGACGAGACTCCTACTTGAATAGCCTAAATACAAATATAATTCCCAGGAGAAAATATGAAACAGACTTTGTTTACTCGTAGCAAAAGCAGCGATTCTTGCTGTGAGAAGGGCACGGGGCTTTCATGAAGACCAAGAGAAATAGAGGGGGAGAGCTTGTTGTAAATATCTTGAATAATTTCACATGTCATGGTGGGTGGTGAAAATTCCAGAGTGTAAATATTTGAGAATAATGTTGCTTTATGTTGTTGGAGTCTTTTCTGTGAACCACTATGATTTTATTTTCATGAGGTTTGCTGTGGAAATGGCACTGGAGGTCTGAATTCCCTCAGGTCCCACCTAAATAGATTTGTTGTGGTGTGAGGAAAATGTTGTAGTTGTGGGCAGGCAGTATAACTAAATGAAAGTTGTTGGCTGGAGCAGGCTGTCTGTTATTTATTAGTATTTTGCTTCAAAATAATTCATCTGTGAAGCACATTTCTCGGGTCCCTGTAGCATTGGCAAGTCTGAAACATCAGTTTCTTTTAAACATCAAAAACTCTCTGATTTAAACAGATTCACAAATTCTGGATTGCTGGAATGATGTTTATTTAAAAGATTAAGTGTGCAAGTCGGCAGCAGGTGGAACAGAATTAAAAGTCTGTTGGAGAAGGGAATGGAACTTGAGGGAGCAGGTGGGTCCTGGATTGGGAAAATCTGTCCCACATGCACCAAAACAATGCTTGCTTGTATTAATGAGAATACTGTGATATTTCATAATAGTAAAATTAAAATAATCATAGCATTCATTCTCTGCCCTGAAAGTGTTTTATTATTGAACTAGCTATTGCAGAAACAATCAGATAACTAAAGTAAGTGCAGATTGTTTTAACGCTCATTTATATCAGAGTCAACAGGAGGCTGGGCATCAGTGGTGATAGAAAAGTTTAATATTTCAAGCTGTTATTTTCAATTTTGGAATTTTTTCTACTTTTTGGAAAGAAATAACTAAGTTTGTTCAGCAAGGATTCATGAAAGTGATCAAAAGTGACATTTAGAATTTTGTTTAGATGCTATAAATGCTTTCTGTTTCTGACACCATGTTGAATATATGTTTTACAGTATATTATATAAGCATTATTAAGAAATATTAAGCATCATATCTCTTTTTAACATTGATAATAAATATATCTTGAGCACCAAATCAACATATTAGAATGATTTCCAAAGGACATTTAAGCCGCTAAATTGGAAAATGTTTCACAATAGTTCACGTTTGTTATCAAATATGGGCGTTTCTCAAAAGACATTAAAAAATAAACTTTTTAAAGGTAGTTTAAATATTAGGGATGGGACAAAAAATCGATTCACCTAACTATCGCGATTTTTTTATTTACGATTTTAAAATCGATTTTTTTTTTTTACACCAGAATCGATATTAATTCACATTAAATACATTGCTTTATTTTAGCACTTACTTATAAACGAGGCAG
>JAUCMS010000034.1:1421301-1439696 GCA_032357445.1 Enteromius radiatus | reverse complement strand
TTGGGTGGGTTAAATGCAGAGCACAAATTCCTAGTATGGGCAACCATACCTGGCCACATGTCACGTCCTTTCCTTTTGTCTATGAAAGCTCGCATGTTTTCCCACATGAGGAGGGAATATTACTGCACCTATTAGTTTTCCGTTACAGGTATGATTATATATGTCCATCAGTTTACACTAATAACGCTTGACACTTGAAACTAAACATTTTGTCATGCTGAGAGATAAGAAGATGTATGTGTGTGAGAAAATATATGTTAAAAAATAAATGACGCAGTGGATGATAAGCTATTCTCTGCTATTCTTGTTTGTATTTAAGCTCCATTAGATGAGAGACATGTTCGGAACATTCTTTGCGTTTACTGTTGATGTCAGGAACTATTTTTTTTAGCGGAAGGACTGCATTTAACAAATTTGTTCCAATTATATTCTTAGTTTTAATATTTTTTTATTGAGTGGTAACAATATTATAAAAGCAATAAGGTACTCGAGGCAGTCGATACATCATTTATTCACGATACAGCACAGCCTATTGTACCTTAAATCATGGTTTCCAGAAAGATAATAAAAAGCACAACCATTTCAACATGGTAATAATAAATGTTTCAAAAAGCACCAAATCAGCATATTAGAATGATTTCTAAAGGACCACGTGACACTGAAGACTGGAGTCATTTTTGCTATCACAGCAATAAATTACATTTTAAATATTAAAGTGTATTAAAAAATAGAAATAGAAAACTATTTTCTACAATTTATAAACAAGACCTTTTGAAATAATTGACATCATATAAATGCAGCCTTGATGCACAAAAGAGACTTTGCAAAAATGTTCGATGTTAGTGTACTTTGCATCAGTTTGCAGATTATAGTTAGAAATTAGAAAAAAAAAGCTATTTTATAACACCCTGGAGGTTCTTTAGTGACATTCTAGTTTAGCCTTATTCTAGACCAAACCATTTAATTTGGTGGGACCAAAAAGAACCAAACTTCAAGTTTATGAAACTGTTTGGTTTGACGACAGATCTGAATATTGAGGGAAGCGTGTTTCCCTTAACATCAAAGAACCTTTCAATACAGCATTTTTGGCAATCACAGGCGCTTTTAAACAGGCGAAATGCATATTTAGAGCATTCAATTGCATCATAAAATGTAGGTAAGTCATGGCAGGCAGCTCACTTGGCTTTTCTTTTTGAGAGCCAGCCAGTCAGTTATACAGGCAGAAACACACACACGGGAGTGTTTTTACATGGATAGTTTTTGATAAAAGTCTTAAAAAAACTCTTTAACTGAAAGTGAAACGGTGCTGTCAAGGGGAAGTGCTGCGAATTGCCTGTTTGAAGTCTGTTTGAAGTGCTGTCTTTCCCCATCAGATGTCTTCAGCTTCCTGAGGGTGTGTGTTTTCCCATCAGTGTTTGTGTTGCTTTGTACTTTCAGGACAGCTCAGGGATGCGGCTATGGAAGAGAAAATGGTTTGTTCTAGCTGATTATTGCCTCTTCTACTACAAAGGTGGGTTGCTCTACCAAACAGAATCACATTTACACATGGACACTGTTAATACCTGTTAGCATTTCTCCCAGATAGCTAATGATTAGTTTGTAATAGTATGTTGGTCACTAGTCCTGCTTCTACTAATTGTACTTTTAGTCTTTTAGCTATGTACTGTCCCCAGAGTTTAACATGACACATTTAACAAACTCTAAAAGTACTTTATTCAGGGATAATGAATAAGATGTTTTAGGGTTGGTCTATCTCATATTAATGCAGTTTTTTTCGTTTACACTAACTTGCTATTTCAGCTGACTTAAACCTTGTTTGTGTTTTATGAAAATTTGAAATCAGTTTAAGTTATTGTTATCATATTGACTTGGTATGATAAGTATTGTTATAATGATAAGCAGAGTATTGTTTCCCACAGGCCTTTAAAACAACAATGCATTTAACTTCATACTGTGAACTCTTATTACAGTTTTTTATTTGCTTGGTATTGTCCTGTAGCTAAAAAGTACTCATCATGAAACGAAAGCTTAAAATAAAGGCCTGATTATTTCAGGGGCCTTGTCACAAGTGTGTTGTTTTTGAATCTCTATTAAAACCATGATTTGGTATTCCTCTTGTATTACTGTCCCTTTGGGCAAAGGAATAAGTCTCCTGACAGCTCTCTCCACAGTTTTTCCGTTGTTGTCAGCGTTATGCCTGAAAATGATTTAGAGGGCTATGTCACTTTAAAAATTACTCACTTGAAAAAAATGCTTTTAACTTGCACCAGAACATTTTTATTTGATTTTACTGTTTAAATATTAGGAGGGTGCACTTAACATTTTGATCAGAAATCACTTTGATACTAAAATCTTATTTACCTGAATCATTTTTAAACGTTTCTTCAGTAATAGATCAGACAGACTCTCTGGAACATTCTATTTCCAAAGATAAGATAATAAGTTTAAGAAGGGCTGTACTGATTTATGCTGAGTACTGTCCTTTTACACTATGAACTGCTTTCTGTGTGGGGTAATATTACAAAAAGAGCACAAAAAAGATTGAGTTCAGTTCCACCCATGTTTTTTTTTACCTTAGGTAACACTTTAGAATACGTAACACTTTTACAGTAACTACGACTTTGCCCCCAATATTCTAGTTGAGAATTTTAGCCTATTTCTAGACCAATGGCCGCCATCAATGACCTTAAACTACTCCTGCTACAGAACCCCAGCTCTCTGCTCACACATATAAAAGAGTGACCTTCCTCAGTTTGGAATCTCTCCTTCAAACAACCTAGAAGTATTTTTAACCCATTACTTCCTAAATCCAGCCACCCTTATCATCACCACTCAATGTCTGTTTCAGACACACCCACACATAAACACACTCTCACTCCCGCACACACCAGTGTCACCAGCGTCCCACTTAAAGAAACAGTCAGGGCGGAACAAGGAGGGAGAGCAAGGCTGAACTTAAATGTGTGAAATGTGATGATGTTATCATAGTGGTGTGAGAAACACAGGTCAGAGAGTCTCGCGTGTCAGGAAGAGAGAGAGAGATACACACACACAGTCAAAACCAGACTGGTTGCTCAATTGGCTTGTTTTTAACCCACAGACAGTCGTGAAGAGTCAGTGCTGGGTAGCATTCCTCTGCCCAGCTACACTATCGCTCGTGTGGGACCTGAAGATCACATTAGCCGGAAATATGCCTTCAAGGTAAGATCTCACTTTGATGCAGATAGCGGCACACTTTTTAAAAAAGAATACATTTTTAAATTAAAACTTTGTTTGCTATGCTACAGTGTTTACTTAAAAGGTATAACTTCAGTTCACCACTAAATGAGCATTCGTTAATCATTTATTGTGTAACACAAAAGGAGAATTTTTAAGCGATCTACTGTTTAAATAAAAAGTGCTCTTGAATGATTAATCGAAATTTATCGCATTTAAAGTAAACGTTTTTGCATATACAGTGTGTGCTTTCTGTGTATAGCTATTGATTAAATACACACACATACAGTATATACTTTTAAAAATATGTATTTACATGTCTATTTAAAATCTTTACGATAATTGAAATTTAAATGTTAGATGAAAAACAATTTAGAAAATGTTGTTTTGGCAACTAATTAAAAATGAGTAAAATGTATTGTCCCATAAGGATGGATTTGGAATAAAGCACTTTTATGACATTTTTTACAGTTTGAAAACATCCGTCTAGATTTACTGTAATCACAGAATGACTATTCTCCCCAAACCATTTTTCTTCTGCACTCTATGGGGAAAAATCAGTACAAGTTGGGAACAAAATAAGCCAAAATTATTAACCACAGTATGTAATTATCAAAAAATAAACACCTTAAGGGTAATAAAGGTCCTAAACCCTATCGCAATTTATATTGTGCTAATGACCTGCTGACTGTAAATAATGTAAATGCTTATTCATCTCATTTTCCTGCGCTAGCTGCTTCCCCAGCTTTGTCTTTCTGTTCTGTCATGTGCAGTTGCTGATTTTGAAGTCACTTTGAGTCACTCCCTGCAGTAATAAATATGCATGCTTTATCATCTTGCATGGCTTCAGCCCTGTGAATAGAATGCATACAGAAATTAACCATTTTGTGCCTTATCAACATACTTTCATACCATTGGAATACATTTTCCTCATGAAGGCCATCAATTTGTATTGTATATAACCAATTACACAAGCTGCCTTATGCATATATAGCTCTTCTCTTTTGGTGCTTATCTATGCGTGAGTGTTTTTGTAAGCAAAGACTAGTTTGTATGGTTTCATCCCCTCCAGCTTGTGTGGTTCACTGTTGTCCTCATGGGGTTCATGACACAGAGTGAATGTATGGGTCTGTACTCATCCTGAGGGCTGCAAGGTTACATAACCAGTCTACCTCTCTCTGCACAACTCCTTCCTGCCCCTGTTCTCAAACCTGCAGAGAGATTTTTCAACGTGGGAGCGAAAGGAGACAACATTCCAGTTTTCAAGAAAGAAGATCTTAACGCTTAATGGTGTAAAATGCACGTTGATCTCAGTTTGCACTTTGCAGCACTCGCCTTTCACTTTCCTTCCTTAACGGATAGTTTTACACAGCCTACAGTGTCACGTCGTTTTCTTGGAGCGCTTTACTAAACTAGTAGTTGTTTCACACACTCTTTAGAGGGTTACGGATCATTTGCCGTAAGCTTCACACAAGAGAGAATGTTTACTTTGCTCTCTTGATGTAGATTTTTGGTATTGAGTGACTCAGATGGGCGGCCGAGTGTCTGTAATCTGTACTAATCCTCTATGAAAAAGACGGCTTACCGCGGTAAATTCTGTTCAGCCAGAAAACTCACCCCACATGCTGGTAGAAAGACACGGCCGAGCATCAGAGAGCATTTCACTGATTCTGTTATGAGCCTCTAGATATCAGTGCGGAGGTGGAAAAGACCCAGGTTACTGAGCTCAGCGATCTTTGGCTTTTTGTATTTCTGTTATGGCTTCTAACTGTGGGCATTTGTGCTTTGTGTTGCGAGCTGTTTTGTGGTCCGGCATGTTGTTTTGTGCTCTTACGCTCCTGCTGTTTGTTTCTGTCACCTACTTATCAGTGCTGACAGTCCTTAAATTATACTGACAATTTCCCAGTATGTGTCCTAAACAGGAAAAGCCTGTAGGTGTTGGTTCAGGTGACCAGTCATTGTCCTTTATTTGCTGAACTATGTCCTTCTTCTGTTCCCATTGGTGGGCTTCCTGCCTGTGATGAGTGACTGACAGTCCAGAAAGGCTCTGAGACACATTCAGCATCACCCATAAATAGGTACACTTTTAACAGTATCTATAACTTAACCTCTGGCATGTGCAAACTCACTGACATTGTTTTCTCTTTTTGAGATGTGTGAAATTGTTCTATTCAGAAAACAATAATGAGTGAACATTTGAGGAGTCTTAATTATTTATATATGAGACGTTGAGGAAACAATAAATCAGGAAATATTGTAACATTTGGATTTGAGTAAGGTTACTATGGTCATTTCCAGTCCAAGAAAAGTCATGGAAATAAATGGAATATAGAATATTTGCCACACTAAACTTAGTTAAATTAGTATCCAATACAAATAGTACAAGTTTCCATATTTATTGTGTTTACTTTTTAAGTTGCTTGTAATTCACCATCATAATTAGTTTAGCCGCTTTTCAGCATCAAGTCAAACCATACTCATTGTTTACTCATTGCTTGATTTGCACAGACATTGCACTTCCCTGTTAAGACTCAACACAGCACTGTCATTATTTGTATGCCCACTAGAGGAGTAACTTTAACTTTAAAATGTAAATATAGGTCATAAAGCGCTTGCACAAACAACCTATAGGGTCGGACAGTCTGCTTAGGACCAGCATTGGACCAGGGCCTGACCAGCTTAAACCAGCTTATAACCGACTCAGGACTGACTTAAACCATCTCATAACCAGCTTTTAACTAGCTCAGGACCAGCTGCCATGCTTTAAAACATACATAACAGGAAATGTAGTAAACGCTCCTATGGGTCGTATTTCAGGAAAGTGACAAACAACCTGTACAGGCTTATTGGTTAGAGAACATCCTAAGCAACTAGCCCCTGCTCAGGATCAGCTCGTTACTAACTTATTACTAGCTCAGGACCATCATAAGCCAGCTCATGGCCAATTCAAACCAGCTGGCATGCTTCAAAACATACATAACCAGCATATGGTGTTTTTTTCAACAGGGTTGGCCAGTTACAGAGAGAAATTAGTAGTCAGAAAGCAAACAAGTGACTAGTTGTGAGTGGTGGCGTAACTATACAAATTCATCGACAGAGAAGTCTTGTAGGTATCCTACCCTCTTAAAGGAGGCGAGCGGTCGGGAGTGCCATCTTAATTGACAGGCTCAAGTGGGGCCTGCCACAGGCCTCTGAGGGTGACGGCGAGGTTCCTAGAGGGTACGAGGTGCAGACTCTGGGTTAACCCATCTCGCACCTCTGAGGAACCTCACGATCAGTTGGTGCTTCTCCAGGGATGTACCCTCCACTGCGTCGTGATACACTGCAAAGGGGACAGCCTGCACTCCAACTTCCCTTGCAGGAAGGAAAACACTACTGCAATCGGGCATCTCTATGGGTCCTCTCCATGAGAAAAACACTAGTCAACGAACAGACCCCACCTCAGTGCGTAGGCCTGCCTCGTGGAGGGAGCTCTAGACTGAGTATCAATCATGGCTGGTGATAGGCCGAAGAGGTCTGATGCATCTGACCTGCAGATTCCACAGATCGGGACGCGGTGCCAAATTGTACCCATCTCCTGAGAAGTACTGTAGGTCCTTCCACACAGAGATTTTTCAGGGAGGGGAACCAGCAGAACCTGTTCCTCGTCCTCCCTGATCTTGCACAGGGTCTGTGCAAGGAGGATCACTGGGGGAAAGGCGTACTTGGGCCCCGAAGGCCAGCTGTGTATTAGCGCATCTCTGCCGAGGGGTACCTCGGTGAGGGAGTAATAAAGCCAGCAGTGGGATGACTCGGGGGAGGCAAAGAGATCTTGGCCTCGTCGAAGTGGCTCCAAATCAGCTGGACTACCTGAGGGTGGAGCTGCCATTCTCCAGGGTGGGTGGACTGCCGTAAGAGCTGATCGGCTGCACAGTTAAGTTCCCCTGGAATGTGAACAGTGCACAGCAATTTTAGCTGCGTTTGACGTTTGAGTTGTGACATACGATGGGAGCGTAGACAACCTTGGCGGTTGATGTAGGCTGCAGTCGCAGTATAATCCGTGCGGACAAGCACGTGCTTGTGATGCAGCATCGGTCGGAAGCGACACTGCGCGAGAAGCACCACCAGCAACTCAAGGCAGTTGATGCCATTGCAGTTGGGCACCTGTCCAGGGACCCGAAGCTGTTTGCCCGTTGCATACAGCACCTCAAACTTTACAATATGCCTGGACGCCTGTCCTAAGTGAACTGTGGCCCATAGGAAGGGAGGGTCTGACCACGGGCTGAATAGGTGGTGACACTCCAGGGAAACGCCAGTCCAAAGTGTGCCTCGGTGCCATGCCCATCTCGGGACTTGATCGTGTAACCAGCGCTGAAGCGGTCTTATATGAAGCAGGCAGAGTGGCGTTACTGCGACTGTGGCTGCTATATGCCCAGGAGCCTCTGAAAAGTTTTGAGAGGGACTACTGTCTTGTGCATGAATAACTCCAGACAACTCAGCACTGCCTGCGCGCGCTCGTTGGTGAGGCGGGCAGTCATGTCGACCGAGTCCGGCTCCATGCCGAGAAAAGAGATCCTCTGCACCACTTTTTTTATTCTTTTCGGGGAGAGTTTGCTCTTTTCCCGATTGACCTGAAGGTTCAGATGACTGAGGTGCCGAAGCACTAGGTCCCTGCTGTTTGCAGCGGATCCCGCAAGTGAGCTACGATGAGCCAGTCGTCAAGATAGTTGAAAACGGGACACACCAACTGGGAGTACTGACACGCTCGTCCCTCGAGTGCCCTTGGCTGCCCCGCAATGCATCGGTCTGCTCCTGGGCTCAGTCCTTGACAGTGTCGCAGAGTAGGGCAACCTGGGAGACGTGTAGCTTCTGGACCACAGCCGTGGACATCTCCCTGCCCAACGATGCCGCGGTCCCTGACCCCAGAAACAGATCATCCAGCCTCGAGGGATCGGACAGGGGCACCATGGATACCTCCAATCCGGACGGTTCGGAGGAGCATAGCCAACAGTTCGGTGTCCAGCTCGGACAGGCAGCAACCACGGAGGGAGCTGTCCTGCTGAGTAGTTCACCTTACCAGCCAACTCTTCCTCTGATGTTGCAATAGACATCTCGTCTTTCTGGGGTGCACCGGAGGAGATGCTCAGCCCGCTGTGTGGGGAAGCAATCTGCTCCGATAACACTACGGAACTACGCAATGGGGCAGAAGTCCTCTAGGTTTATATGCCCGGCGGAACATTCTGTGAGGTCAGCGTGAGGTTCCCCAAGCAGCTCGTTGCAGCCACCGAAAAGCCGTTACGGCTCAACGATCTGATACGGGAAGACAGTGATTGGAGCCTTTCCATCTTTCCAACTTTGAGAAATTTCTCTTTTTTTTTCACCCGGATTGCCCAGGGAGGAGCTCTCACAGCATCTCTGTGCACTCAGTAGGTCTGTACTCCCTGGAGTGCAAAAATAGCTGGTTGCTCACGGCCTTGAAAAAGGCCACCAGCCCGCAGGACCCACTGACAGTCATTCCCAAACCTTCTGCTGGTAGCGGGGGAGAGAGCAGGAACTCTTTCTCAAACTCTTCGACACTTTCCAGATCCAGATCTCCGTCAGGAAACGGCGAGGCTCTGAAGCGAAGGTCTGCAGGTGCACTGCATCCGTGCCCTCTTATACTGACTTAGTGATGAGGTGCACCTGGATGCAATCAGTGAACTGTACAGTTCTGAATTTGCAAAAATCATTACTGAATCGTATCGAAAATCATAGAATCCTAAATCAAATCAATTCACACATACACCCGTTTCAGACATATTTAACATATATATTCATACAAAATTTTTGCTCTTTTTTATTCATCATCATGTATAACGGACAGTGGAATCATTTCGCTGATATTTGCAGCTCTCCTTTTGTGGTTGCAAGCCAACAGAGCTGTTAAATAAAAGTTCTCTGTGCCAGGGCGCTGCATTCTTATAATGGATTGTGGATGACATAATAGAGAACGCTATTAATGAAAGGCCTGGTTAATCTAAAAGCATCTTCAAATAGTCTATAAGCTGCAGGGTGCCAGAACGAAAGAAAGCAGCATGCTATTTTAGCCCTTTGTTTTGTCTGCTGTGTAAGAGTGTGTTTTTGTGTGCACATACAGTAGTTTAGCCTGCTGGATCATACTAGTAAGTTATGATTTAATCTGATTTTAAAGTGCTTCTATTATGGATTTTTGAGAATGAGCTTTCATGCGGTGTGTAATAAAATAATGACTGCCAATTCTGATTGATTATTGTTAACATTATATAAGGGGCTTTTCTGTTCATACACATTCTATTGAAGCTGAAGTAATGTCAAAATGTAAATTTTTCATGCCATTTCAAACATATATGACTTTTGTCTTTTATGAAACACAAAATGTAAGTGTTTTTAATAATTATTCTCTTTTTAGTACAGTGAAATCAGACTGTTAGAGCCTGTAAAGCTAAATGTGATTACAAACGTAGTCCATTTTTACATTTGCACAAGTCTTCTTAAGTCATTGGGGAAAAGAAATGAAAGGCATTATCTACCTAAAACTGCCCTTCACTTTGTGAATGAGACAAGATGCTATTGATTCACGAAAGTATAAATAAAATGTGCTATGACAGGATTTTTTCAGCTTGTTTCTCACAGAAAGCTGTTGACTTCAGAAGGCTTGGAATGACATTTATGATCTTTATGGTACTTCACAGCCCCTGTGTACTTCGACTGTAAGGAGAAAAGCTGCATGCATCAGAATATAGCTTTTTGTGTTCTGTAGAAGAACAACAGTCACTATTTTGAAACAGCATGAAGATGAATAAATAAAGACACTATGACTATTTTTATTTAAGAACATGAGTCTCATTTGTGGAAAGAAATTAGATAGGGGTTAATCAAGTGGATTTTTTGGCTGGGTTTTTATCATCTAGTATATGCAGTGGTCCAGGCCCCCTGCATGATTCAAAGCAATCAGCCATCTGTCTGCGTTTTACAGCCTCATCGCAGAGCTTTCTCTCAGTGGACCATTAAAACACAGGCAGCAGCTTAGCACCTCACTGCTTGCCTTTAATGAGCTTGTCATGTAAACACACGTGTCTTCATGCGGCTGTGTATTTTGTGTTGTGCTTTTTTTTTACACTGAGAGAGAAAAGAAAGCAATGAGATTAAATGTCTTTAATGATCCATAATTTTGTCTTTGTTTCATTTTACATATGAATGCAGCATGAATGCAGCACTCCCTTTGAATCTATTTTTAATACAATAACATGCAATTTGTTCAACACTGATATGATGTGTTACAGAAATAAATTACAAATGATAACTTATTCATAGTAGTTGTCTTTTTATGTATTTATTTTCTATATTTCTAGAAATATGGGGGTAAAATGTATTATTTATTATAGGTTTTATTATTCTCATGAATTATATTTTATTATATTTAATTTAGTGCTGCCAAACGATTAATTGTGATTAATTGCATCCAAAATAAAAGTTTTTGTTTACATAATATATGTATACTGTATATATTTATTATGTATATGTAAAACAAACACATGTATATATTTAAGAAAAATGTTATGTTTATCAATTAAAGACATTTTTATATATACATAAAATAAATTTTCAAAATATATACTGTATGTGTATGTTTATATACATAATAAATATACACAGTATACATACAAGATGTAAATAAAAACTTTCTTTTTTTTATACAGTTAATCAAAATTAAGTATAATATATTACAATAATTTATTTTAGTAACATAATTTGTGCAGCAAAGACACTGTGATAATATAAATTTAACAGCAGTAATCTTTATTTAAAAAAACTTGTCTCTGCTAATACAGTATGGCTTTTACTTAATTTAGTATTTTTAATAGTCTGTCTTTGCTTTACTTTTATTTGGTGATGTGGTGCTTATTATAACAGATCTGACCTTTAGCCTTTTCGTCTGTCCTGATTCATATAGTTGTTCATGTATATTATATGTTCATAAGCGTGTATTCGTTTATATATGTGTTTCTTATCAGAGTGTGACCTTGGCTTGATTGGCATTTGCTCCTTTATTCACTCTGACTCCCTGTATCTCATCAGTATGTCTGCTGTGTTGTATTCCTCCACGCTTCTAATTATCATGCTGAAATCTCAGATGCTCCTCTGGCCAGTATTTATCTGCTGATGCAGTGTTTCTCCTTCTCCAAGGGCTGGACTGATTTTAGTGCTTTTTCTCTTGCAGGCTACACACACAGGGATGCGCTCCTACATTTACAAACAGAGCTCTGTGATTGGCTCGCAGGCGGAGCACACTGGGATGAGGACGTACTATTTCAGTGCGGACACACAGGAGGACATGAATGGCTGGGTCAGGGCCATGAACCAGGCTGCACTGATGCAAACACACACAGGGAAGAGGTCAGTGAGTCACAAAATAATTTCATAATTGGTATTTAAGGCCAGAAAAACATAAGAAACATAATTAAAATGAGAATTACTTAAGATTGTTTCATACAATGTGAATCTTTGACATTTGTGACTCTGGAACACAAAACCTTAAGTCTTAAGTCGCTGGGTTTTATTTGTTACATTGTATTACATACTTTTTTGCCCAAAATCATTAGGATATTACATACAGATATTTTGTAAAAACGTAAATATATTAAAACTTAATTTATGATTAGTAATATGCATTGCTAAGAACTTCATTTGGACAATTTTAAAGGTGATTTTCTCAGCATTTCGATTTTTTTACATTTCATATTTTCAAATAGTTGTATATCAGCCAATTATTGTATTATCCTAACATATCCAAACCATACATCAATGGGAAGCTTTTTATTTATTTAGGATGTATAATGTCTAACTCTCATAACATTGAAACTTATGACTGGTTTTGTGGTCCAGGTTTACATTTGTCATATATTTTAAACATGAATCTCATAACATTTAGAGCTAGATTTAAGATTAGAGTATGTGAATTGCATATCAAATTTCCATCCATGTGGATTACACAGCTCTAATAAACTAGAAATGATTCATCTTTGTTAGGCATAACTGGAATTGGTACAATTTCTGCAATAGTACTAATGAACTTGCATTAGACATTAATCAGGTTTATATATTTAGAATCCATAAATCCAGTTTGTCACAGTCTCATACATTTAAACTAACATCTCTACATCTTCTACATCTAGCCATATTTTAATCTTGTTTATATACATTTTAACTGAAAAAAATGTAGTTTTTTTCATAATGAACAAATTTCATACTGATTCTTTGCCAAAAATTATTACATAAATAAAATGTATCAATCTGTCAACATGAAATCAGAAATCAAAAAGTTTTAATTTAGCTTTATATTTTCTTTATTTTACTTTAAAAATATGAATTTATTTTGATTTAATGTTAGTTTGCAGCTGTTTTCTGAAGTATGTGTTTGTGTTTAAAGTGTACTGTCAAATGCAGTTTTCACAAGCCTGTGTCGAGGGACGGTGCGAGTCTGTAAGTCTTGTTGATTGACAGCGATGCTGCAGTGTGTCTTGCTCTGCCAGTACAGAAAACTAGACGGGTGCTGAGCAGTGACTCAGCTCTCTGTCTCTCTGTTGTCTGGGCCGGCCTCACTTCCTTGAGACAGTCACAGAGCCCAAACTCAGCTCAGATGTGGGCTGAGTACTCTAACAGCCAAAAGGACAAAATACTCATCCCTAGTACTATAAACATAAATAGGAAAAATCTGGAGTCCCACTGTTTTTGAATACAGCATGAGCGCAGGCTGTATAAACTTGTATAAGGTTTAGACCGTCAATGCTCTCCTCTGACATGCGTAATGCGTGTCGCCCAATTTCAGCCATAAAAGATTGAATAGTTAGCTGTCATCGCTGGTGATGTCGTTAACCAAGGCACCAAATTGGGATCACGGCAGGATCTTTGAGTTGTCATAGCAGCCCAACACTAATGAGACTAGTGTCAGCTTGAGCTGGCACTCAGCGAGGCAGAAAATTAGACTGTGATAGTAAAGGAGAAAAAAAATGCCATTCTGAGTCGTTTCTTTTCACAACTTCATGTAGAGACTCATAGAGTGGCTTTTCATTCTCATAGATGCCTTTATGTTTGTGTTTTGCCTTTCTGCTTCGCCAGAGATGTCTTGCGTATACCATTTGTTTGGTGTTTTCAATGGAATCAGTCATGCTTACGTCTTGCCGTTTCAAGTCCGAATGTGGGTTTGTGTAGGAATGTGGGTTTTGTGTTTTCTGAGAATATTTTTAGGCTTTGTTTTGGTCCAGCTTATTTGCACATGTGGCTATTTGTGCAAATACTCAGAATAAATTATCTGCAATACACCCACGAAGTGCACATGCAATTTGTTCAATTGCACAAACCTCTTAGTACCCTTTTTTGTGGAAATCATAGCTGAACAGTTTGAAATTGTACAAATAAATGGGTAATTGTACATTACTTTAGATCTTAAATCTTAGAAGTATATAAATAGAAGTATACAACTAAATCTATTTAGTTATGTCTATTTAATTAAATATTTATTTAAAAGTACTTTACTGCTAGATATTGTAATATTAAATTGAAGGCCACTTAACTGTACTTACAGAATACGCTTTTACACACTTTATAAAAGGGTAGCACTTCATTTTAAGGTGTCTTTGTTACACACGTTACATGTACTTACTTACAGTAACTCTACTTGTTAATAACAATAAAGTATGCATAATTACATACTAGTAATCCTAAACCAAACCCTAACCTTATATTAAGTACATGTAGTTACAACAACTTAAAACTACATAAAAACGTTTGTCGAGACAAACTTTAAATTGGCTTAAAGCCTGATCAGAAAGTTTGAAAAGTTTTAAAAACGTTTTAAGAAGTTAAAAAAGTAAAATCAGTTTAAGTTTCAAAAGTTTTAAGTTTGACATTTTCAGTCTGAAATAGTTTCAAGTAGTTTTTAGAAGTTTAAAGTTTGATAGATAGGTAGATAGATAATGTCACTATTGATGAGGACTGTATGATCTTTGAATAATATTGGTCTTTAAATGCTAAATATTTAAATTGTACCTGGAGTATACTTGAAATATTTCCACTTTTTAAATATACTTCAGTATATCTTTAGTCGGACTTCAGCACTACTTTTTTACAATTAAAGTGTATAAAGTATAAATTAGTTGTATTATTTTAGGATTATTTTAGGATATTTATTCTAGGATAATATATTAAAAGTACAATTGCGGGGTGTCTTTATTAAGTGCATATGTATGTAAATGTATTTGTTTGTACATATTTATTTTTCACTATAGGGAAAGTACTTCTTCACAAGGGGCTGAATGTTATCTAAAATTAGAATAAATGCATCTCTTCTCAATCAGTATCCAAACAAATGCATCTCTATATATCGTAGATATTATCAGGCCTAAAGGAACAGCTGTTCATGTTAAAATGCAGATGGAGATTTGTCTGTTGTAGACTAGAGTGTATCTGAATGCAAAGAGCCACTAGAGGCTATTTCTTTTTAGTCTGTGCAACTCAGATATTATTAGTCTGACTGTAGAGTGAGCTCTAGTAGAGATAGCCAAGCTCCCAGCGGCCATGTCTTCTCCAAATGTAGATTCACAGAGGGCCTGATTTAATCATGTCACGTTTAGGCTGCTATATACGGACAATTTAAAGCTGGAATTAAATTTACATGGTAATACTGAATTCATTTTTTATTCCACAGTTCTTGTTAAAAGACGTTTGTAGCATGACATTGCTTATAACTGATATTTTTGGCCAATGATATTGCATGTTGATATAGTCACAGTTACCATTTATTGACCTTATTGTCATCTCGTCATCATTTAATTTTAGTAATGGGAAAAAAATAATAATAAATGACCGTTAACAAAATTAAAAGTACTATGGGCGATGGTCAAGAGGTGCCTTTTTCTATTATAGTGATTGATATATTTAGTTTTATGAGCAGATTCCCTCACGTGTAAAGGCTGGGTTGTTGTATGATCCAGACTCCACGCTGTGGAATGGTGTTAATCTTGCAGACATGACATGTGATCCGGCAGCATGATAACAGCATCATATAATAGACTCATAAAACCTTACTGACCTTTGCACTTGTCATGTTTTCGCCACACAGAGACGAGTCGGATCATCCAGACCCAGTGAACATTTCTGAGAAACTGAAGCAGCAGGCTGTTCCTCAGAACAACCACATCAACAGCTACGTGATTCCAGAGCCCGAGGTCATCCAAAGTGACGGGCTGTTGCAGGAGAAGCAGGAAGCACTTGTCGGAGAAGTGGAGATTCAGGTTGCTCCAAGAGAGATGGAGCCGGCGAGGGGTAAATCTCCAGCGAGCAGGAACGTGGAGGTGGAGGTTTTAGCTCCAGGGTCGACACCACCATCCCAAGTTCCTTCTCGAGCTCCTTCCAGGGCCGTCTCGACCCCACCAGTGCTGAGGAACGGTACGCCCATAGAGCAGAACGGCATGCCTGGGTATCAAAGAGGGCCTACGCCATCTTCTCAAACTCCTATTCAGGTCCAGAGGAAGAGTGCACTGGAGAAGGTGGAGAAGTGGGTCAAAGTACAGAAGGAAGAACGCCAGGGGTGAGTACATAAATTTTTTACTGTTTGTGCTGTGTAATGATACAGCAGAAGTAGTTAGAGTAGTAGTATGGTGGTAAGCTTCTCTGAATTCAGTCGCAGACACACTGCACAGAGAGTAATGTTACTGTGAAGAGTCATGGGATGTATCGCCCCCAAGTGGTTGAATTTTTAATAAATCATCATCACAGAAAACAGCACCCAAATTTTCAGTTTGTGAAGTAGACATGTAATTCCGTTCACAATTCTTTTACTTCTGTAATGTGAAATAAATAAATTAAAATTTAACAAGACAAGTCTTGCGCTTTTTTATTTTAAGCATCAGGATGTGTTTGAGGTGTGAAAATTAGGAATGTTGGAGAAAAAATGATGAAACAAATCCATCAGTAAGAGTAGGGTTTTTTATTCAAATAAATATTCAAATTCCAATTAAAAATGTATAGGCCAGTAAGATGTATGAACGTGTGTGTGTGTGTGTGTGTGTGTATGTATGTATGTATTTATGTTCAAAGATTTTTTTATTTATTTATATAGCCAAAGTGCAATAATCAAATAAATAATAAATTCAATAAAGCAACAATTAAATGTATTGGTTAGTTCTGAAATAATTATATGCATATTAAATTATTTATTATTAATTAAATATCCATTCAAATAATGAAATAATAAATCAACCAATAATTAAATTTATCAGTTTATTTAGTAAAATTATAAAAAAGCATAACCTTTATTGTTATTCTTTTTCATAATAATACGCTGAATATTATTTATGTATTATAATGTTACAATAAAAATTTTATATCAGCCATTAAATGTTAAACAGAATAAGTAAATATTTCTGTAGCACCAAATTACCATATTTCATGTGACACTGAAGACTGGAGTAATGGCTTTTTAAAAATCGAATAAACTGTTAATTTAATAAATTACGTTTTATGTACATTCCTTTTTTAATATATTAAAATTAAAAGACAGTTATTTTAAGTTGTAGTAATATTACAGTTTTATTGTTTACTGTTTTAATCACTAACTGTAGCCTTGATGAACACACAAGACTTTATTGAATAAAAATGTAAAAATCTTACTGATCCCAAATGTTTGAACGGCATAGTACAGTATTTATATATCTATCAAACAGCATACATTTTATATGTTTTAATTTTAATCAATTCATTTTGAATCGAATTTATTGACACTGAATATCCATTTATTTTGTCCAAATAATGCATAAAAACAAAAAAATAATGCATAATTTGGTTATCACAGGTTTGTTTCTACGGATGGTACAATCCCACGTCGGACCCCTCCCATTCATCCGAAGTACAGCACAATAGACAAGTACCAGTCTTTACCAAAGACCATGCAGAAAAGCCCCCCAGCCGCTCACCGTCAGTTGTCCAGTGAATACAAATATTCCCATGACCGGCTTAATCACTTCCAGATGACTCACGGCCACAGTCAGCGACCGGCGACGCACGACAGCACCGTGTGGCAGCTCTACGAATGGCAACAGAGACAGCAGTATCGCCACGGCAGCCCCACCGCCCCCGTTTACACTCCTGCTCCAGACTACTCCACCGCCGTCTTTTCCACCAGAGTCAACTCAGACGTTGCTCGCTCCATCTCCGTACCTCCGAACCTGGCAGACATCCCTCCACCTGGGCCTCCAGGACCCAGACTGCTGTCTCCACGCAGACCCCACACTCCTGCAGAACGGGTTACGGTCAGACCTCTGGAGGAGACCGTGGAGGTGCCACCGTCAAACTCTCCTCACCGTCTACGCTCCTATAAGGTCAGTAGGTGACTACAACAACCACCCTGCTTACTTGTAAATACTGCTACTGTGGATGGTAAAGTTATAAGAAATTCTGTGAATTTTGTAGGTTACATAAAATACACTGTGCAATTTAAAAGTTTGGGGTCTGTAAGTTTTTTTTAGTGTTAAACAAAAAACGTATATGCTCACAAAGATCGCATTATTAACATTAATGTAAGAACATTAATATTGCTAAAAAATAATAAAATGTAATATATATATATAATATAATATATATTTTATTACATAATAAAATTTAGTTTATTTCTTTAATGCAACCTGAATTTTCAGCAGTCATTGCTCTAGTCTTCAGTGTCACATGATCTTTCAGAAATCATATTAATATACTGATTTGGTGCTCAATAAACATTTCTTATTTTTATACATTTTAAATTATTTGTGCAACAGGATGCGATTTGTACAGATTTTGCTTGGATAAAATATTAAAATATTAATGCAATGCATCCAGTTGAATAAAATGTAATAGTATTTATTTTTTGTAAACAAAAGAAAAAGTCACTATGACATGATACTAATTTCTCTAAGCTTTTTATGCATTTTAGGAACAGAATGTTTGGAAGTAAGGTTGAAAACTCTATAAGATAAGTGGTGGAGTATGCATTTAGAGATGTCAGTACTGCTTGATTACATAACACCAACCTTCAATGTTTTCAAACTGCCACCACTAGTCAACCACCACATAAAACAAAGCTGTAATTCAGAATTTGTCTGAGTGCCAGACTCAGAAAGTGCTTGAGTGGGTTGATTTTTCTTCACTTA
>JAUCMS010000034.1:1387117-1406513 GCA_032357445.1 Enteromius radiatus | reverse complement strand
AACCTTCCAAATAAGGCAAAAACAGACTGTTTCATTCTAGGGTCAAATTCTAGGGTTGTAAATGGACCTGTAAAAACGATTCAGGGCATTTTTCCCCCTTACCTAAGCTACATACCTTCTATGCACATATCAGACAACAATTTAAAATATTCTCTCAATGCATTCTATGGCACCTTTAAAGTAAACTGATCCGTTAGACAAAATCCAGGGAAAGTGTCATGTTTTGATACATGCCGCTTTCATGACCTAGGTCTAGTAGATATAGGATAGGAGCTTATAGCAGCTCAAAGAGAGGAAAAAATTTACTTACACTTGGTGCAGCTGCTGGTATTTATGATGAGAAAGTAAGATGAAATTCTGTTTAATAATGTAAATCTAAATACCAGTACTTTGCCTGTAAAAACATAGAGCGTCAAGTTGTTCCGGTATTTTTATGGCAATGCACTGATATTACTGCGTGAAAGGGGCTTATATCTCCCAATTATATGGCTTAGTAAAATGAAATTTAATTGCTATGAAATAATATATATTGATCTATAGTTTCATTATGTGGGGCAAAACATGATGCATGATACCAGAAAAACTTGTACCACAACCTCAATTAGTTGCTAAATATACATTACCAATCAGAGGACATAAGGTATCTAACACATTGTTTTGATTATGAAGGTTTTGATTCTGTTAATAACTTAAGGGTCTTAAGGCCTATTCACGCCAAGCAAGATAAAGATAACTATAAAGATAATGATATCCACACTAGCCAACCATATCGTCTGTTTATTCTCAGCGCATCTGCAGCTCGTGAGAGCAGGACGTATTCTGATTGGCTGTCAATGTCGTTCATCAAAGACGTATTCTGATTGGCTGTCAATATCGTTCATCAGCTGGACAAAGTCGTTCTGAAAATTATTTTAACGATGTCGTTTCTTTGTTTATCGTTGTCGTTGTGGTGTGGACTCATATTCATTAATATTAAAAACGGCATACAGCTGGCATATATTTAAGGTATTATGTCAATTATAACTATTATAACCACTATTAAGTTGCAGATCTCTGTATTATTTGAGATAAACTCAGTGTATCGTGGGATTCCTCTGTTGTCAGCTGTGTAGGCCACAGAAGGTGTCCATCCCAGAGCGACTCATGGATGTGGAGTCAGATGAAGACCTGAGTCCAGAAGAGAAGGAGATTCGTTCTCGCACTGTAGCAAAGATAAAAAGCCTACTGTTTAAGTCAAGGTATTGTGGGAAAATAAGACTTAAGCATATGTAAATGGATGTACTTAGATATTGAGAGTCTTCTGTTGTGTGGTATTTCAGTGTAAAGTCTATGGATGCAGAGCACATAGACTTCAGTGAGCTGGATGAGGTGCCGCTGCAGCAGCAGGAGAGGATCATGGGTATTCATCGAGCTCTTGCCACAGAGGCCTCCATCAAGAGGAAGCAGGTCACAGGTAAGACATCATGAAAATTATAATATAGCATTTTATCATACACAATGTCATCCTGATATTTTTAAGTGAATTTTGATGTTTTGTTTTACAGCCAAAGCCATGTCCGAGGGTTGAAACATGTTGAGCTTTCTTGGGAACCCGAAGATCAATTGTTTTGTGCGTGTTTTTTTCTAAATACGTATTTATAATTCACATTCAATCATTCAGGTTCTTTTTTTGTATGTGAGATTGTTTATATTAATTTGACTGGTGAGCACTTTCAAAGTTAAGCTTTCAGTTTTATAATTCTGACATTGTTGAGGTTTTGTATTTTTGCATGACATTATTTTTATCACCATGTAATCGTGACTTAAGGTACTTATTTTTTGCAGTGTTGTGCATAAAAAATATTTACATTGCGTTCATCTTCATCTTAGATTGATTATTAACAATTCAATAGAGCTCAAACTCTTAATAAAGTTTTGTTTGCACAAAGTTATTACATATAAAGTTGTTTTCTTATTCCAGATATACTATTATTAAATTCGAATTATTACCTTTTCATATCTGTTTGTGGATATGCAGTGCATGTTTCCTAATATAACACTGACTCCTTTTCATTTTTTCTTTATGAAACCTTCTCAGGAAAACAAGAGAAAAATAGATATACTGAAAGTTTTAAAGCTTTGTATGATCACGATCACAGAATTTGTACTCTTTATTGATAAATTTCCACACCTTTTAATACACAGTTGACATTTTGTCTGCAAATTTCTGTAGCTCACTTTGATAATTTTATAAAAAAAAATTCATTTACTCATCCTTATATTTATATGAAATTATAAGAGCCAAGAAGACTGAGAATAAACCATTCTCATCAAGACCAGTAAAGTCTGAATAACTTGACAACGGACATAATTACATTTAAAATTGAAACCCACAATTTTTCAATTTTAATGGAGATTGTGCTCTCACTCTCAATACCTCACTGGAACATTTTATGAGATCAAGAAATGACAACAAAACCGATGGCATTTATGTGGATTTTACAAATGACATTTTAAAAGTCTTTTTTTTGTCCTCCATTGAGTCTGTGTGCAGTTCCTGTTTCTCGAGCTCTGTGTTGGATGAATGCGTTTTCTCATCCTCGTGCGGTTCCGATGGTGGTTCAGGGGCCTTTTCTGAAGCGTCTGGCTTCTCGGGCACAGTGGCGCTCACACTCTCTGCAGGGGGATCGGGCTGTGAAGAGGAAGACGGCAGCTCACAACAAATCTCGATCACATACTTCACACAGTATATCTCAGTCAAAGCTTACCAGGAAAAATTCACAGTATGTTAGTCTCAATTTCTCAACATTATTTCAACCCGTAGCTTATTAGAGAGCTCTGACCTCACTAAAGCCCAGGCCACAGTGTCTCCTGTTCCTTCCTGATAACTTCCCATCCATACCCTGCTGATACTGGTGCTCGAGCTCTGCGTTAATCTTCCGATCCTCTGCCCCTGCAGACACACAATACACCCTCTTTCCTTACAGGCCCTTAGCATGTTGTTAATATAGCATTTATAGACATTCAAATTATACCATAACAATAAAATGTCTCCCTGATGGTTGTATATCAGTATGAAACTAGAAGTAGTTATTTCATATTTTACAAGCGCAGAATGCATTGTAACCTGGTCCTACATGCACAATAAATGACAGGACATTACTAATGGTTGCTTTAAAGGTCGGAGCATGTGCACTTTGACCAGTGATCGCTGTAGGGAAAAGGATATGTGGTGTACAGGATGTCATCTGATGGTTGCAGTCTCCACACAACCGGGGATTTGGAAGTGCCTCATCCAACACAATAGAAGGTTGCAATCACTTTTTGAACTGTCAAGCATTCAAATCCAGCAACCTTTCACTTCCGCCCTAGAGACTCACCGCTGCGGAAATGGGATGTTGACTTGTGATCCCCAATAACAAGGCGTCCAGTGTGCTCTTTCTGTCAGTGCATGAAAACAATTGAAGCAAGAATGGGACAGTGGTTATGTTCAAATTACATAATTGTCTTAAACAAAGCCATGACTTGACAGTAAGTAGAAAAGTTACCTTTCCTGCTCCCATCAGCCTCAAAAACTTCTGCTTCCTTTCGTCTGTCCCTAAATCTGCAGAGCCCCATTTTGTGGCTCCTGCCTGCATGACAAGAAAGAATTTTAATTTGCGTGTGTGAATATATAAAATATACATACGTGTGTGTATTTATGTACAAGCACAACATTTAAAATTAAAAGCACGTTTAAAAAATGCAGAAAAAGGCTGACAGATATAACCTGGAACTGAATTAACTAGTCCAGTAGTTATTATGCAAAATTATAATAGCATAAAACGCAATACAGTAGCAAACAGGTAGTTATTACTTGCATATATTAAATCTTTGGCACACTGATAACATTTAAAAATAGTTACAGCATATTGCTAACAATCTGCTAACACTGCTGGTTCACCAAAATGTCAGATCAGCTGTAGCAATTTTTTAATGCATGATGATGGAAACCACATACTTCATCTGGAGATGCGGGTCGTTTCGTGCCTTTACACGTTTCGTCTGAAGAACTCATGATTTTTTTAAAGATTCCGAACTACAGTGGTCAAATAAACATTGCTTGCGCCTGCCTGCTCCAACGTTTGCTTAGCAGCTAGTAGCTAGCTTGACCCACGTGGTGCATTATGGGAGTTGTAGTTACAACGACGCAGACGCGAGTTTCCTCTACTTTTAACATCTTTAGAAATATTTTTAATTAGCAACAAAAAATATTACATACATAACAAAATATTACATATATATGCAATTTTAAATAGCCTTCATAAAGGCAAAATCCACCAGTATTTGGAACTGCCACAAGAATTTAAAATAATCGAAACGTGGATAAGTAAGTTATATATTTTCTTTTTCTTCTTTTTCTATCCAAAATATGCGCTGAAAACGTATTTTGAGTCAACACATCAACACATTATTAGAAACATTTTAGCCTAATTGTTGTATAGGAAATTACTTTTATTCACTTACTCTATTGTTTTAGAAATAAGTGGTAACTATTCAAAACAACATATAAAACAGTGTCTTTCAGGAAGAATAACCTATTTTATAAACTGTAAAAATATTTAGAAAATACAACATAGACGATAATATCTAAATTATAGACAAAAGAGCCAGTCTAGGCTACTGGTGTGAATTTAGATTCGTCATGCATTACCGTTTAATCAATTAAAACAAACTTTTACATATGTAAATGTGGGGCAGAGCTTGGCTCGGGACACAGACGTCTCTCTCCCTCTCTTTTTCTGACTCAGTGCGTTTATATAAACACATGAGGTCGTGAGTAGTCTCTCAGAGATCCGGGCTGCCTGCAAATCGACTCGTGTCCATCTGTGAAACGGAGACTCACTCATCTTCCTCCTGACCAGCATCATTTCAGCACATTCGACGACATCAAACCATGGCTGTTACCGGCTGCTCTCAGTGCATCAAATATATGCTCTTCTTCTTAAACTTCATTTTCTGGGTGAGTTTGTTTGTTTACCAATATTATGTTAATTTAATTATTGTTTCTTGTACTACTTTTACTGCGTGTTTCTTACCATTGAAAATTTCTGAAGCATAATTCATAGAAGACTTTAGAGCAGAAAACAATACGCGTCATACTGAAAGTTCTACTTCAGAGTCCCATCTGAAGTGATTAAATGTGCTTTTCCAGAGATTTGTTCTTCTCACCATTCTTTTCAAGGTTTTTTTTAATGTTTATGTTGTTACGATAGAATTTAGGGATATTTAGAACACAATCTATACATGAACTAGAAAGTGCGTCTCACGGTCTAAACGGTATAGTCAGTGTTTTTCTGTTTTTTTTTTTGTTTTGTTTTTTGCGAATGTATTCCTAGACATGAAGAAAAAGTATGTCTCAGGCTCCACAGAGCCTCCTGTAGAGTTAAGGTTAGTTGTGGCTTTGCTGTATTTTTACACTAACTATAATTATGTCCATGTGCTGTAGGGATACCATAACGTAAATACACCATAAAAGAGCAGAGAGAGAAAATCACATGTGGACAAGTTGTTTAAAAGTTGGAGTTAATTTATGTGATATTTAGTCTTTTTAAAGACTTTTTTTACAGCTTCAGCAGCCATTCTGCTGCAATCACTTTATAAAATGTTTTACACTCTGCAGAGCTTATTTTAACTAAAACATCACATGATGTTGAAACAATGACATCACATAGTAAAACTAATCATGAGTTTTAAGGAATGTCTAATTAGCATTTAGCAGCTAGACAAACATTATGGAATAACATTCATTACTGGAAATAAATAATGTTTACACCAAGTCCTAAAAATAAAAGTCATGTCATTTGTAAGGTTCATTTGAATAAAAGCCTACAAATTTAAATTTGTGTTTTCATTTAAGACCATTAACTTGCATGAGAATGATGTTGTGTGATATCATATCCACAGCACCAATCCCAGCCCCTCTTGAGATACGTATTGTTTCCCGTCATTGTACTTTAAACTCTGCCAACACAAAAATATATTGGCCTGGCTTCCACAATTCGCTTCCTGCTCTGCGAATTACAAAAAATAAACAAACAAAACGTATCGCAGAGGACTGACTCTCAGAGCTGAAGTGGACCCCCCACCCTTTTTTGTGTGCGTGAATAACACTAAACCTGTCAGAAGTTTCTTCCCCAAATGCAGGAAGAAATAACCCCTGGAATGACCTCAGGAAAAGAATTGAAACAAACATTTCTGGGCGATGACATCTGTTGAGGGATTTTAAATTCCAGCTCTTTTAATCAGTAAAAGTAATAAAATGGTGAATCTATGCTGAAAAGTCTTAACTTTCGTCCTCTTCTCTTATTTTTAGCTTGCTGGTGGTGTGATTTTGGGTGTAGCTTTATGGCTTCGCCATGACAGTCAAACCAGCAACCTCCTAATGCAGCAATTTGAAGGGAATCAAGCACCAGGAACCTTTCATATCAGTAAGTGATTGCCACTCAAAAAAGTCTAATAAAAGATTCATATTATAAAAACAATCATCATGGAACCAACTGCTGCATCATTACTCAAATAGGTTCAGATTTCAAAACTTTTAAAACTTTAGTTCCAATTATCCTACCTTGTTATTTAAACTAGCCACACAAACCCTACTATCATAACCCTCTGAAAATGATCAAGCCCATTCATTTGCCACCTAAATACTCACTTATGCCTGATGTTGTTAATTATATCCTCTTATAGTATAATTTAGATACTGAACATTTATTTGGACTGTGCATTGGAATATTTCAGATTTAGGAAGTTGCTGGTCATCATGTTGGGGCGTCTTTAATAATTTGCTCATGCATGTTTTATTACATGTAATCCTGTACAATGTTGTTTCAAGTAAGGAGCAGAATATTTGAAATAATTAATGTTAAATATTGGAATATTAAGGGTCCTTTTTTATTGAGATTAATGCAACATCTGAAAGCAGAATAAATCAACTTTCAACTGATATCCGGTTTGTTTGACAATATTTGATTGAGTTAGATCTATTTAAGGGTGCAAAAAAATATATATATATTAAATATATATATATATATATAAAAAACCCAAATGAAATACTTAGAAATGCATATTAATCAAAAAATACATTTTGATATATTTACGGTAGGAAATTTACAAAATATCTTCATGGAATGTGATCTTTACTTATATCTAAATGATTTTGGACCTAAATTAAAAAATTAAGAATTTAAACCATAAAATGTATTTTTTGCTCACAAAAGAGATATACAGAATAATTGAATGACATATAGCATACATAAAGCATAAATTAAGTAAACATAACAGAACTTGAACAGGTAATGCAGTGATTTACATAAGACCTTTATGTTGAATGTAATATATTGTTATTCTGTTCTATATTGAATGTAAATAGTGACATTTATACATAAATAATAACAACAATGAATGGACCTTTTTCATGTTGTGAGCCAAAAGTGAGCCAAATCTCAAAATCACAAAAACAAATGTCCTCATTTGTAAAACTGGAATAAAAATAAAGTAAACAAAGTTTTTTAGTTTTAAATTCTAAAAATCCAGAAAGCTTTCTGTAAGTGTTAGGGGTTAGGTGTAGGGCAATAGAATATAGAGTTTGTACAGTATAAAAACCATTACACTTGTGGAATGTCTCCATATAATGTGTGTGTGTGTACAAGTATATTTAACCAACTATGATGGCAGCAGCACAATATCATTGCATAAGAGCTTTGATCCTGTTTGTCATGTAGTCAGATGGAGTCATGTTGTCAACCTTGTATTTTCTTTAATAACACTGCTTTCTGCTGCTTTCACATAAAGTTGGTGATTCTCCAGACACTCCCACAGGGTGTTTTAAAAGAGCCAGGGAAAGACTAAAAGTTACCACAGGGTGTGTTCATACTCCACCCATTTGTGCGCACACACACTTACATTTACACACTTAACCACAGCAGATGTATGCAGAGAGTTCAGCGGCCGAAGGTCAGCATGTTGTGGGCACTAGTGCAGAGTTAGCGCCCATTCATTTTTGTAGAAAGCATTAGGTTGCCTCTTTCCACTCGGTTTAAGTACACGGAGGAAGCAGAGCTCCGCCTGTTTCTTTTTAAAGCAGCAACAACCTTTTCTGATTAAAGAAGTTAGGGTTGTTGGTCTGGCCCACCCAAAGTAAGAAGAGAGAGATGAAGCGTTCCCCTCCTACTGCTGCTGAACATCCGTGTAATTGAAAAAGCCCTGCTCATGTGCCCGTTACACCACAAATTAGAATGAGCAGTGCTTGGGCTCGCTCAACTGCTGGTTAGACAACCCTAAAAATATGTTCAAGCCCGGCCGCTGCAACGAATCATTATAGCTTAGAGAGGAATCTGACTGGAGAATACTAACAGATTCCTAAATAGAAGTTTTAAACAGAGTGCAGATTGTGCAGCAGGGATAACTGTGTGTTTTGCGCAAGTTGACATATATCAGTAAGTTAAAATAATTATAATAATGCACACTTACATTTAAATGTAATTTATTTTCAATTGCAACTTCATAACAAATTACAAAAATATTTTTAGTTTACCATAAACGTTTGTCAATACATAATTATGAAATTACATATAATAGTCTTCTTAAAGGAATAGTTCATCATCATCAAAAAAAAAAAATGTTGACATCCAAACAGTTGACGGTAACCATTGCCTTCCATACTATGGTAAAAATACTGTTAAAGTCAGTGGCTATCATCATCCAACATTCTTCAGAATATCTTCTTTTGAAAATAGAAAATAGGGTTAAAACTAGTGAAGGGTGAGTAAATGATGACAACATTTCTATTCCTTTAAGTTCTACCAAATATACATTTAAACCATAATAAATATTCATTAAATTCCGGTTATTATACAGTTAAATGTCTGCACATATTACATTCATTATGCACAGCATATTCTTTTTAAAGTTTATAATATAAGTACTAAAAAGGAATACTAGAAATGTGTTCTTTTGAACAATAGTGCAGCTACTAGAATATTCTTTTTAGAAATGATTCATTGCTAGATGGTTGTTAGGGTTTTTTGGATGAGTTCAACAATAATACAACAATAATACAGTTGCAGTAACTTTATAGGGAAGCTGAAGAGCAGATTTAGAGATGGGTTTGTTCTTAGATGCTGTTGTAGGAATCGGATGGAGAACAGAGAGCAAATATAGCTCTGTTATGTAGAAGGTTCCTGTTTAGACTAGCTCTTCCTATACCTGTTTATAATTTGTATGGTGAAGTGCTCTTTTACCTAATGCCTGATATCTCTCTCTCTCTCTCTCTTTGACTTCTGCAGCATTTAATGCTACTGCTATGGTAAATCAAACAGGAAAATCCACATTAGCTTTTTCCCATCTGTATTGTTTGTCTGAATTTCACCTGCCAAAAAAGTGAGCAAAGATTTGAGTTGCAATACAATGAAAGATAATTTATTCTGTGCATTATTTTATTCATCCATAAATGAAATTATTAATGTATTATTACGACTGATTGATAACTGTGTTTTCATAATATACTGAGAGGGTTCAAATGTGTGGTAATGTTGCACACATGCCATCTAGTGGCAACATACTTATGTAATTTATACAAATCTCAACACCTGTTCATAAAAAATGAGGAATGAGTGCTAAAAACCGTGCAGTTAATATGAATCTGTGATTATGATGTTAAGCTCATTTGTGCATTGTTTCTGTTGCTTTTTCAGGTGTGTATGTTCTCATAGCGATTGGGGCTGTGATGATGTTTGTGGGGTTCCTTGGTTGTTATGGAGCTATTCAAGAATCTCAGTGTCTCTTAGGAACGGTGGGTTTTACTCAACTCACACTATTCATGCTGCATGCCTTTAAGAGATTCAACCTCAAAAGAGCTTTACAAGAACTAAACTACACTTTACTTGTGGTTAGAATTATAGATTTACTAGTTTTACTTTAGCCGGTAGCATTTACTATGTATAGCATTTAAATACACATATATCACATTAACTTTTAAACTGCGCTCTCTGTAAGCACACTTAGATTGATTTTTATTATATATTTATATTATTTTTTCTGTTTTTAAGTTTTAAAAACTTAAATTAAAGATTTAAAGTACACTACAAAAGTACACTATTTCACAAGGGTAGTCAATTTGTAGTCCAATTCAAATGGCTAATTCGCTAAAGCAATTTTTTTTTTTTAGAAAAACTAAGTTCTGCGTTTAACATGGAAAAGTGATTGGAAGATATTTTTTTTCTCTACACACCACACATTCTTCCTATTCCAGTATTTATTTGTTCATCATCTCTTTTTCTTCCTCAGTTCTTCACATGCCTAGTAATCCTATTCGCCTGTGAAGTGGCAGCTGGAATATGGGGCTTTATTAACAGGGACACAGTAAGGCTACACATACTGTACACATACACTCGGAAGATCTGTAGTTTAAGACTTTATTTTAAGACTGTCACTCTCTCACTTTCCGTCCAGATCTCCACCGAGCTCATTAACTTCTATGATGCTGCATACATTAAAGCTGTGGATCCTGTGGACACAACATCCAGACAAGCAGCTTCCAAAGTTCTGGAGGTCTTCCATGACTCAGTGAGTTGCCAAAATGTATTCCTTCATTGAAAGCCTTTGTTTTGGACAGTTAATAATTATTATCGCTGTATTTGTCTCCATTTCACAATATCCAGCTGGATTGCTGTGGTAAAGGGGATGATAATCCACTTTTCACAGTTGTCCAGGCCTCTCTGTGTCCCAAAAAGACGTTCCCAATTGACCCGCTCATCTCCCAGGTATCTTTCTTATGTTTACGACCATGATAGAGAGCTCATGTAAATTCAGCCTGATGTGGAGGCAAGAATGTAAACATTACATATTTTTTTAATTAATCTCAAGTTTATTGTTTGTTTATAAATAAATACATGTAAAAAAATTAGGCCTAAATATAGTTGAATTGCACTAAAGTTTAACCAAAACAAACAGTCTCATAAAAAAGAAATTTTAGTAGTTGACAGTCTATTTGATTGTGGATAGACTAATGTATTGATGTTGTGTGTTTCAGAGTTGCCACACAAAGCTAAGGGACCTGTTCACTGAGAAACTCCATGTCATTGGATTGGCCGCCCTAGTGATTGCTGTCATTATGGTGAGAATAAACACACACATGCACAATTACAGACTTGTTCTAGGAATAACTAAAGACATCTGTGTGTGTAATTTCTCTCTGCTGTGTGTCTAGGTTTTTGAGATGATCTTCACCATGGTTCTCTGCTGTGCAATCCGCAATACTCCTGCATATTGAGTTGCTGGAAGACCAGCCTGATCAACAATGTTTGATTTTGGTAGTGATGGGCAAAAGGCCATTTCACTTCTGCCTTCCCTCTCTGTTCAAGTTCAAGTGTCCCCACACTGAACATTGATCCCTGTGTTTGTAAAGAGGACTTCCTATGTGAATACAACACCAAGGGCTATTACAAATAAACCAGTAACCGATATCAGGGAGGAGGAAGAATGTGATTGACAGTAATATGGATAACTTTGCTTTTATGTTGTATTGTTTTACTTTTATTTAATCATTTGATTAAATTTGCTCTTATGTTGTTTAACTTTTAGTAGTTAAATCTTATTTGTGAAGTAAATCATTGTTGTGTTTATGAAGAGATAAATGTTAACATATTATGCAATAAGTAAATTTGTGAGAATGCATATCGTACATTAGACTTTACCGGCCCCTAATGATGATGTCATGATAATTCAATGATATATACCACATGAAACAAATCAAATTTTACCCAATGAGCCTGTGGTATTTTTATTTTGTGGACATTCGGTTAATTTCTAATAAACCTTCTAATGAAAGGATTTTGTGTTATGAATGCTGTGTTAGTAATGTGTTGAATCTTACTTTATTTGAAGCATATTTGCATGAAGTTTAGGACATAAACTACTGTACTTTTATTCTGTAGAAACAGAATGCTACTAAGATATATTATTGTGCATTGTCACTTTAAGAGCAGAGTAAATGTTGCTAAGATAGCATTTCGCACTGTTTCTTTAAGAGTAGATACAGACAGACAGACAGACAGATAGATAGATAGATAGATAGATAGATAGATAGATAGATAGATAGATAGATGGATGCCATCATGCTCAGAAAATATTGTGCGGTCGCTGTCGCTTTAAGAGCAGCATGTTGTGTTTGCATGATTTAAAAGGTGAGGCTCCGCCCACTATGTGAAGTCAGTTTCGTTTATTCGTTCGTTAAGCTTCTGCTGTAAATAACGCTTTAAAGATGGGCGCATCTAATGGAAAACCTCTAAAATGTCCTCTGTGTCACGAGGAGTGTCGGGAGCAGGTGACTCTGGCCTGCGCTCACAGCTTCTGTCGGGTTTGTATCAGAGAGTTGTGGAGCGGATCTCAGACAGGACCATATTACTGCCCAGAGTGTAGACACGAGTACCAGCATCTGCCGGACTATACTGACGGAGCGTCAACATCTGCAGGCATACCAGACACACGTACGTCCATTAACACAAAATAAATGTTGACTTTGTTGACCTTGAACATGTGTATGTTTACTCGTGACCACAGTCTATGCTCGTGACGTAGTAGGCCACAACTACTCCCGTGTATTGATCTGTTGTGGTTGATATAAGTTGTTTCCGGTCAGGTTACAAGCGTTAAACTTTTAAATAGTAAGTAGGATGATGCATAAATGGGCATAGAAAATAATAATAATAATATATAATAAATAACAATAATTTATCTGCAAACAAAGTCCATTTTCTCTTTACATGTAAGAATTATGGTGTTTGTCTTTTTTGGTCTTTCAGGCATGACTATTTACACCACAATGCCAGTACACTATCTGCATATATGTATTACACTTTGTGCAAAAATGTGCAAAATGAAATGAAATGCTGTGCTATAAAATTTTGTGGCATTTACATTGAACATACACAATTTAACTTAAGCTCTTTCTTTACAGAAGGACAAGCATAAACAACTTCTGAAAACACACACACACACACACACACACATATATATATATATATTTGAAAATTGGGTAAAATAATGTGTTGGGATGAAAATGATGCCACAACAAAAGCATGGTAAAATGGTTTCAAGTTATAAAATAAAAAGTTGAAATATGTTTTTTGAAATTTAAATCTCAAATTGCTGAAAGCTGATGGGAACCTACATGTACTTATTTTAGTAATAACAGTAAAATTAGCATTATTACATGCAAGTAACACTAAACCAATCTCTAAACCTTTAATATAAGTAGTAAGTGTTGTTAATTTATATTACTCAGTAATTACATGACATTTTTGACAAGTTGTAAATTGTGACGATATAGAACTTGATCTAGAACTTTTATACTTTGTGCATGCCTTTCCCTCATAGCCTCATTCTAATTCATCTTATATTAATCACTTATACTTCTTAATAATACCTTTTTACTCTACTTTATTATCACTTATACGTCTCACATATACAAGCTCCATTTGCACCATATTGTCTAGATTTGCACTATGTCTGGTATATTGTATTGTATTGTTTTCTTGTTATATGTAAAATTTGCATTTATTAAAATTTTTACTTTCTAAATCCTACATTTTCTTACTTGCATTTTTAAAACTATTTTTGTATTTAATGTTTAATTTCTGCTATCCAGCAAGGGTTTGAGTAACGCAATTTCAGTTCTCTGCATGTCCTGTACATGTGGCAGAATTGACAAATAAAGCTGACTTTTTGACTTTAAATGTGAAATCTAACCTACTGAGGTCTATTACACTGTAATAAAGACAGCATAAAATAAATATCCAAGAAACACTTGCATACATTAATGTAATATTGTGTTTTCAAGTAGATTGGGCATTCGGAAAGAAGCTGCACGGCCGGCACTCGAAGAAATGGCACGGGAAGAGGAAGTATAGTTCAGCATTCCACGGCGGAGGACACAGACTGGGCTCAGCCCCGTTTAATAAACCCGTCAGTGACTATGATGTAATCAAAATCATGGACTCTGATGAAGAAACATCAATACCACGGAAAAGAAAGGCAGGAGCAGATGAATGCTCTTCTGAAAGCCAGTCTTCATCAATGTTTTTGGGGACCACCTCTACAAATGACACATCCTCACAACGCACACCTCCAGACACAGATGAGGTTGTGTCACCTCATGCGGAATCATATCTTGAGAGGAACACAAGTTCCCCTCAGCAAGACCAGCACCCTGTGGCTTCCTGCAGTGACCCCGGCTCACCCAGTACAAGCAACACCCCTCAGGGAGAGAAAACCTCCTCACCAGCAGCCAATGCCACCTCTCATACACCTGAAAGGCAGAAAACCAAGAGTGGAGAGCCCCTCAGTAACTCAGCAGCAGCATCATCAGACAGACTTTCCGGGAGCAGTTCTGTGCCTTGCCATTACTGTCCCAGTTCAGAACAGAAGGTGGCGGTAAAGACCTGCCTGGTTTGTGGGGCCTCCATGTGCTCCGAGCACCTGCGGGCTCACCTGGAAAAGCCGGTGTTTCAGAACCACCCGCTGGTGAATGCTGTAGAGGATGTGTCTCTTTGGAGATGTCAGGAGCACCAGGAGATGAACCGGATCTACTGTCGCTCATGTGCGGTGTGTGTTTGTACTGTTTGCTCTTTAGTCGGATCACACAAGGGGCACGAGTGCATCAGCATCCGCGAGGCAGAGCAGGAGCTCAGGGTGAGAGACTATTGGACATTTTTAAACACAATCTCCCCTTAGAAATAACGATTTGTATGTGGCTGAAGATTCTGGTTCAAAATTGTACCCGTTTTGTGGAATGACTCATTTAATTTTTCATCATTTAATCATTTAATAATTCTCTTATTTTTTTATCATAAATTTAAAATTCACATGATGAACAACATTTATTTTGAAATAGAAATCTTTTGTAGCATTATAAATGCCTTTCTTTTGAATAGGAGTATTAATTTCTTTATTTCATTGGTTTATTTGCATTCATTTCTCAGGGTTCACTGAAGGATGAGATGCAGAAAATAAAAAAAACGGAAAAGTCTGTTCAGGAAAAACTCTCTGAGCTCAGTGAGAAAAAACGTGGTGTCCAGGTAAGTGAGAAACTGTGTTGATTTAATCGTTGCAGTTTAGTCATTAATTACTCACCCTCGTGTCGTTCATAACCTGTAATACAAATTAAGATATATTTGATGAAATCTGAATGATTTCTCCCATAGGCCACAGAAAGGTAGTAAGGACATTGTTAAAATAGATGAATAGAAATAGAGAAATGTGTTCCCTGTCAGTCTCTGCTGCTATTCACAAGACTTTCAGTTGTCTATGCAGGGTCAGAAAGCTCTCCAATTTCATCAAAAATATCTTAATTTGTGTTCTGAAGATGAACGAAGGTCTTACGGCTTTGAAACAACATGAGGGTGATTAATCAATGACAGAAGTTTCATTTTTGAATTGGGTTTATACTCTCTTTGTCCGATGTTGTTATTAACTAAAACTATACGTTTTTGACTGTACTAATGCTTACAAATGCCATATTATGTTGGTGCTAGTTGGTGGAAAACGCAGCGTATTTCATCTCATTTATCATCATGTGCGCTTGTTGTTGGTGTCATCAATCTGGCAACCTGTGTGTACGTCAAGTCTGAGAAGTAGGGGCTGGGGGGAAAAAAAACCCTCTGTAATATTTTGAATTTAGATTGCAAATTCTATGTACAGCATCTTTCAATTATATGTTTTTTTTTTTATTTAAATAAAGCTGCAAATGATATTAGAAATGTCAACTAATTGAAAAAAACAAGTTTAAGTACTGAAATTACTAAAAGCTTTATAAATGAAAGTAATGAACATACAATTGCATCAAATAAAATGCTAACTCTGAACACAGGAGCTTGTGCTTCCCTCATGTTTTGTGATTCTTGCAGGCAGGGCTGGAGGACGTACGGGCGGCTGTATTACAGCAGTATCATGCCATGCGGGTGGCTCTGGAGCAAGAGGAGGAGCAGGCTTTACTCTGTGTGACCCAGGAAGAGGACAGAGTGCTGGGAAGCATTGAAAAACAGCTGGACTCATTACAGGGAGCCTTGATATCTAGCCAGAGTATATTAAACAGCCTGCAGGGAATGACCAGTGCTGAAGGGGCATCTAAATACAAGGATCAGGCATTCATCATGGTATGACAAGCAGCAGTGATCTTAAACCAATCAAAATATTCAATAGAAAATATCATGATTTTTTTGTTTTTTTTTACTTTATTTTAGTAGTTCAATTACAAATGCATATATGTAATGCTGTTGTGACTTTTTATTTCAGGAATACAGCAAGATGGCAGGACAGTAAGTAAAACGGTTCAAATATTTGTTGATTATATATAATTATGTTTATTAAGTTAAACTGATGTCCTCCTCCAGACTGACTGAATTGTCTGATCCTGTACAAAATCTTGAGACACCTGAAGAGATAAACCATAACCGGCTGGACTGTCTTAATGACTGGACCGAGAGGAGACTGGACACTGTGCTCATATCACTGCCTCATCGAGACCCTTTCAGACTGCTGTGTGAGTCTTCCACACACTTTTATAATGCTGGTGTAACATATAAAAAGTAGCAAATGACCTTTTGTGGTGATATGAATATGATATTTAATTTTTATGATATATATATCAAACAAAACTTAATCTCAAAATCATTATATACAGTACACAAATATAATGTTTGTTGTTTCTGTCTGCAGATGGAATAAGCCCGACTCTAGATCCTGATACTGTCCATCCGAAGCTGCTGCTGTCAGATGAGAACAGGACGGTGCAGCACAGCGAGACCCAGCAGGACTACCCCGAGCAGGAGTCGCGCTTCAATATTTTCCCTCAGGTGCTAGGCTCACATGCCATAGACGGAGGCTGCTTCTACTGGGAGGTGGAGGTCCCTCTGGACGAGGGCCGCTGGAAGGTGGGGGTCTGTGATGGACAGATAGGCCGAAAGGGGCAAAAGGACATCTGCCGTATTGGTTTCTACCCAAATTCTTGGTGTTTGATTTACGAGAAAGGAAAAGTGGAAGCCCTACATGATAAGATAGCTTCACCGGTGTGTACTGCAGAACTCTGGAAGGTCGGGGTGCTGCTGAATTTCAGCGAGGGTCGCTTGTCTTTTTATAGCGTGGCCAGGGAGGGATCTCTTTCCTTGCTCTACAGTTTCGAGCATACATTCACTGAGCCGCTGTATCCGGCTCTGGCCATTTCTAAAACTAAGCTCAGCATCTGTGATATATTTACCAAGACCACTACAGACTAGATTATGTTTGTGCTTTTATGAAAGGATGTATTGTAATGATAAAGTTAACACATTTTTTTACACTTTTAGACTATCCAAGAAGTAGATGGTATTCTTTCTCCAGTTTAACAGAAGCAGATTTTTGTGATTTTGTTAAAAAGTGGGCAAAAAAAACACAAAATAAACCCATGTGGCTCTTGACAATATATAAAGGTCTTATAAAGCTAAACATTCAGGCTGTGTGCCAGAAACTGAACATTATTGACATTTCTCATTATAAAGTACCATTTCAAACAGTAAAAGTATAGATAGAATGCTAAATTGTATAAAGCAACATATGAATATGAATTAAAGGTAATGATGTTCAAAATAATGTGTAGTTTCTTACACAGACTAATCGTTTCACTTCATACGACCTCAAAATATAATTAGGAGCCACTGGGGTTTATTTTGTGTTTTTGTATTTTTTCCTCTCAAAGTGACTTGTATGAATCACCAAAGACCAAGGGTTTAGCTAGAAATCATCTTTAATGTTCTACTGAAGAAATGGATGGCCTGAGGGTTTAGTTTACTTACTGTTGCTTTAAGCAATACCAACACTTTTATATTCCACAAAACATCATTTCTAAGTCTGCTGAACCCAAGGTCTTGAAATCAATGGCCTATTTTATTGTGTGATTGCTGATGAAAACTCTATTTTCATTCCAAATATGTTTTATATATCCATTTATATGTCAGTTGGATGTGGTGTTTTCAAAATATAATATCAAAATAATCTTGCACAGCCTTTTTTTTTTTTTTTTTTTTTTACTTTTTTCAGTCAATTCTTGAACTTCTTTTTATGTTTTTGATAGGATTAATTTTATGACTTGAGATAAATAATTTGTATTTTTGTAAGAAGTAAAATATAAAATTGCACTATATTTACATGTACTTATTAAAATCAAATGAAGGCCAGGACAAATATTTGTCAAAAAAAATCTAAAGACAACCATTCAAAATTCCTTGTAGTCTTGTTTCAGTCTAGTATAAATATAACAGTTTTTCAACAAGGAAGATGTTTCCATTCATTATCCAGGTTTATTTTTATGTGTATATATATTTTTTTTTTTACCATTATCTTAAGCATTTTTCTGATGGTTTTGAAATATTTACTACCATATCTATGTCATATTTTGCCAGTGTTGAAGTTGAACTGTTAACAGTGTAATATTTCAGCCTGTGCATACTATAAATATTCCATTTCAACTCTAGGTGGCAGTATTGTTTAATATCTAAACAGAGCAAACGTCGTTGACACATAACTCATCCTGAGGAAATCATAGATAGTTTGAACTGTGCTGCAGTGTTTAGCGAAATAAATTCAGATGATTTAAAAAAATGGTCTAATTTGTTTTCCTGTATTCTACTGTATTGTATTGCTAGAAACACTTTTCTCTTGTTTGTGTGTTTTGTAAATAATGATGTGCCCTTTTTTTCATTTTCACTTGTGGGAGGACTGCAGGATAACGTGAGTCATCTGTTCCAAGAACATCTCTCTGTACTCTCACACAATTCAATTCATTCCAAATCAATACAAACTGACCAGGTAATAAGGACAAATAAAAAGTGAAGAAAACATAGTGAAGACTTGATGAGACCTTTTGGGAAGTCAATATATGCCTGTATTGACAGATGCAGATGACGTCTGCCATGCTGATAAATTATTAATTTGTTTATAGAGTAAATTTCTTAAGTTCACGATTCATTCAGTTTTTAAAATTGTTCGGTTAAATGTTAAAGCGCCTCTATCATCGATTTTTGAAAAGTACTTTTCATGCAAAAACATCCTGCTAACTTTTAAATCTGAAAGATTCGACTGAATCAATGAAACTAGTCCCAAGCCGTTTCACGTTGACGTAAAAAAAATTTAAATATTAGCATATTGCCCGCCCACTTGGTCTTTTCGCCATTCTTTGCCACTACGTGCCGCTTTTGTAACCTTAAAATCTCAAACACCATAGATATATATTATATACTGACTAGATAGGCCCTCTGACGCTGCTGTCCACGATGCGTCAACATCGCCGCCATCTTGTGTCGGGGGAAGCCGCGTCTACTCTGCATTAGTTAACATTGGCAGAGAA
>JAUCMS010000034.1:1323715-1335814 GCA_032357445.1 Enteromius radiatus | reverse complement strand
CGACTGAGAGATCGGGAGTCGAATCAAGCTCCTCGAATCGAAGCATCGAATCGTCGACCATTCGAGGACACCCCTATATTAAACACAGCATTTAAATGATATTTTATACTTTTAAATTAGTAGCTTGTTTATTCCTGATCTGTTGATTTTCAGTAGGTTCACTTCATCAGACAGAGTGGCAAAAAATAATTTAAAATGTGTTGCAGCGCTTGATTCATTCATTAATTTATGCATCATCTATAATTCAGAATTTTCTGTTTTAAATATCTGCGGGTCTAATTACATCATTATTAATGCTGAAACTAATCCTACTTCCCTTTTTTGTAGACTACTACATCGTGCCATTGAAGAGCTCATTGATGATTCTGTCCTTTCTTTTTTGCTCTTGCAGGTTCTTGACCTTCTCCAGGCTCAGTAGTGCTGGAGCCTCTGGCATATTCCATCCTCTCCTGATCGATTGTGACTCCTCTCTCCTCTGTCCCTCCCTCTGCTGAGGGAGCACCTCCTGTCTGTACTTCTGCTGTCCAGTACACCAAAGCAGGTGACTTCAGCACACACACTGTGAGACAGTCCTTTTATACTCACAGGTACCCTGGACCTTTTTTATCCACCTGAGATATCATATTCCTGCAGGCCAAGCGCTGTCTACTTCTGACATTCAAATGTAATGTCCAAATAACAGGAAATTACATGAGAAATAAGGCCACAGTTTCTACATATAAAAGCACAGACACTGCGCCACATGTCTGTGTCCACATGTCAGGGCGTTCAGTTCCAAGTTCTCTCACAGAAGCTTGTCCCAATTTGACTGGAAACGTGCAGCTTGTCAAGACCGATTTTGTCTCATGATGTATTTTTGCTGCCTTTTTGAGAACAAAGTATAATTGGTTCCCTTGAGTAATCTTCTGCCTCGTTGGGGGTTCACTGGTGTGTCAGGACAGCCTGGTCCCCTTGAGGTCTTGTCTCATTAGAATAAATAGAAGAATGAGAACTCCATTCCCAGTGCACAGGAGTGTGTGTGGCGGCACGAACAGTACGTGTGTGAACATGTAGTGACAAATCGGATCTGATCTTCCTCTCACACTCCTCTTCTCTGCTGTAGACTGTTGGAATGGCTGCTAAACCTCATCCACCTCTGATGAAGAAACACAGTCAGACCGATCTGGTGAGCCGACTCAAAACACGCAAGATCCTGGGTGTCGGTGGAGAGGATGATGATGGAGAAGTGCATAGGTCAAAGGTCAGTCTTTGTGCCTTGCATTATTGTGTCCTTATTAATATCTTTTCCCAAGCTCTATGTGACTCGCGTACCAACTTACACTCGCTGACACGCATGTTAATGTTTTGCATCATCTTCAAAGCTGTACAAACACACACAAAGCAATCTTTTGCTCATCTGGTGTGCTTTTTCAAACTTTAAAATAGTTTCACTTTATTTTGATGGTCGCTTTAATACATTCTGTTGACTTTAAGTAACATTGCTTCTATGTAACATCTACTAGATGTCAATAAAATGTTAGTAGAGTGAACTAGTCAACTAGTTGGGTTAGGGTTAGACTAGGTTGCCATGTACTTGAAAAGTTACTTATAGTCAGTAGAGTGTCTATATTAGCTAAGAGTTAGCTAATGTTAATCAGACAGTCTACTGATATTCTAATGAGAGTTTGTTGACATGTAAGTGCAAAGTTAATTATTGTAAACAGAACATTCAAAAGGGATCATCAATATAAAGTGTTACCTAAAATGTTACTTGCCAGAGATTGTAAGAACCACCTGACTTGCTGATGTAAGTGACATGCAACATTTCAAGCAGACAGATACAAACTGCTAAAGAAAACATCTGTTATGACTTGTCTGTATTCACAATTTTAGAGTGCTTTTTTCTTCCTTCAAGAACTCATGATACATGAAATATTTCTTTAATTACAGTGACAAAACACAATTATAGGGAACAGAGATTTTTTTGTGAGCAAAGAGTTTGCCATTTTTAAAACACACATCCACTTAAATAATCAGTTTACCTTAAGAGAAAAATACTTGTTACTTATTACCAGGAAAGCTTATTTTTAATTGACAAATTAATGTTTTTAATATGGTTTTACCCATAGAAACACACACACACACACAGGCTCTCTGAAAAGTGTCCAGCCATGTAATATGAAAAATAGAGACTGCACTGTAATGCTGTGACATGTAAGCAATTCATGTGAATGAGGCTTTAGAGAGAGTTGTGAGTTATGTAATAATAATAAAATAAAAAACATACATATGTCATTCTCATTTAAAGTTTATATGTAGTGTATATAGTAGCAGTTTTAAACATCTCCAGATCTTTCTAATTGTTAAATCCTGGTTACAGCCATGAGTAAGTGTGTTAATTCTAACAAGTCATCTGTAACCTGTAGTATTTTTTTAGTACATACAGTCAGATATTTTTGTAACAAAATGTTTAATTGCTGTTTATGTGTCAGTAAATCAAGCCAGTCAATAAAAGGGTGACTTCCTGAAATTACCTGTTACTTAAATTCTGATCAAATTGTATACAGAAAATGATTAAATATCGGTCCCTTCTAAATCAGTCACTTCAAGTTCAGCGTGTACAACTTGAGTTCTGCATGTTAAAACTCCTGTTAAAATAGTAGATGATGCTTTCTGCAGTTCAATAAGGTTTATCGTATCTGCAGTGTTTTTGTTGTGATGAAATGATTTGTGTTGCAATAGGGTGAACATAGCCAATCACAGTATCATTTGTTTTGCAAAAATAAAATGAAATTTCTTATTTTATTTATAAAACATAGCAATGTTTGATATAAACATACTACTAACATAGTAAGTTCACCTGAAGAAACATAGCTATATAAAAATATAGCGCTTGAAAAGAATGTTCTTGTCACGAAATGTCATATTTTGTGTCTTTGATAATCTGTTTACCTGCTATTACTATAAAGCAAGTAAAACTTGTGTTCTGGTTTTATTTGTTCTTGTTTTGCTTGCACATCAATAGCTTTATCCAGAGATCAGATCTGCACTTAGTGCTCACAGTAAACCAGCATCTCTAGGGGATATGAAAAACTTCTATACTGCATGTAAGTCATGTTCAGAAATGCACTCTCTGATGCTTGTTCCCAAATCTGAGGCTGTTTGTCCTCGCCGGTGAGCTAGAAAATTGTTGGTCTGTTTTGCAGGAGAGAATGATGAACCCATTTGCAACTAAAAATAAAACAAGGAAGCACTCCATTTTACTTTTCAGTCGTCCTCAAGCTGCGCACCCACAGGAAAGTGAGCGTGACATGGAGAAACGGCTGTTGTTTTCTCCATGAGCCGGAGGGTTGAGTTTCCTGTATATAGCGTGAAGGGTCTTATTTTGTTTGGAGATGTTAGGGCTACTAAGAGCTGTGGTAAGGGCCTCGTCCTGCACTTCTCCTTTCAGCACGTCTGATTCAGCTCTGGTTATTGCACTGATATAGGGGCTTTGTAGGATGTAACAAGGCCATTATAGAAGCATTTCTGGTTAACACACTCGGGCTATTCAGTATAACTTGAAAAGGAATTGTATGATTTAGGCATCTAACAAGCTTCTATTTGCAGAGATCGGAATGAAATATCCTCTGATTTGCAAGCGTTAGGGAGAGTACTTTTTGTGCTTGATAAGCTACAAGCTACTTGTGATTTAAATTATACTCCAGTCAAGCTAACCTTATGAAAATGCAGTTATACTGTAACTACCTTGATGCTGGTGCAGCAGTATAATGTAAGCAGTATTTCTCTGATTCAACAATAATTGAATTTGCAAATGAATAATCACAAGTAAATGACTACAATTAACTTGAAATTAGAAAATGAGGACCATCATTTATTTATTATTATATTTCTGTTAACATTTATTTGTAAATTCTGTTCATTTATATAAATCACTGCAAATGAACACTAAAATGATTCTGAATGTTTTTTTTTTTTTTTTTTTGACATTTTTATATTTTTTATTTTACATGCATTTATATGATAGAGCAATCTTTTTTAACATTATAAATGTCTTGAATAAATTCTTTAAATGTTATGAACATTTTGTCATCTTTTAGTTACCCTCATGTCATTACAAATCTTTATGGCATAAAAGATATTCTGAAGCATGTTTTAATTTTTGTCCATGCAATGAAAATGATTTGTGTTCAGAGGAACACTGTGTGCCTCTGCCTTTTTCCAAATGTTTACAAAAATGTATAATACAATATTTACAGTATTATACAATATTTTCAGAGACAGATTTAATTGTTTATGTATAATATGATTTGTTTTTTTTTGTAAAGGTGCATTTACCTCACTGTTGATAATTAGATTGGTAGTTAAGATGAGTCACATCCTTCCAATGACAGATTAACAGTAGGATTTCTGTTGCTTTCCTTTCCCTGCAGCGCAAACATTTCCTTCACACATGTGCCGGTGCTTGATGAAGGAGCGAGCAGTCATAGAGAGCGGGTTATTCCCTCCAAAACAACATTGTTTATTTCTTCCCCTTCCTGCCTTCTCTCTGCCCTGTGCCACACTATTCTGAATTATTCTTCTTGCTAAATGTGTCTCACGCTCATGATTCAGGTCTGCTTCCTGGAGAAGGGTCTGTTCCTGTGAAAACCACGCATGCTAGAATGACTGTACAGATGCATGATTCAGTAACGGCACAACAGCCAGAGGCCAAACTCACATTCAAACAGATGCACATGTCAGTACACATGCACAATCGCACAATACACACCTAGCAAAGCGCTATTTTTTTTTTATTTGCGTGCAGTGTTTTGGTGTAAATGTCCCGCAGCACATCTGAATGGAAGTTGCATTTGCATTAGCAATAATTTTGACAGCGGTAGAAACAGACAGAGCAGTGTAAAGATGTGTAATAAACGCACTGATCTCTCTATGTCCGTTTGCAATGTTTTGATATCCTCAAAAGAGCAATTTTTGTTTACATGCCTTTCACAAAAGTCGACCTGGGCTTTGGTAATGGCTCCTATGAGATCACTCTCATTGCTATGCCTGGCTTTTATCTTCTGCGTTCAAAGTCTGACCTGCAGTAGCCTCTAATCAGGATGTCGGCACTCGCTGAGAATTTTTTTTGCAGAGGGCAAAGCTGCCAGCAAATTGAAATATTTGGGTTATTTTAGAGTTTAGAAAGGTCTCTGCTGCTTACGTTGTTCAAATAAGATGGCCGTCACAGAACCAACCACCAGATAAAATGCAATTTGCAGTTAGCCAGTTGGTAAAGTACGCTTTAGAGCTTGAAATCTTATCTTTGCTGCTGTGAATTATAATGAAATGCAACAGCTTGAAAATTAAAATTGGATTGGATTTAATTTAATTTAATCTGTCATCACTACAGTTGGATCACCTCTGACCTGGAAGCAGAAGTTTCTGTTTAGTGATGTAACTTCTTGTCTTAACTTCTTATTGTAAATAGTTTTTGGTTGGCCTCATGATTTTTTCTGTTACCTGTTGTTCTTTGTGAAATAAAATGTAAAACTATTTAGGCTATTTATTTTTATTTATTTCAAACAGTTTCAATCCTGATGGAAACCTTGTATCCATATTTTTACCTTTGGAAAGTACATGGAAAGTATTAATTAAGCTTATGACTGAACCTCATAACTCCATTAAATCCTCAAACTGTCAGCAAAACCTGATGTGAATTCAGAAGAGAGTTTAGATACACACTCTGCTTGTTTAAAAATTCAAGAGTAACTTTGAATTAACTTATGTTTTTTGTATTGTGTAGCAGAGAAGAGTATCTTAATTTAATATTTGCCATCTTTTCATAGCCTTAAATAGCTTTTGCGTAGCACTTTATCTTTTATAACACAAGATTTTGTCCTTGTTCTCAATGAAAGGTGAAAATGTAATAGGACCCCTTAATTTTATTGATGCACAAAACATTCACTGGTCAAAAACTTGAACGTGATTAATTATTAATAATTAAATGGAACATGAAAGTGTCTGACCACATGTGAAGCCACAATCCCAACTTGTGTTGTGTTATGTTACCAATATTGACTACAGTGTTTTCCTTGTTTTCTAAAAGGAGCAATTTTGTACATGCAAAATTTCTGTCTGACACTGATATACTATATTTGTAACCTGTTTGGTTATCTCATCGTTTTAGATAAATGTTTAAAAAAAAGGGAATATATATTTTTAAACAGATTCAGACTATAGTGTTTTCCATATCAACAGATAATGCAGGAAATTACTTTGGTTCCTAAGTTTGGGTTAGTTCTCTTCCAATTATTCAAGTTCTGTCAAGTTCACTTATCACACTTTTGGTATATCTGCCTGAAATACCTGATGATTTATTTATAAAGATCTTGATTTTGAGGTCAAGCTCAAACAAGCACATATAATGTATAGTGTCAAAGTCTGAGACTGCTTAGGAAAATCCTTCTATATTGCATTTTAGATGCCATTATGCATCTATTATTAGTACAATATAAATGTAATCAAAATTCTAAGTATCTTTTGTTTTGACCCGTTTTATTTTTGCTTGTTTAATAACTGCAGCACAGTTTGTGCCAAACTTGACCACAGTTTAAAAAGTTTAATCTGGATCAGAGTAAATCTGGATTTGTAAATTCTTCTTTTTGCTGTCCAGGATTTTGTGTACTGAATTGGATCATGCTGATCCACATGTGCTCTTTTGCAGATTATAAAATCTGGATTACCAGTGCTCTGAATAGATATCATAATATATACGTAACTGCTGCAAGCTATGTCAAGACCAACAGAAAGAGACAAACAACCCTTTCCATTTACTTTTACAGTCAGATCCCTCACAATCCCCCAACAGCAATCAAATAAAATAATCAAATATACATGCAACTAATTATCGATGTTTATTGCATATCTATAATTAATATACCGTAATTAAAACCGTTCAAATATATTCTTTTGTTTGACATTGACAGCTGTTTGGGGATTTGGGGACAGCTGATTTTATTTTAACTTGATTTATTTGTTTTTTACACGGACAGCAACTTTTTTTCTTTTTCTTTTTTACTGTATTGTGCTGAAACAAAGTCTTAAAGTGTTAGTTAACCCATAAAAGTAAATTATTCTGTCTCTTACTCACCTTCATGAGTAAACCCTTTATCCCTGTAGTGGTTAAATAAATCAAATGCAAAATATAAACATGATGCAAATTTGACCTATTTTTCAGTTTTATTACATTTTGTTCCTAAAATCCACCCTGAATTCTCCCTTTCTGTTGGGATCAGGATCACTTTTTTCTTTTTTAGATTGCGGTGTCCCAATCCTACTAAATGGTTTTGAACATCACATACATAAGGTATCATCAAAATCAAAACCAAAGCAAGGAAAAATAATGATCTAATCTAATTTCTGAATCATTTTTCTTTTGAACAGACCATTTTCCTGATAGTCATGCATTCCATCATGGTTTGACGTGCACAAAATACTTCAATGGAAGAATAAAATCTGACCATTAATGTCACAATGTCTGGCGCAATGTCAAAAAAAACAACAACAAAAAAACAAACAAGCTCACAATTACACCCCGCTCTGTGTAATGATATGTTATTGTGTTTTATAGATGCCTGCCTATTATTATTATTATTATTTGACATAACTTGTGTTGTCATGCAGAAATCTGATTTCACTCTCTACTCTTTCAGCACTCTTCACACTCTCAGCCGTAAAACGAGCCTGTCTGTCTGTTGTCATTTCATTAACTTGAACAGTCCCTCAGCAGAGGACGAGATGAAATATGTGCTGTGTGGAGGCAGTGTTGGATGTAACAAAAAAATCCCATTTTGTCTCTTGTTTACATTTGGTGCTATTGTGGTGACTGTCTGGGCAGCTCTGTGCATCTGCATTCTGGCAGTCACCAACAAATCTAATTTATTTTCAAGTCATTAGCACATCCTAGTATGAATCCCAGCAGCAGCATCTGCTGTATCACTGTGGCAGGATCTACAGGGACCTGCACAATAGCAGCCCTCATAGTGTGCTTTCTCTGTTTATCTCTGCATGCTTATTTTACCACCTCTCTTCCTCCGTTCTGTCTCTTACACTGGTTTTCTCTTTCTTATCTCCCTGTTGCGCTGCTATTCTGTCTCATTTCAGGAAGCCCATACAGATGCACTGACGCTGTAGTTGTCTGCACAGTAAGCGGGATTCTGGAGGTGTGGCGTTTTATCTGCATTCGCTGAGAACAACTGAGAATAAATGAAACACAATTTCCCTTTCGCATCCAGCGCAGCATTTATAATGTCATCAATCAGTAAACCTGGAGATGTGGCCCAAATTAAAAATGCTTCTTTCTTGCACAGATTAGAAGAGCAATCAATCGTGTGATTCTGAGGTGCTGGTCTACTAACCTTTTTTTTTTTTTTTAATTCTTAGACCATTTTGCTGAGCATATACACTGTCATTCAAAAGTTTAGGGTCAGTAAGATTTGTATTTTTATTTATTTATTTATTTATTTTTTAATTCATAAAAATCAATAGTTAATCAATTAATAAGAAATCAATAGTTGTAATCAGTGAGGGCACATTAATCAGAAGTGACAGTAAAGTCAAAAAGAAAAAAATTATTTTTAAACTTTTAATCAAAGAATCATGAAAAATATTTAGCAGAAAAACTATTTTCAAAATATTTTCAAATTAGTGATAATAGTAAATACTTATTGAGCACTAATCGGCATATTGGATTCAGAAACTAAAGGTTGATATAATAATGCTGATAATTTAACTTAGAGATCATAGGAATTAATTATATTTGAAAATACTACAATTGGTAGTGTTTTAATTATAAATAATAAGTAACAAAAAGTAATATTTCACACTATTATTTGTACTGTATTTTTGATCAAATAAATGTTGTCTTTATGAGCGTAAATTATTTCTATCAAAAGCTGTAATGATTCTTTAGGGTCTTAATGAAAAGTCTATTACATACAGTACTTTGGTTAAAATGTCTCAATGGTAGTGTACAATAATGTTTTATTATTATTTGTGTCCTCTTCAAAAATTGCTTGAGAAATTTTATGTTTATTGTCCCTAGGGATGCACCGATCCACATTTTTTCACTTCCGATCCGATACTAGTGCAATATACACCATCAAAGAAACAAACCCTGTCATATGAATTAAACAGCACAGATATAAATAACCACTAGGCAGCAACACAGTTTTAAAATGTCAAACATGAAATAAAAGGGTAAACTTCCATACTAGAGGATGGACACCCGAACCGTACCCGACGGGCCGGGCCGGGTTCGACAGATATTTAGAAAGGATGCTCCGGTTCAGGTCGGAGTCGGTCACATAAGCGCGATAAGACATTGACCATTTAAATTTTAAAACTGCTTGTGTGTCTGTGTTATAACGGCGCTTTTTCCCCCGTGCCTCACCTGTTGACATTTCCGAACGCCTTCCTACAGTTCCAACAATAAAAGCGGGCTTTCCACACAAAAAATGCATGTGCAAGTGCATGTGTCATTAGTATTCATATTTTAACTGTGTCGGGCTGGGATCGGGCTCGGACATATCTTAATGCCTGTCGGGCTCGGTTACTTCTCTGTCAGACGCGGGCCGGGCTCGGACAGAAAAATGCAGCCCGCTGTTAAATGAAATTTACGCCCAGGGACTGTGTATTAAATTTTTCGTATTTAATGCTGATTCTATTTAATTCTGCTTTTGAATCCATTTGATAATTTCAGTCTATTTTACTTGGAGAATGTTCACTTTTACTTTAGAGAAAATTTTACCACATTTACTGTTACTCTGCTAAATATTGTGTTAAATCCAATGATTCCAATAGAAATATTTGCGTTTAGGAGTTTCATGTTTGACTACTATATGAATTGTGCTTCGTACATCTCTATACTATTCACAGTGGGTCTGTTTTCGCTCATGAAATTTTGCTGAAGTTTTTAATAATGTGCGTTAAACTTAATGCTATAAATTGTACAAGGACTAGCGGGGTTTGTTCTTTTAATGAATAGTAGAAAAAGCAGAGCTACTGGTGTGAATTAGTTACTTGGTTCCAAAATTAACGATTTCCTTAGAAACCAAAATTCTCCTTTAGGAGCAATAAATGCTCTTTGCCTTGTTTTAAGCAGCCATATGGGAACCCGTGATATGCTGCTAATGATAGAACAGTCTCACCTCCCAAAGAGGTGATTAAACAATTGAGTTTGCCAACACGTTGATTTCCTTGTAGTGTTGCCATCTTTGTTTAACAGCTATGAAGAAGTAGGTGGATTGAATGACAGCCATAAACCTGAATATGTGTGAATCTGTGGAAATCATCAGAGACACAATGTGGGTGGCAGCATTTGTTAATTTATCAAATTGGATTTCATGCTAAATATAGTGTGTTATTAATCTACCTATTCACTGATGGCAACCGAAAACATCGGTGTTCACCACAGGTTTCTTCCTACGTGGTCTCATGGCATAAACTTACCTTGGTGCACTTTTTTTAGCGAGAAGCAAAATACGAACCAACAAGTACATATGACTGCAGTTTCCAAAAGAATCCTGTGCAAGTATGTTTCGACAAATCGGTCAAATCTGTGTAAAAGGAAGTTGAAATGACCTTTTTATATCAGTTTTGCATTTGTTAACACTATCAGGCAGGTTTAGGGTTGGATTTGGTGTAGCACATATTTCCAACATGATAGAGCATTAGCTTTTAGCAACAGTCCATTGATATTTTAATTCTGAACCGCTGCAGTACATACCTATATCGAAGTAATAAAAATGTACCAGGGTTCTGCTAGGGCACGTGTGCTTTAGCTCCACTCTTTAAAACATGTCTTTATGGTTCGCACCACACAACTGTGGACATCTCGCCGTGCACTATCATTTCATCATGCTTCAGAATAATATAGTTGTTTTTGTTTGTCTGAAGTGAATTCGGAATAGAAGGGTCTGTCAGAATTGTCACTACCAGTTTTTATTATTCTGAGTGTAGTGTTTGTCTCCCTTACTTCCCAACTTACTTTCTTCCTCACTTCCTCCTTTTCTCTCTCAGATCAGTCAGATGCTGGGGAATGAGATCAAGTTTGCAGTTCGAGAGCCTGTGGGACTGAGGTAAGAACATCCCTGTGCTGTTTCACTGTGCACTACACCGCAGTGCTTAGGGGAGTTTGCTCTTATAAACCTCATTTATTATGTTCTGCCTTGGGTCACCAATGCAGAAAATAGCAGGCCTTTAATTAAAGCACAGTTATTTTGTCAGGCCACAGATGAACCAGCTGAACCCTGGGCTCAATAATTGTATCAGTTCAGCCACTGTTTAAGTAACGTGCATCATTTTGCCTGTCTCTAGATACTAAAGCAAATGGTTTATGTAAGACGAATTCCCTGCAATAGTTTTAGCTTCTAATTTATGTGCGTTAGCAGAGTCACTTGAGTAATTCTCAAATTGAATTTAGCACCATTCAGGAACATAGCACATATGTACAATCAGGTCCAAACCACTATTGAAGCACTTTTCTTATTAAATGCATTTTTTAATTTTAAATTACACTACCGTTCAAAGTCTCTTGTGCTCACCTAAGCTGCTGATCAAAAATTAATTAAATAAAAACAGCAATATTATGAAATATGATAACAAATTAGCTGTTTCCTCTTGAATATATTTTAAAATGCCATTTATTTTTCTGATAAGATGCTCAAGACTTGCATATTTCTTATTGGACTGTCCTGCTTTTAATACATTTAGACGTTTTTATTTAATAAGCTCACTTAAGGGCTTGTTTAGTAAGATATATATTTTTGTAACATTTATAAATGTCTGTAACTTTATCAATTCAATTGATCCTTACAGAATAAAAGTAATAAATAATAAATAAATAAATAAATAAAAATCTCTAAAGACCATCTCTTAAGAGTAGAGCTGTCAAGCGCATCCAAAATAAAAGTTTTCTTTACATAATATATTTGTATATACTGTGTATATTTATTAAGTATATATAAATACACATGCATGTATATATTTAATGAAAATATGCTATGTTTACATATTAAATATATTTAGATATAATATAAAATATAAGAAAATAAATATATAAATGCATTTACATGTAAA
>JAUCMS010000034.1:1291322-1304179 GCA_032357445.1 Enteromius radiatus | reverse complement strand
TCTTGGTCTGATGATGGCTCACTCAGGGCGGGTCTGAGGTAAGACACCAGTTCAGTCTGTGTGACACGCTGCTGTCAGTCAACTATTGTTTGAGAATGGCTTGATTTCAGAAGGGGCAACTTATTTTTATTAAAGAAAGCTACTGGTGGATCTTTATCATTGTAGGGTGGTTATGTACACACACTCCCAACACGCATGTCAGTCCGAACAGCCTGAAAAAGTGCATGTACCACTGTATGACCCCTTTAACATTTACTGTAGTTTAATCTAGGACTAGTCTTAAACCCTGTTTGGGAAACTGGCCCTTAGAGTTAAATATTTTATTATCTTATTAAATGCAAAACTTCCATCAAGAAATACAGTTCCTAGCAAGCAGCTTTGAAATAAACAAGATGAACATTTAAGGGGTAATGTACACTAGTGTCTTTTATTTTACAGTTCTTCATCATAAATGATGACAGGAATGTGAAATACTTATTTGAGAAGAAACTGTTTTAAAATCCTACGTACCTGTTTATTATCATTAATCCATTACGTTGTACAAAATCATTTTAGCAACAACATTTTGCCAAGACAAACACTGACAATATTACTGTAGTCCTACTATTAATACTGTAGTCCTCCAGTCATGACTGACCAATCGGATTCAGAGAGCAGAGCTGTGTTTTATTTATGTGTGTTGTGTGTGTGTGTGTGTGTGTATATATATATATATATATATATATAATTGTTTTATTTGTATGTTAGTTTTTTTTGGTCCAGTGTATTGGCATAAAAAAACAGTTTGGTTACTAATATTGTTCATAATAGATTTTTTTTTTGTGTTCCACATAAGACAGAAGGTCATATCGATTTGTAATATTGTGCGGGTGACTCAAATGAAATTAAATAAATTTGTATTTAATTTTTTTTATATTAATTCATTTTAAATCATTACTTTAAACTAAACTAAAGTCTCTTTCACACCATTGCTGAAGATTGCAGTCCAGTGTTTGAAATTAGACATTAAAGTTCAATATTTACATAAGACCAAGCCACCAAACCAATTCCCTCAGTCAAGATGTAGGTTTAGAGAAGTCTACATACAGTATAGCACATTCTCTGTTATATTACTGCAGGGGAATATTTATGTGAAGTTGACCAGCTCTAAGACTGTTTGCTGGTCCCACATCTGCCCCCTATTTATCTGTTCCAGCGTCTCCAGATATCGCAGCGCTGGAGTCTCTGTTATCGTGACTACCATTTTAGAAACAGTTTTTTTCAGATTCGTCTGTTCCTCTGGAGATAGCAGGGAATATCTTAGGATATCCTCATACTTGGTGTCCCTCAACTTTACCCTTGCCTTTTTGCTAACACAAGGTCCAGCAGTCATGTGTTTCACTGTAAGGGTCCTGTCACGGTCCCTCTCACGCTGCGCTGCACAAGGAGTTTGTTTGTTGACTTTGTTAGTCTGTGGTTTAGGGCCCTATTGAGCTCGAAAATAACGGAAAGGTGTGTTCTCTGATCTCGGCTGTATTTTCTTCCTCCCAGGTTGTTTTTTAATAGACTTCCACACAACTGCATGGCTATAAAAGGGAGTTTCAGTTTTTTCATTATCCAGATTGTTGTGATCTCATCCCTTTTCTTTAAGTGAAGGTTTTACTTCCTTTTTTAATGGCACATTCATTTGTGCAATAGAGTTATACAACTGAACACCCAGAACATGTTACAACATGAATGAGTATTTGGTTGTTTGCTGGTATGTTCAACTATGTACAGGGTCCTACAGTTAAATCTAAATGCAATAAACAAGTACTTGCTCTTTAATATTAATGCTAAATAAAATATCTAATTCTTTTGGTGTATTTACCCTTCATAGCATATAAATGGCGCTTGAAAGGTCAAAGCAAATGGTTTCAGCTGATGGTATAAAACCATATCCCTTCCAAGGTTATTTTTCTGCTGCCGGGACTGCATTTTTGCAGATGTAGAGGAGTGTTTGTAACCTTGAGAACATCGTAGCTGTGAGCAAACACACAGTGAGGTTGTGGAAATTTTAAATGTACCCTAGGACAGATGTTATGCTTTAGGCAGGAAGCGTATGTTTTGAAATGTGACGCAGAATTCTTGCTCGAGTTAAGAGGTAATCTACCGACCATTTATTATTTTCAGTTTATAAAACAAAATGGTTATCTGTCACAACCGTGATGTCACAGTTTTGCTTTTAAGGTCGTACCAGGGCAAAATAACATCATGGTTTTATGAACTGGTGTTAGTTTAAGATGAATTTATGTACTGACAGACTGAATAGTGGAAGATAGTCTGGGCTGTCAATTAGTAACATATTATTAATTGATTAAAAAAACAAAATAGAATGAAGAAAAGCTAATCTTGTTTCTTTTCAAAATTGATATACTTGACCATTATTTGAAATTCTGGGGACAGTAACCTACATATATTGTAACGGTGGTGGCCTCCAAGTTAAACCAAACGAAGTGTGTTGTTGTGTTTTTTTTTTTTTTTCAGGTGCCAGACAAAACAAAGTTTGTCAAGTCGAAATATCTACAGTGTATTTTTTTAAATTTATTTATTAATTTTTTTTATTTATTTTTGTCTTCAGAACAGACTAAGCCACTATTACTTTCTGAGTTTGCGCTTCTTATGATAACATATTAGACGTGTTTGGCGTGCTATCCAGAGGGCGGGCCTGGAGGTAGGCAAACACACAGAACCCTAGTTGTTTGAACCCTAGCGAGGGCTGAGCTCGGTGTCCGGCTCGAACTCCGCTTGCCCCCACCTCTGTAGCAAGAAATATCTACGGGAATGAGGTGGAGGAGGGATGCGTAACGAGATGTGGAATGCAAGGAAATGGGCTTATTTAAGAGGAAGGCTTATGGTTTGATTGATTTGGAAATGCGATTCCAGCCGCGGCTAATCATGCGTGCGCGCTCCTCCCAAAATTTTGTTTATCAAAAGCACACAATGTGCCAGTCACACAATAAGAATTACACACTCAACAAAATAGATTTCGAAATCTGTAAGAATTAAGATTTGAGGTCTTAATTCTTACAGATGCAATGAAAGAATCTGAGTCCTTAGCAAAGAAGTATCAACCAATAAAGAGAGCTCCCTGGGAGAAGAAAGAAGAAACCAACACTCATGTAAAATAATAAGTCTGGTTTATTCTTAACAACCCCAACTTGAGCAGGGAAACATCCTTCCTTTATATAGCTCAAGGTGGGTGCAGATACATCATATTGGTCAGATACAATGGTTACAACATTTTAGTCGGGCACATACACTTTGATTCCATTTAGGGTCAGAAGGGCATCTTGACCTCATGACATGTTCTTTCAAGAAGTAACACAATCAAAAATGGTTACTGAGCTGAAGATATCGCAGAATGATAGTCAGACATGATCTAAGAGAAAACATGAGACCCAAAAGCACAGTCTGTCTCTTGAACCCTGCACACTTAAAGTTTTGAAAGAATATCATTGTTTGATTCATTCTGGTTCTCACAAAATCAAAAGAATAAATGTTTGTTCCATTTTGCCACAATATCACACACACACACACACACACACACACACGCACATATTCATATATGTATATGTGTTTGTAATATATGTATATATTATACAGTATATGTGTGTGTGCATACAGTATATGTATGTGTACATGTATTTATTAAACACATACACACAGTATATAAATATATGTACTTTGTTTACTGTCTGTCATAACTCTATCTGTCTTTAAAATATATAATAAATTGCATTAAATCAGTTTGACAGCTTTCTACACACATTTATAACACAATTTTTTGAGGATTTTTTTGGTTATAGAAGACTTGATTGTTCTTACGAGCCACAAGCCACATCTCTTTGCACTCTATTTCTATTAAAGAATCTTCAAGAAGAATTACAAGCAGCCAAACTCATTTGTGCTGTGAACTGTAGGAGGCTCATGCATTGTCTCTTTAGTGCAGGCTATACTTTTCAGTCTCTTCACTGCTGGTCTCAGTTCTTTAATTACTCATCCTTCATACACATCAGTAGAGCTTAAGTATAGCAAGAACAGCTTGTCAGCCACGTAAGCAGCACAGCACAGCTCAGCACAGACTGCTGTACCACTTTAATAATGGACTTCTTCATTAGAACACACAATGATAAAAACTTCCAAATGACTAATCTTAAAATCACATTTGGCTGTGTGATAAAGGTTTGTTTGCCTTCTTACTTGGTCTTACTCAGATAGTGAAATGAATGTTGATCAGTCTAAACTCTTTGCAAATACACACAAAATTCAGTTTGAGGTACTTCTAGGCTACACCGCTTAAAAATATTGATAAGGTATTTTGATAAGAGAAGTGCTATGACATGGAGAAGTTTTTTAACTGTGACACAAACACCTTTTTTTAGACCTAATTTTCATGTCAAAGTGACATCTTTCTTTGCACACATCTGAAATTGAGCTGCAAAGCCTGAAGCAATACCCTAGCTGCAGAGGAGAGAGAAATGAGTGCTGAAAAGCTGCCGTGAACCCCCTCCCTTCCTCACAAGTTCAGTTTTATTTTCAGCATCTCTTAAACTTACAATTAGGGCTGTTTTTGCTAGTGAGGTTTTGATTGTTGTGTTTGTTACATAAAAAAAGAATCACTAAAGAATAGTGAAGAATTTAGTATTTGTTTGTTCATACTTTTTCTATTAAGTTGGCTTTTGTCAGAGAGCGTGACAAAATTGTTTTCTTTTTTGTCTTTGCTGTTCATGCAGAGTCCTCCACAACACTGAACGTTGGTGCCTACATCTTGATTGGGATTGGATCTCTGTCCATGCTTATGGGCTTCCTGGGCTGCATTGGTGCCATTTATGAGGTCCGCTGCCTGCTTGGACTGGTAAGAGATGGAATTTAATAAACATTTTATTTATTATTATAATTATTTTTACAGACTAAAGCAAAGCTACCATGTTTTGGTCTCAGGGCTATAAGTTATTTTATTTAATTTTTTACATTTTAATTTCATTTTATTTTAGTGCAAACGTAATATTATACATAATATTACTACTGACTACATCAAAGCCAATGTGTTTAATCTCTGGGCTATTACAATTATTATTATAAATTTTTATTTTGATATTTGTTTTTATTTATTGACAGACTAAATCAAAAACAGCGTTTTAGTCTCTGTGCTATTAAAATTATTATTATTTGTATTTTATTTTATTTTTATTTTGTCGTAATTTTTTTTTTTTTTTTTTTTATTTACCGACTAAGTCAAAGCAAGCATGTTTTGGTGACATGGCTTTTTATAAAAAGGTGCATATTTATATAATATTTCTGCTGATTACATTAAAGTTTAAAGTTTTTTAATTACATTTATTTTTTCGTATTGGCCATTTTTATATATATATATATATATATATATATATGTGTGTGTGTTGTAATATATGTTGCTGCTAACTACTTCAAAGCCAACTTGTTTTGTGCTCTGGGCTGTTAGTCTATTTTGCATATTTATTTATTTATTTATTTATATATAACTAACTGTTAACCACATCAAAGCCAACTCATTCTGTTCTCTGGGCTATTTATATAAATTAAATTTTGCATCTGACCATATTCAGTTGTAGCAAAACAGGCATTATCGGATAATTTTTTGTCACTCTTTAAACAGTATTTATAAAATAAGTGTTAATTACATGAGGTTTGACACTTTTTTTTTAGCACAACTTGCTGAGCGCTGGAGCATTGACAGAAGCTGTCAGGGAGAGAGGTGCTGCTACACTGTAGTAATTACAGTCACAACAAGCTCAGAATTATGCCTGCCCAGAGCGTCTGTTGAGGGAGCTTCCAAAAACCCTACCCCATTAGCATGATAAAGAGTTAGTTTGAAATGGCTCTCTGAGGTTAATGCTGCTGGATTTACTGAGCTGGAGTGACAGGGATAAGCCAGTGAGATTTAGGGGATGTCCGTACAAGACTGGGGGCCATATTAGTACCCGCTAGATCACTGGATAAGCTTAGCAGTCAGCAAGGGTCTTTGTTAAACTGTTTGACCCATTTAGAAAATAATAAACTAGCTGTAACTCTTTTCATGTGTTTTATGTAATCAAGCATTTTTGAAAGTTTGTTAGTATGTCCAATAAAGATGTCTGGACTTGTAACAACTATCAATTAGATATCAATTAAAAAAAATATAATCAAACCATGACATGGTAGGCTTTGAGGTTTTTGCTTTTTTATTTATTTATTTATTTTTTTTAATGTCCAGTAATTGTCATGGAGCTGACAGTTCTGTCTTCTGTTTGCAGTACTTCACCTGCCTCCTCCTCATCCTTATTGCTCAGGTGACAGCTGCTGTCCTCATCTACTTCCAGAGAGACTTGGTAGGTGATCACATATATATATATATACATGTATACAAAATACATCAAAGACAGCTTGATTAGGGCACTGGGCTGTTATTTCATTAGCATTAATATATAAATATAAACTTAAGATGTTCCAAACCCATACAGTGTGTATATATATATCTTTAAGCTGGAAGTGTAGCTAGTAAAGGTATCAAAGCTAAAAAAGAAGAAGCTGTTTAAAATTGGCTTCCCCACTAGTCTGATTTCGAAAACTTCTGTTCTGATTTAGTTGATCTAGAACCACCACTTTTAATAGGTAAATATTTTGTACATTTCTCCTAAATGACCCAGTCTTTTTTTCATATATTTTTTTTCTGATGTTTGCATATCACGGCCTTTAAAAAGGGTGTTTTGTGCAGCGTGTTACAAACTTGCAACACTTTTTCTAGGCAGCAGTTGTGACTGTTCTGTAATCTCTTAACCCTTTGGTTTTAACCCATCGTGTTAGGTAGTAACAGAAAAGGTGTCAGAGCGAGTTAACAGGTGACTACCGTGTAAAAAATTAAGTTGCCAAAGGAAGATTTATTTATTCCACTTCCTAATTTATTGAAATGGGGGAAGTGATACTCAATCACTTTTTCTGTTCCAAAGTCACCTTTCTGACTGTGAGATGGTGTGTTTGTGTGGTATGTGTGATGTTTCCGTGACTACAATACAGGTGTCATCTTTTATGTGGGCGATTATACCTCCCTCGCTTCATCTCTTGTTGAAAACAGCGCCCTCTTTAAGGACAAAATGAAAATGTACAAATATGATTAAAAAAAAAGACAGGACTTCATCTCATCATCCTCTCTATAGTATTAGTAATGATGTATACATCCTCTAATGCAGGAGTTTAACTCAGTAGTGCTTAGTCAGCCTTAAATCTTAAATCAGTTTTAGTTAAGTAACCCCTGCCATAAGCACATGGTTAATGCTCAGCTAAACTTGCTGTGTTTAGTCTTATTATATAGATATTTGACTAGTATAGCGTGTCTAGTCTTTCTGTAGAGCAGGTAATTGGAGTCTGTGCTGGGGCATGCTCTGTTTTCTCTGTACGCTTCACCACAGGGCATGCTGAATGCTCTTCCCAGAACAGGGCGAGGCTCACAACAGTCTTTTACACCCTCTGTGCATCAGTTGTGTTTTGCTGTTGTAGTTTATCATTGCCGTAGCCCCCTCAGTGCAGTGTACTTCACCAGCCCTCCTACACACATGAACTTCAAACAAGATCTTCTCAAGATAATGTTCAACTGAACACTGATTTGCTGTTGTAAGGTTTTCGAAATGTCAAGAAGAGGTTTTAAAGGTTTGTGCTGAAAAATCAGGAGTTTAAATACATTTATGCAAGAATACATAATCAAAAGTGATAGTAAAAACATTTGTTATAAATTTATGATAAATGCTTTCCATCTCAACTTTCTATTTATCAAAATATCTTGATTTTTTTTATTTTTTTTGTAGTGTACACGTACAGGTTGAGACTAACATGAACTAAAATTAACACATGCTATAAACTTACCAACGCTGTAAAAATATTTGTAACTATTATGGTAAAGTAATGCAGCCTGAAACCTATATTTATTAGTAATGTGAATCAAAGCTAATAAATATATTTGGATGTTAAAATATAAATTAAAAAATTATAAAAATAATATATACAAATATAAAGAATTAAAAATAAAATATTTTTCTTCATTTTAACATAAATGACACAAAGTATGCAAAAATATGTTACATACAGTATATATGTTAAAATATAAATTTAAAAAAATTATAAAAATAATAATATAATGTATATAAAAAAAAACAATTTGCTTTATTTATTTTTTTAGGAATTATGCTAAAAATATTAGTGTATGTATAAAGTATATATGATTTGTTTCAAGCATTAAAGAATGTTAATTGTACTTGAATTACTATATTATTGATTGTTAACAGTGAGTTTTTCAGTTGACAAGAAAGTAAGAAGTGACCGATACATCCTAACATGTGTCCATGTGCTTATTTTTAGCTGAAACAAGAGATGTCCACTATTGTGAACAAAGTTCTGGTGAACTACACCGCTGATAACAAGACATCTGAGAATACCTGGGACTACCTCCAGAAGACGGTGAGCTTTTCCTTCACCTATTGTCTGCCATTTCCTCCCTCTTTGACTTTTTTCATCATTCCCGCAGTCTCTTACAGAACATCAACTTACAGTAATATCTGTTGCACATCTTAGGAATGACTTTTCTCATTCCTTTTCTTGTTTAACAAGCAGCTTTTCCCGATTATTTTCATTTAGGTTTTCTGCAATAGTATGACAAGATTTTTATGATATAAATTTTATTAAATTTTTTTTCTACTGTAACATAAAATTCTTTCCTGCTTTTTTTTTCACTCACAGATGAAGTGCTGTGGTTGGACTGGACCATATAACTGGACTCAGAATCTGAAGATAAAGCAACAAAATAGTTCTCAGAATCTATATCCATGTTCCTGCAGAAATGAATCCATCAGTGGCACAGATATGAGAGAAACAGGCCTGTGCCAAAGTTTGTCTTCTGAGTGGCCTGTCTTCACTGCGGTACACACTTACAGCATATTACTATAAACGACCCTGGAGCACAAAACCAGTCATAAGTAGCATGGGTTTATTCATCGGAATACTAAATAATTTTTCCTATATGCCACAAATCATTAAGATATCAAGTAAAGATAATGTTCCATGAAGATATTTTGTAAATATCCTACTTTAAATATATAAAAACAGGACTTTTCAGATTCCAGATTTTCAAATAGTTGTATAAAAACCAATTATTGCCCTATCCTAATAAACCATACATCAATGGGAAGCTTATTCAGATTTAAGATGATGTAAAAGTCTGACACTTATAACTGGTTTTGTGGTCCATGGTAACATATTAAAGGATAGTTCACCCAAATTATTCACCCTCATATCATTCATAACCTGAATGAATGTTGCTATCCAAAGTTTTGATTTCCATTCAAGAAAGAAGGACTTTCTCAAAATGTAATTTATGTTCCATAGGAGTAAAAACTGGTGAACCCTTTCCTGTTTTCTGAGGAGTGCTTCTCATTGCTAATTCTGTCTCTAATCTGGCATTTGTGTTACATCTCTCCATCTGTGCCGCATTCTCTCTCTCTCCTTCCATTTTCTTTTAGTACAACATATGGATTTCCTTTGTGGGCCGGATATCAGCTTTTCTCAGTCTGCTAAGCATTCACTCCATGCCAATATTTTTGAGTCCCCATTCAGGCATTTGGCACTTCCATTAATAATGAATTGATTCATGAGTATGGCGCAGGTGGCGCTTTTGCTCATTAGTTCTCAAATGCCAGACAAAACTAAAACATGCCATTTTTCATACCTTCATATTTGTATACTTGGTGCAATGGTGAATACTTTCCCGTAATGCCATCACTTTAAATCATTTGGAAAGCGTATCATATTTGTAGGATATACCCAGTCCCGTTGTTTGAATAAGAGAACAGAGAATTTACTGTAAATGAAAGCGTTTTCTGTAAACTAGACCAATAAGTGTTCTAGGCTTTCACTTTCTTTCTCTATAGTTTGAGTTTGGCTTGTTCTGTTTGTCTCTTCTGATGTTATCTTTGGACAGCTCTGTTCAGGATAATATCCAAACCCTGCATATCTTTGTTCACTTTTTTTTTTTTCTCCCCAGTGTTTCTGTTTTTTTCATTTCTCTCCATTCCCTGTGTCCAGGGTTGTATGTCTAGTGTGGAGGACTGGTTCCTAAGGAACTGTGGAGTTATTCTGGGAGTCTGTGTTGGAATAGCAGCGATTGAGGTAAATATAGGGAGTTGTGTGTGTATAAAAAAATTACACACACACACACATATATATATATATATATATAATTTTATTTTATTTTATACACTCATACATGTGTGTATGTTTTGTGTGCATGAGAGAGGTGAGGAATCAGATTACGATCACTGTCTTCTCTGCTTACTTCAGCTTTTAGGGATGATCCTGTCCATGTGCCTCTGCAAAAGTGTCCAACAAGAGGATTACACCAAAGTACCCAAATACTGAGAGCAAACCCCCCTTCAGTGATTTACTCAGTGTTACAGCCCTCTCCACACCAGCAACAACAACTGGAACAAAGCCCCCCACCCCCCCCACACACACACTCTTCACTTCATTATCCCCTTGTTTAAGATCTTTTTTCCGTTAAGAACTTCTTTTAAAGAAACTAGTGATCAATTTCTTGTAAGTGCTCTGCCGGGTCTAAATAGCTTTATATTTGGTTTCTCACATGTGTGTATAGATACACAAACTGTACGCCGACTGTTGCATTTATTGTTTTCATGGTTAGACGAATCTGAGAGCACTTTAGTGAATAGAGAGTTTGAAATTAGAAAGTGCTATTAGCTACTTTTAAAATATTTTTATATTCTAGAGGGGGAAAATCAACACTTTTTTTATTTACTATTATATATTTTTTATTTGTGTTGTGTACGTGTATATAAATACGATCAACTTATTTCAATGAGGTTATGGCAGCACTTAATGATGTTTTTTCTGCATGAGAGCATAGTGTTATTAGCCGGGGCTGGGTCAGGTGCTGTGTGGGTAAAGATGGCTGAGGTTGAGGGAAAATAAAAAGTCAGAAGGCTAGAATGGCATAGTTTAGCATTTCTTGTGGTTTCCATGTGAGTCGGCCTACATCGCTCTGTAGATCAGGGTGTGTATGTGGATTTAGGTTGGCCACATATCCCACAGATCCTTGCTGTGCTGGTGTGGGTAAAACAGCTGTTGGGAGTATGCGTATTACAGGCATTCGATACAGATCCTGCTGACTATCTTCAGCTGTAGCCTGCAGCAGCACTGCAGAATCCACAGACACAGTAACAGCTGTCTTCCTGTTACTGACCTTTTTCAGCTCAACCAAAACAGGTCTGTGTCACATGTGAGACTTAAAACTTTGCGTTTCTTCTTTTTAATGTTTTTGTCTATGGTTTCATTTCAAGTGAAGCTGATGCTTTTTGAGTTTAGCAAGCCTGGTGGTGTTTATATCAGCCGTTGTTCTCTGGGTTTAGTTTAGAAAAGAAGCAATCGAAGCGTCTTCTTGAGAAAAGAAAGACCAAGTTGATGACTGTACGGCTATTTCCAAACACTTTTGCTTTCTGATGCGAAATCTTTATAGCTCTGTTCTTTAAAACAAACAGCCATTTGTATTGTAATGTGATAGACCTATAAGATACAGAGAAATTTGTCATTTCTCTTTGATTTTCACATTTTATGATTTTATTTTTAATACTATTCATTGTCTCTTTTTTTGTGTATTTTGTCAAAAAGCTGTCTATTAGAACTCTGTAGATTAGATACTGAAAGCATTTATTTTATTTTTATTTTCAGAAATTGACCAATATTTGTATAACTCTGTACTTTTGAGGTAAAGTGAAGATGAAGGGCTTTTTTTTTTTAATACTTACATTTCTAATACATTTTTCTGTTTAACTGGGAAGCCATGTTAATGTAGTAAGTTTTTTCCAGTGACTTTAGTACAAAACATGTCTATGCAATAGTCGGATTAAAAGAAATTATGACACAATATTTTTGATTTAAATTGTGATTTTTTTTTTTTTTTTTTTTTTTTCATTGAGTGGGTGTCTTTTAATTGTTAATCATTTCAGTCTGTGTAACATCACGAGAGACCAAACTTTATTTCTTTCTCCTAGAGATTGATCCTTTCATTAAATAGTACATTGTAATGGTCTGCCTTTTTTATGTGAATAATTTGTTTACAAAGGCTGCATTATTATTATTATTATTTTATTTTTTATTTTCTTGGAAGTACAGCAAATACAGTACAGTTGTCATAAATGTATTTCTGTGATGGAAAAGCTGTAATTTCAACAGTTTTTAGTGTCTATTAGTCTACTTTTGATCGATTTAATGCATCATTGCTGAATAAGTATCAAAGTCCTGCTGACTCCCAAACGTTTAGATGCTCAGAGGCAGACAGAGTACACACATCCATTACTTGAGTGAAAATATAGATACCACTGGTCAAGTATTACTCAAAAGTTGTAAACAAAAATGTTTACTTAAGTAAAAGTATAGAAGTACTTGCTTTTAAGAGCAATTAAGTATTATGGGTACATTCCAGTCAATGCATATAGTTCCATTATTATTGTATGTTAAAATTCTTATACCTCTGAAGCAACCTACTGAATACACTGAATAGTTTGTAATATCTGTGTAATAAAGAGCTTTTAAGAATGTTTAAAAACAATAGAAATGAAATAACTCAACATCTTTTGGAAAAAAAAAATGACTTTGGACCAGTCCTAATCATAGGCAAAGCATATAGTTTTGTCTGTTTCTTACAAGTACCCGTGTCACCTGTAAAAACACCAATAACATTTAGAAAATATAGCTGCAAGCAGCAATTACCGGGGTTCGAGCATTTGAAGGGTTTTGAGGTTGTTTAGGGCAACCTGGAT
>JAUCMS010000034.1:1267608-1281872 GCA_032357445.1 Enteromius radiatus | reverse complement strand
GTAAGCCAGAGTAAAGAGATGTGTCTTTAATCTAGATTTAAACTGACAGAGTGTGCCTGCCTCCTGAACAGTATTAGATAAATTGTTACAGAGTTTGGGGGCTAAATAGGACAAAGATCAGCCACTCGCTGTAGATTTTGATATTCTAGGTATTATCAAATGGCCAGAGTTTTGAGAACGCTGCAGACATGGAGGACTATAATGAGATAAGAGCTCGCTCAAGTACTGAGGAGCTAAGCCATTCAGGGCTTTATTATAATTAATACATGTGGGGGTTACAGTCTAAATCTGGACTGGAAGTCCTCACATATACCAGTCTTTTGTGGTATAGAAGTGATGGTTTCTACCATACTTGTAACAAGGTGCAGAATTTACAGGTTTATCTATATGGAGTTAATGATCTGAGATATCATCGCTTTGCAGCAGAATTTCAACACCATTAACATCAATTCCATGTGACAGAACTAAATCTAGAGTATGATTTAGACAATGAGTAAGTCCTTATACGTGTTGTCTAACCCCAATAAAGTTCAAAATATCTAAGAATGTGGATCCTCACACATCTTTTTTTTTATCAACATGGATAACTTGAGGCAGTCGTGGCCTAATGGATAGGGAGTTGGACTTGTAACCCAAAGGTCGCGGTCCCAGGTCCAGCAGGGATTGTGGGTGGTGGGAGTGAATTCCCAGCACTCTCTCCACCTTCAATACCACGAATGAGACACTTGAGCAAGGCACTGTTCCCCCAACTGCACCCCAGGCGCCGCAGCAATGTGTGTGTGTGTTCATGGTGTGTGTGGTTTTTCCACTTCTCACTGCTTTGTGTGTGCATGTTGGATGGGTTAAATTAACTGACTGCCAGTCTGTCTGCTTAGTCAAGTATGAGAGATAAGACTATGTGCCATATTTCTAGAGAGAAGAGCATCACCACCCCAGGAGGGATGAAGACCATCTCTTTTCAACAGGTCAGGTCTGCCCCAAAAACTCGTCCAATTGTTTATGAAACCTATGTTATTCTGCCAGGCACCACTTAGACATCCAGCCATTGAGACCCAGCAGTCTGCTGTGTATCTCATCAACCTGGTAAACAGACAGGGGACCAGAGCATTTTACATTGTCTGACATTGTACTTGCTCTATTACTCTATTTTCAAGTTCCGTACAATAGAATCACCAATTACTAGAGCTCTTTCATCAGGTTTCCCAGTGGGTGCGTCACTGAGTGGGGAGAACCTGTCTGATGTTCTGATCGGAACAGAAGAGCGGTGTTTTGACCCGTGACTATGCCGTCTCACAGTCACCCAGTTGCCTTGCTGTGTATCTTCTCTGTCAGCCTTACTATATCCCTGTATTTATCACATGTGAATCCCTCATTGCTGACAGAGAGAGATAAACTATAAATGTGGCATGACGTGCAAACAACAAGAGAAGGAGAAGCCATACTCACCGTGATTGATGGATTATTCACTTACCCCTGTTGTTTGATAAACTTAAGAAAAACGGAGCGAAACAAGAAATGAAACACAGCAATCAATAAATTAAATGGAGCAAGAAAGAAAACAATAATAGTGTAACGCGAGAGGAGACGCAAATGACAAGCTAACCAGCAAATGAATGCCAGTGAGCTGCACTCGCAAATATGTTTGATATATGATATAGGAAATATGGAGGGAGTTAAGTTTTCTATTATCACTTTAAACAACAGAGAGTGATAGACAGAAATACAAGCTACAGATCCGAGCTACAAACACACAACAAACTCTCAGCAGAACAGCAGGCAGGAATCCACTTGGCAAAAAGGTCAGTTTTCACAGGACAAGCCAAAATGTGGAGACATTGTGCAGATATGGCAGAGTTTTGATGTCTGGAGTTGACAGATTTCACAGAAACAAGACATGGAAATATCTGGTTTAGGCTTATAATCATGGTTAGGTGGTTCTACACCCTTGTTAATCAGCTATCATTTCCCACTGATTTTAGGCATACATTTTAGGTAGGTTTAAGGGTAAGGATTGGGTTAAGTTTATATTTTTGTACAGTAATGTTGATCAATATAGGATAATGTCTTACTTGGCAAAATCACGGTGACAAAGTACGACATGCTCCTGGATCAACATCTTTGTAATTGTAATTAACCAATCAGATTTGAAGAACCAGTTTGTAGTTTTTTCAAGTTTAGGTGCATCACTATCATTTATCTATCATTTCCCCTGATTTTGGAGATTACTCATGGTTATGATCAAGACTACATTTTTGGATTACAATGTTGTCTCAGGGTCAACAAAATATGTTGACATAGGAACACATCTAATGCAGCAAAATCAGGACATGCAGTGTGTGAGCTTCAGTCGTTTAGTGCAGACTAGTGCCCAGTTTTTGTCTATAACCATTTAGTCATTCAAGTCAGCAAGTAAATGAGACATAGTGTTTCAAAATATGTTCCGATTTTAAAAGTTGTGTAGTGTATTTGAGCTTTAAATGATGTTCAGTTGTGTCTACATCGCTTAAATCCCAAAGGAAGAACCAAGGCGAAGGTTACAGCTCCGCCATCAGTATCAAGTGCAACAGCCTGCATGCAAAACAGCCACTTTCCCTGGGAGATTTAATCAAGCCTCTTAATAAAAGGAATTCAAAATTTATGCATTAGTGCTGGCACAGTCTAAATGAAAATGAGGGAAGACAAGGGGGCGGGGAGGAAGCTCGCTGCTCGGCTTGTGGCGAATATTCCTGGAGACTGATTAGAGAAGCAGTGATAGCTAATGATATTCATTGGCACAAAAATGAAGCCTTTGGTGCGCCACGTATCTTCATGTCCCACATCTGACTCTCCAGACTCTTTATGAACTGGCAAAAATATTTTGTTCAGAGCCGGCTCTGTTCACGTGGGGCTTAGTTCTTCTGATCATCATGTTGATGTTGCTTGTTCGGTGGTGCCAAGAAATCGTACGTGTCCCTTCAGTGCTTGCCCGCCGTAGGAGGGAGCAGACAGGCAAAGCACCCTGGGATTTTAGCTAGAAGCAGCCGTGGTGTGTCAAGTGAGCTGGTGATAAACGTGTCACTGCTGTCAGAGTCCCTCTGTGTGTGTTAGCGCTTACAGATGTATCAGTTCTCCGAAGATGCTCATTAATGCAACAATCCACAAACTCATCACCAGAGTACTCAAATAACAATCAACTACGTGTGTTGGATTAAAAACTTCTTTGGCTTTGTTCAGAATAAAATAATAGCTTACTGCGTTGTGTAATAATAAATAGTAATAGTTACTAAATTGCTGCCACATGACACGTCACCTCAACGTCTGGAAGTTTGATGAAATAATTAGTTAAGGAGGAGATGTTAAACATAGCTGTTACTGACTGATTATTCTCATATTATCTAATTAATTCTAAAGTTGCAAATCTAAAGTCGAGGCAGGTGCAGTGCATTATGGGATACTGTTCTGCATGACCTGTATACTATTGGATATTTTGGCATTTTTAGTAGGTTGCCTGGGTAATCTATGCACGCAGAAAATTAGCATATTGTGAACAGCATACACACTCTAAACTGCAGCAACAGTAGGAATCTGTTAATATGCAATTCTGAACATATCCGTTGTCTTTATGAAGAGTTATATATAGGATGAAATTGGGAAAAATGGGGCCACTTTTTGCCATTCATTTCAATGACAAAAAGTGGCCCAATTTACCTGAATTCACCAGGGGGCTTGTGGGCTGTGACTAACAGTGAATATTCCACTAGTCTTTTTGGGGACGACTGTTAATGAGATGAGATGCAGGCGTTCTAAAAGGGGCTTCTAAAAGTGTAACATGATGAGGAATAAAAAGGACACATTAATTTTCTCAGAAACACTTTTTGGTAGTATTATTTTATAGAACTATTAATTAAGAGTTTTCTGTCAATAAACCTTAACCAATTTGCTGCTTATTAGTTGTTAGGCTAAGTTAATCCTAGTAAAAAAGTAATATATTTAAAATGTTAATTAAGGGATCTAATGCCAAGGCATTAATAAGTGCTTTATAATAGCCTACTAATAGGCAGCTAGGTAATCGTGAGAATTGCTAATTAAAATAAAGTGTTACCTTTTTTGTTTTTGATTGTGAACTGATAACTGGTAGGGCTGGATCATCTGAATCTGAGTACATTAATGACATCATCAATGAACTAGTTTGTTGATGTCAGCGGTGACCTCGCTCAGTAAAATAATCGGTGACCGCAACAGAATCCATTTTGATTAAATCACCTGTGACCTCATTGATAGTCCCTCACCCTTGAACCCATTTGCGATCTCATACTAAAGACGTCAACAGTCATTTTTTGATGGCCTCATTGTTAGTTACCTCATCACTGAACTTTCTACTGATCTGAGACGATGAGTAAATCAATGTTCAATGCATCAGTTAATTAGTCAGTGAAGTCATTTGTAAACTTTTTATTTTTAAGTTTGTGCAGTGTACTTTTTAAAAATATCTCAGTATAAAATGATTTCATATATATATATATATATAATGTAGAGAGAGAGAGAGAGAGATTTATACATTGGCCTTGACAAACAAAAGCACGGCATAATGACCTTTATTTTTTTTCCAATTAAATCATTCAATTCAAAAGACAGAGGGAAATTGTTTCAGGTAAGGCTGGATTATGTCAATCAGTTTGATATGGAGTAGACATGAGGCTGATTGTAGACAGATCAGGTTTCTGTGTGGAGAGGAAGGAGTGTGTTAATGATTTCCTTGAACACACTCTTTGGTTTATTCAAGGGCTGCAGTCAAAGAAGCGTGCGGCAGGAAGTAAAGACTTGGGGATGAGAGGAGGAGACCAGGAAAAGACCCAAGGGCATAGTTTACACACAATGAGATTGGAGGAGTGGATACAATTATGTCAATATAATGCTTAGTAAGCAGCTCTGGACATATGCCTCTAAGGACATAGATAGCCAGTTAAAACCTCTTGTTAAGATTAAATTACATTCAAATAGTAAAACATTTAATTTTCTTATTTCATTAAATTTCTTGATTCTTTAAGTGCATACCGATCCTCTCTTAAAGCTGTAGTGTGTCATTTCTGTGCAGCTAGATTCAAAAATGTATTGCAGAAATAAAGTTTTCCCTGAACCCATCTGTTATTGTTTGGACCAACTATAGTCTCCAAATAACCTCAAACTCACCATTAGTTGCACCCGTTTTGCTGTGTGGGTCTGGTTGGATGCTTAAAAAACAATTCATAGAGGCACAGTATTTACAGCCTACAAATGGCTTACTTGGTTGTCTCTGACATTAAACTTGGACTGAAGAAAGTATCTGTCTGTTGAAATGATGCTTCAGCTTTAAATAAACAAATATAGCGTAAGTGGGTCACCATCCAACTGCATTTAATTTCTTGAACCCTTCTCTCTTTAGAGAGCTCTTTCCTATATTTGGAAGTGCTTCACAGGGCCTACAAGTCAGGAATTCAGAGCTCTGATTTACTTTCCATTGACTTAATGTTAACAACAGCAGACTCGCGTGGCTCTTTAAATCTTTTCCCCGCACACAGATGTCTCCTCAATCTCAGCATCACCTCTCATGTGTCTTTTTGGCCTGAGATGCCGTGCTAAACTGAAGATTTGATATGAATTAGTCCCCAGACTTACAGTAAGATTCAATTTTTCTGTTAATGGAACTTTTGGTACTGAAACAAAAATGCAGTTTTACTGTAAGTAGGATTGCAGATTGCTAGTGTTACTACAAAGGCTCAGAGAAAACTCAGAGGTTATGGATGATTGAATTGCTTTAGTTTAGACTTAAAGTTAGTTACCCACAGTTCTATGCAGTTACATTAATAAGGCATTAAGGCCATGGAAAGAACCACAAGAGCCACCATATAACCTTCCAAATTGCTCTTGAAATTCGTTGTTTGTTGCATGACTGAACACATTATTGAACCTGTAAACTGAAGCCACCCAGGCATCAACCAGATGACTATGGCATCCCGGTGATTGCCAATGAGATCTCAGTGTTTTTACAAGCCAAGCTTAGCAAACCTACAACAGAGACAACAGAGCAGAAGGCTTAATGCTTTATGGACTTTATGGGACCGAGCTCTTCCATTATAACCATATTAAACCTTCAGTTCCCCAAAAGCAGTTTATATTTAAAAGATTCTCATGTCTGTTAGCACCTGGTATCCATCTATGAGAGGATGTGAATAAAGTCTTTGGCCAACACTGAAACAAAACCATGTGCTATTACTATCAACCATACCATAATCTTTTAAAAAACACTTAGTTTATTCATGATTATTTTTACTAAAAAATGTAAGAAATGAGAGGAAATGAGGAAAAAGTGACAGGGAGCAGACAACATGAACACTGGCCCTTCTGTCCCTTTGGCTCATCACTGTGAGTAACCATACCATAATATTGCTTAAATCTAAATGTATCAAATAATTATAGTAAATTTGATATGTTGATTGAATTGAATTGTAATGTGCTGATTTGGGGCTCAAATATTATTGGTGTTCAATTCAAAAAAAAAAAAAAAAGGTTGGCAAACGTCGGTTTTTGCTGTTTTTCATCATTTTGATGAGTGCAAAGTTCAAACCAACAGCATTTATTGAATTTATTGCCATTTGTTGAATTAATCTCTTTTTTATGGTATCACGGTTGACATGAAATATTAAGCATCACAATTGTTTCAACACATAATAATAAAAATATTTCTTGCAGCAAATCAGCATATCAGAGTGATTTCTGAAGGATCATGTGACACTGATGACTAATGGCTAATGAATATTCAGCTTGGCCATAACATGAAAGAAATCAATTTTAAAAATAGTACAATTAGATTGTAGTAATATTTGATAGTATCAGGTGAATGTAGCTGTGGTGAGATAAGAGCATAACATTAGTTTTTCTTCAAAAACATTCAAGCATTTTAATTATTCAAACGTTTGACCAGTAATGTATATTTCCTTTATTGAAGGTGTATTTAATACAAATACACACATACATACTTTATCAAATATTACTTCTATACTAAATAAAAACCAACAAACAACACCCACCTGATCTTGTTGAAAGACTGACGTCAAGTTTCCTTGTATCCACTAAAAGAAAAACGGTCTTGGAAAGGGTTTAAATGTTGCCTATGGTCATCTTTTTGGTGCGTGTTTATGACTTCAGGAGGTGTGACTTTGGATGGCAATTTCCATTAAGGCAATTTCCCAGATCTCCTACTGCACCTTTAATTATATATATATATATATATATATATATATATATATAGTATACACAGTACTGTGTAAAAGTCTTAGTCCACTAGTATTTTCACCAACAAAAAATGGTTTATGTCGGTTATTTTTATCTTTTGCAGTAGCGTGTCAGTTGGAAATATGAGTTTACATTTCCAAACATTACCTGCAAAGCTACAGTACTGTTCAAAGTTTTAGACACTTGTGTAAAAATGCTGCAAAATGAGGATATTTTCTAAAATAATGCCATAAATAGATTAGAGTTATCAATTAGCTTCTATTAACTCAATCAAATAAATATTAGGTACAGTATTACCTTTTGGTAAAACAGAGGTACACTTGCCCAAAGCTTTCCAGGTTTCAGGTTTTTCAAGTAGCATTTTTTTTGTTGGTGAAAATACTAGTGGCCTAGGAATTTTGCACAGTACTGTGTATATATATATATATATCTATATATATATATAAAGCTATATTAACTACTGGCAACTGGGAGTTAAGAGAGAAAGCACGTATCTTGGCTACATCTGACAGAATGATGCATGCATGAGCCAGCAGTCGATGTGTCTCTCCCTATGGATGTGATTAAGGAAACATTCTGTGCTCTGCTATAAAAGCCTTGTGACACAGGTGGGCTTGGAAGAAGACAGATTGTGACCATTCCCTTTTAATTCTCAGCAGAAGCAGTCAGCCATTAATTGAAATGTCAGCTTTTTATTGCTCTTGTGTTTTCTTTTATGGCTGCAGCGGCCACTTGTAGGATAATGTTTTCATTGAGAATAAACCTGCTAAAACTCCCTCATCAGCTGTCTTACACTTGCCGTCTCTGTTTTGCATGCTATGGAAATGTGTCCAGTGGAAATGAGAGGAAAAGTGACAGGGAGCAGACAACACGAACTCCCACACCGGCCCATCTGTCCCTTTGCCTCATCATTGTGAGTAATGGTGTCCAAAATAAACCAAACTGATTGTGGCAGTATGACATGAACAGACACTAGTGTTACCACCAAGGAAAATGAGGTGGCCCAACTGTCTGACAGCAGCTGTCAAGCTAGGCCTTGTTTGTGGACTTTGTGAGGAATAGAAATGCAATAAAGACACATTAGTCCAGCTGCTGCTGGGCCTTTATCTGTCACTCATTTATAGAGCAAACACGTTTACATCATATCGCCTCTATAAACCTCTCGCAAGTAGAATCTAATAAATCTGCCGTGGCAATTAAACTAGCTTAGTCTTTGTACCAGGAATGGGTCATCTTTTGTTCTTTCACATTCTGTCAGTAATTTGTAATGAATGAAGAATGGGTCATTTTTTATTCAACGCCCCATTTACTGCGACGTCCGCACTTACTATCTTTTCTCAATCTCTCACTTCTGCTCATATTAGAGTGAAAAAATACATTTCAAGCAGTTTTTCAGTGGCAAGTCATTATCCCCATGAGTAGTTCTGGCAGATTTGTACACTTTCTCCACACGTTTGATTTAAAATCTCAATATTGTTTCTTTTTGCAGTCTATCATATTTAGCTTTGGGATGCAAAAATGATGCTTGTTTCCAAGGCGAGACACTGCAGGTGAATAGGGTAAAAAAAAAAAAAAACTAACTAACAGTTATCACCTTAATTACAGAGTTGATGATAATTGCAAACAATTTTTGTATTACTAAAGATTAAATGTATGCAAATAATGAATTATTTAATGAAATATGTGCTAATTTGCATACATTTTTATAACAAATCTTTTGAACAAAAACACTGGATGAAGAAAAAGAAAGAAAGAAAAAATTCTTAATTTACATTTTAGTGTCAAAAGATTTTTTAGAGCATTTGGGTATCTCATTTTGTGGCTTCATAATTTAGAAAATACTTAGAACAGACAGAAAACAAAACATGTCATAGCAAATTATATATGAACAAATCCCTCTGTAAAAAGCCTTCAGGATATAGTCCTGGTGTGTAAGTGTGTAAGTACTACTGACATGGACATATATAGCTCAGTCTAGGAAAACAAACTCATTTTGAAAAAACTAAATTAAAAATATGGATTGTAAATTAAATCTACCAAACAAACACTTAACAGTATCTTTTGGATCGTTCCAATAGTCTGAAAAAAAATATTGGTTACACTTTATTTCAATAGTCCATTTAGACATTCTACTAACTATAAGTAACTTTGTAACTACATGTCAACTAATTCCCATTAATTCTCAACTACATGTTTACTATCTCTCAGCGTCGACTGTTAGGGTAGGTTTGGGGTTAATAGAATAAGTTGACATATACTTGCAATGTTTCTGATAGTCATTATGTAGTGTGTTGTGGACCCATCCGAATAAAGTGTTAGGAGATATTAAGCAGACAGTCTACTAATACTCTAATGACAGCTAGTTGCAAAGCTACTGATAGTTGAATATCTAAAGTGGATCATCAAAATAAAGTGTTACCAAAATATATTTAATAAAAATCTAAAAAGCCCAAAATCTCAAATTTGACAGGTGCATGATAAAAACAGGTTTTTGCCTGAAGCATCTCCCCTTAATGTTGTTTTCTTCATATGCGTTAAAGCAGCAGACAAGGATTTAGCCTATTCCCAGACAAAAATGTAAGTCTGAGCTGTTTAAACTTGTACTGACTAATCTTAAAATATATCAGTTTTGTCTCAAGGTACACACCAGTAATGTTTTTCTATGGCACTGTGAAACCAGGCCCAGGACTTACAGTATTTTGAAATATGTATATGCTTTTACAACTATCATCTACAACATATTACAATATAAACACCATAAAGTAAACCTTGTCATAATTCATCATAAGCCAACATTTGGCATATATTTGCAGTATTCATTTATTGCGAAACTGCTCTGAAGCTGCAAAGCTAGAGTGCAAAAGTGATGCATTTTTATTATATAATGTGCATCGTTCATATTCATGTAATAAATGATGGCCTTTTGAAGTTTAGCAGTCACATTAGGCTGTATTGCATTTGCTCTATTTCCATCCCCAAATTTAAGACCTCATTAAAAAAACGCTTAATTTTCCTTTAGCAGAGAATAAAAATAGTCAACATTTCCCAACCATCATGCCATTCCAAACTTGTAAGCATTTTTTTCCTATTAAATAAAGATATTAAAGTATCAAATTATCTTATAATGTTTCAGCATAGAAAGAAAGTCACAGAGGCTTGGAATGACATGAGCGTGGAGGAACTACACTACTAATATAGTTGGTTCTTCCTTATGCGTTTTCTGCATTTCTAGAATGATTCAGATCAGCTAAATGTCATTCTGTGGGGCTGGCCGGACTCCAGAGGGACTCCACAGAAAATCAAACCAATTTCATTTGCATCCTAGTGACTGTAAATCAGTCATAACAAAATTTTACTGACTGTCTGATTTAAGAAGCACATGTAGAAACACAAACACACTGTGCAGTGTAAAGCTCATACCGACGGGACTGTAGAAGCACGTGAGGAATGGTGACAGGGGCCACACTTTAATGGGCCCCTCTCCTCAGCCTGTTTTTCTAACTCATCTGGATTCCATTAAAGAGAGGCTGTCTGACCGCTGCTTTCAGAGAAAAAGAGGGAGGAAAATGAATGGAAGAAAGTGAAAAGAGCAGTGATAGGCTGAAAGAGAAAGGAAAGAGTGTGATAACAGAAAATAAATGAATAAATAAAACCGAAACAAACAGACAAGAAGGGATCACCAGAGAGCACGATTACACACAATATTTAGTGAAAGAAAGAAGTCTTCCGGAAAGCACTGCTAGAGCCAGAGTGACAGAAAATCTGCTTAAAATGACTTTACACTGAATAAATGACCTAAGCTTTCTAATGCTTCAGATCAGAAGGAGCATGCTGTGATGAACGTGGACGGTGGAAGCTGGTGCTCTCCTCCACATGAACCGTCTGCCAGGCATGGGCTCTTCTTGGCTCAGTAACTCAGCACATGTGCCATGGCACCAGAGTGGAAATTTCTCCCAGCTCATCCAGATCTGCACACTCGCCACAAATCATTTCAAGATGGATGTTTCAGGGATTATAGACATAATGAGGAGAAAAGGACAGTGGAAGAGAGATAGCAACAGAGTGCCCTATGCTCAGAAAATTCCAATAGGGTTTCTGCAACTTTAGGCTCATTTAACTATATATAAGAATCGCTGCAGTTTCCAGTTGATATGAACACTAAAAGCAGTAAAACCCGCACTACTTTTATTCCTTTTCACACAAAAAGTATGATTTACAACTACTTGTTTTATTAATAAAGACTAATTTTCACACAAGTGGTTGCGGAATGTTATGTTATGACTTCAAAACATTTTTAGCATCCTGCACGATTTGAAAACATTTTGAATGTTGGCGTCACATATGTATGAGTTTTCTAATTTAGTAAGTTTACTCGGTAGTGAAGGGGATGATGGAGTGACGCCATATGAAGAGGCCATATCCTTCCTTTTCTTAATTTCTTTCTCTTCATTTTTAATTTCATATTAATTGTTATTATAATCATACAACGAATCAGTATCAGTACTCATTAAATTACATAATCATATTTCAGATGTTAAACTGTTTGATTTAAGAAGTAATGCCATCCAGAGAAGTCTCTGTGGATTGAATTGATGTGTTTCAAGCAAGGCCCGAGGTCAACGGAGCCTGAGTGCTTGTGTGTTATTTTGTCTTTCTTCAGGTCATGGTGCTCTGGAAAATCAACTGTGACGTTTATGTATAAAATATTAGAAATTTTGTGTGTGTATGTCTTTTTCTTCTGTAAGGTGCCCAGTTTGCTGACGAAATCCATATTTGGTCCGTCCGTTGGGAAGCCCTGGTGCCTGAATCATCATCTTCTTCACCTTAACTTGTGCGGACGAATGTTTTTAATGTCTAGTTTATGAACTAATCTGATGATTGACATAAATCAGTATGCCTCTGTTAGAATATTTATTCTTAGTGTCTGTAAGATGTGAGGAGAGCAGCCTACGAACTCACATGAGTATTGAAGCTTCTGTGGATGAAACTGCAAACTATTTTCTTCAGTAAATTTTTCTTCAATTAATTATATTTTGGACTCCTGGTTTTCATTTCAACATAAGCACCTGGTCCTAGGGTCGGTTACTGTTTTTCCCCTAACAACTCGAACCCGATAACTTGTCAGATAAGAGGCGAGGTGAGCGAATCATAGATTAAAGACCCAGGTAAACAATGAATTAATCTTTTCTGTTTCTTATAGCATTATAGTTTTGTCTTGTTTGTAGTGTGATCAACGTTTGTGTAAGCAGTAGATGTGTTAGGGAGGTAACAGGTAACATTTTCATTATATTTTCCTAAAATGAACAAAATGAATGAGATGACTCAAAAAAGATTAATTAAATTTACTGAATGAGACTCAAAGGTCCAAGTCAGTAAAATGATCCGAACTTCCCATCAATAGTCTGGTGTGAACGCACAGTTATGTCTAACTCATTGGCATACAGAGGTGATTGGATGTTTACCGAGGGCTCAGGGGAGGAGTGTGGGTGTGCTGCAGCCTGTGAATGAATACACACAGCGGAGGGACAGAGACATTAGGGAAATCTAATAATGTATTGTATAGTGTCCCTTTTTTGGCGGATTTTTCCACTACCACAGATAATATTGTTAACTTGTAATATATTTATTTTGTGAGTATATTAAGGTACTTTCTCAACTTTTAAAAATTTTAATTTGAGGTTGCAAGACATTTATTTGAGGGGGCACTTGTAGGGCTCTTGCCCCTGCGTAGAGCTGGCCTCGAATACATCCATTATAAATATTATCTTTCTGACCACCAAATGCATCAAATTTGTCTCTTTGCACATTTAAAAAAATTTCTCTATTTTAACCCTAAATACTACACAAATTTTAATATAAATAATTAGCATATTTAAGGTGCACACTTTTGAAAGTGTATGGGTGGCGCTGCCGAGTCATTTTGCCACACCTACTTCCGAAGCCCATTTTTGCCAGTACTGATGCGTGTGCAAAGTTTTGTGACTTTTCGAGCACGTTTAGGCCCTCAAAACCGCAATTCTTTTTTTTTGGTGGGGGGGGGGGGGCAGATAATAATGATAATAATAAAAAACTGAAAAATTCCAAGAGAGTACTTACACCACGGTGCTCAGGCCCTAAATGTGACAGGTTCTCACATTCAAATTAGCAAGCCCTCAAGTTTTGCAATAGATATACCTTCATAGAAAGACCGCGGTGCTCAGGCCCTAAATATGACAAGTTCTCACATTCAAATTAGCAAGCCCTCATGTTTTGCAATAGATATACCTTCATAGCAGCAGCTGAATTTCTCTACCAAATCAGACCAACAAGATCTAAAACTGCGGAATTTGCTTATTATTTATTTATAAAGTTTTAGTGTACATAACATGGCTCAGCGAACATCGATTTTGATTTTATATTTGCATAGAATGAGATGTAAAGAACTGTGAGATGTCAAAAGTGAAAAGGTATAGCAAAAAGCAGTCCAGACCAACCTTACAAAAGTATGTTTTGGAAGCACGTACTAGCGATAAGGTACAACTTAAGAACAAGGTAGCAATAAGGCTTCAGAAAACACAGCCCTGATGTCAGACTTCATGCACATCATGTCTTGATATATTGTTAATGATCATACTAGATTAGGCCCATTTATAATATCATTTGATATTTTAAAGCATTTCAGTAAGCTTCTTGAGTCTGGACTACAAGTGTGTTATGCCAAGTTCCTCTAAAATGAAAAACTGGAAAAAATTAAGCCTACTTATTGGACTTACTAATTGGAGTTTCTTTTTAATATTAAGTACAACTAAAATAAGGGATGTTGCTCACACTGGAGAGACACTACAACACTCAAATAGCCTATTATGAATCATGTTTTTATACAGATCTGGCCATTCAAAATGCACGCCGGAAGGAAAGTGATTTCGCGTATTTTGCAACAACACAGAAAATGCTTTAACACAGGAAAGACATGATCAGTAGGGGGCAGTCATGTAACGCACTGAACTGAAGCGGCAGCGATGATCACCGCGAGC
>JAUCMS010000034.1:1246255-1263078 GCA_032357445.1 Enteromius radiatus | reverse complement strand
ATAAATCCACCCTCCGGGGTTTGTGTTCACTGCAACTCCTGTGTTTTGTCGTGCTCTCTAGCGCCAGGGATCACACTACCAAACCAGAAAACATGAAAAAGAACAACACAGTCATATGTTTCTCTAAAACATAGAAAGGGGATCTTATTGTGCAAATTTCCACCCATGCAACGGTGTTTTCACAAACAACAACAGTTACCAGTTTTAACACCATGGTGAAAGTTTTTGGCTGTCCTGATGAGAACAGAACACTAGAGTCCCAGCCTCAGAGGAGACAGAGGGTTAGTGATTTATCTACTGTACTGTATATTACACTGCTTCCACACACAGTTCTAATATAAACATGCAATTATTTCTCAGCTTTTTACCTTCACAGACATAACCAACTGTTGTGATTTTATCATAAACGGGTTTAAAGCACATGATTTTAGCGTGGCAGAGATAATAATCAAAACCAAGCATGTTTTTTATCAGAGTATCTGAGGTATGAGGTATAGCCCTGTTCTGGAAAATGGGGCGGGGCAACCCAATCTCACAGTAATTGTTTAAAACTTTACGAGGTGACTGATTCATATGATTTTTGCTAAATCGTATTTTACGAGTTACATAATTCATACACTTACACTTGAACATGGCATATACCTAACCTATATAACCTATACCTAAATCTACCTGTCTCTCAAATCATACAAAATCATACGAGTGAAGTCGTTCGAGTCCATGCGAATTAGCCACTGCGTAAAATACATACGAATTCGTCGTAAGATAGTGTTGGGCAGGGAGCAGCAGCTCATTTGCATTTAAAGAGGAATGCACAAAAACAGTGTTTCCGCTTACACTCAAAATAGCCAATATCAAAATCATATAAATTACAGTAGACATTTCAAATATTTTATGGAGAAAAAAAAATTCTTCCTAAGGCTTATTGCATAGGTAGTATCCTAAATTATAAATATTAGTTAATTTTTTTTCCTGTATCTCTATTTTTCAAGTTTTTTTTTTTTTAAGAGTAAGAAGGGTAAAAGACATTGCATAATTAGCAAAAAATAAAGAAAGCAATGAAAAATAAAAAATAAAGCAATGTAAGCATGTTAAAACATTTCCAATAACATTTATTGTGACCTTCAAATAAATCCCTTCCCTGGGTCACAAAAATACTCTGAAGCTGTTACTATGCATGTTTAACTAATATTTATCACAAATTTTCTTATTTCTTGTTACTTCTTTTATAGGTTGACATCACTAGCTATTTAATTAAATATGAATTAAGCTGTTTAAGCCTCACTGAGTGTGAATGTGTGTAAAAACAGCAAGATTTCAGTTTTTAAATCCTCTCATTATTGTGCTCTCCGTGCCTGGTGCTGATTTCCTCTTTGCTGTCACTCAGTGAGGAAGTGCGTGAAAGAGGCAGAAAACCTTTTAATTAACAGAGGGTCATGTGCAGGAAAAGAAGAGCTGGCCTGGAAGTCTTCATTTAGTAGAAAATAAGCAAACACATTGCTTTGATAAAGATCGTGAAGGGGGAAAAAATGAAATAATCTTCTCTTTTTAATTGGTCTCCTCTGTCTTTTCTTGCATGAAAGAGGTTTTCCTCTTCCTGCAGTCTGCTGTGGTGTTTGAGAAATGGATTTTTATCAGAGCTTCTTTCGTAATTGTCACTGTCTAGAGTAACTCAGCTGACTCCTCCTGAGCGGAGCTATGCTGTGCTACCAGTCATTAATAATACTCAACGCTTGTCCTCGGGCATCTTGTCTTCCCCCACTCTCTCTCCTCCCTTTGCTCTTTTTCTTTTTCCTTCTTGCTTTTACCATCTCCCCTTGGGAAATGTCAAAAGCAAAGAGAAATCATGTTTCTGCTCAAAAATGTCAGTACTGGCAGCCTTATCTCAGTATGCAATCACTCTGTGTGTATATGTGTGTGTTTACATGCCTTCTTGTCAAAATCTTTTCATCTCTACATGTTTGACAAAAGTAAATATGCCACATATAGCTTTTAAGAATCCATCACCAGCAACAACCAAATATGTTTTACCCTTCAATGTAGTAAAATATACTCTTGTAATATATATATATGCATATATGTCGATTAATAAACGATTAATCACATCCAAGAATATTTATTTATTTATATAAAAAGCACACACACCTAGAATATATATTTAGAAAATATTTACATGTATTTACACGCACATACTTTTATGGCACATTTGATGTTATATTTAAATTTAATAAATATATATAAATACATGAAATAACACTTAAAATAGAATTTGCATGATATATTTTTTTGTTTCAGTTTGACAGTACTTTAAACTCACTTTCAAAACAGTTGAAGTAATTATGAAATTATATTTAATATAAAGTAGGTTAAAAATGCACTTTTACATTTAACTAATTTCATTTAATTAAATTTAAACTATAATACATTTCCATTTAATTGTAAATATCCTAAACATGCACTTAAGTGCCAAAAATATATATTTTATTTAATTTAGTTATTTCATAAGTACTCTTTTTAAAAGTATGTACTTATTTTTCATACTGTACACTATGCATTAATGCATTTGTATATGAATTAAATATTACATTTAAGTAACAAGAAAATCTGTATGTACTTTCAGTGCATTATATCCAGTTTCATGGTACTTATCTGTATATATTTAGAATTATTTTAAAACCTTATTGACCTCAGCTCACATTGCATGTGTCCTGTGTCAATTTAATAATTAATATGCATGACTTGTGCATGTTTGGTCAGATACAGACTGATGGTATGGGATTTTTGCTTCCTTTGTTAGCAGAAGGCTCTGCGTCAGGAGCCATATAGCCCTGCTCTGGCTCCCAACTCTCTGTTGTCATGGCGACAAAGACAAAATAGCATGTATAGCTCTTAAACACAAGGTCACTGTATCTTTATGAGTATAGAAAGTGTGACTATAAATATTAATAAGGTTTACGAAGCTGATATCGTTTTGTTTTGATCTGCAATTAAAGTATTTCAACATGTATGGATGCATAAATCAAGCATGTCTGTATATTCTGAAGAGATTGTTAACCCCTTTTATATTTCTCCAGTCTTCCAGAAACGCCCACTCTAGTGGATAAACCATTGTCACTTTGAATGCGCTGATCATTTTCTGCGTATTGAGTCGCTAGTCTGCAATCCAGAACACATGATTAGACTGAAACCTCTTTAGCCTTTTCTGTTTTTTGGGTTCAGTCTTTATCTGCTCACCACAGACCAGTAAACAAAAGTCTTGAGATTTCAATTCAACAATCCTGAGCTAATATCAAATGTTTCCAGACATGTTTATGTAAAAACACTTGTACATTTAGACTTTTTCCTTTATAAATCTGTATTTCCTTTTCATTTTTGGATGATCTCCCCCTCTTTCATTTCTTCCTCCCTCAATGCTTAAAAGTCTGTCACATTATTTAATAGCATAGTACAAAATATAGGCTTTTGCTCAGTTCCAAATGTTTGAATAGGAAAAAATTATTTTTGTAGAAGAGTGAGTTAAGCAGTGTGTCTTTTCATTTAAAGTAATTGCTATTTTAAGTGGACTTGGAAACCTATAACTGGCGTGAATTACATTAGTTACATTGTCATGAGTTCATAAGATGTTCACAACAGATAGCAGAATATGTAATTTCTTGGCTAATCTGTGTAAAAATGTTTGATTCCACAAAATACATATTTTAATTGATCCATTAAATCAAAAGAGACATTATAAACATTTATAATGTAGCCAAATATTTCAAATAAATCCTGTTCTGTTGAACTTCTTTAAAGAATTGCTGAAAAAATGATTTCTAAATGATCATATTACACTGAAAACTGAAATAATTCTGCTTTGCCATCACAGAAAAGAATTACATATTAAAATGTATTACATTTTTTAAAATTGTAATAATATTTCATGCATGATCCACAACATCTAAATGCTTCTACAAATGAGCTAGGCACATGTCACATGGCGCTCACAACCTGGTGTCATTTATACGTCAGAGCTGAGAAGAAATATACCATCTTTAGTTTGTGTTTTAAGCCTTGTGTGTTGTCACATAATCACCCAGAGAGTGGGATGTGTGTCCCAATTATTAAGCAGGGCCCTGTGGCAATATAGCGACCGTTAGTGCTAGCAGTAATTAACAATGTGTTTTCTTCGGTGTAAACAGCCAAATCAGAGGAAGGAAGTCTCAACGGGAGCGTCACATTAGAGGTGTGAGGTACGAGCTCATTCACAGATGCCCTCATCACAAATCAGTTGAAATGAGTTCAGCCTTTTAGGGACCTTCGGCCTGCAGTTCTCTACTTCTCTACTGTCTACAGAGAGCGCTGCCTTCTAAAACAGCATCATTACTCTTGTCGTTTCATAAGTGACTGTTTTCTATTGCTTTGCACAGACAGCAAATCAAACAGATCTCAGTGTGGAAGACTCAACATACAACTGATTTCAGTAGAGTTAAGAACATTTGGTCATTTTAAGGTCACACTCTTGCTATTAACAAACCATTTACTATGATTTTGCCTTAATACTTATTTGATGATTATAAATAGTTGGTTGTTAAGTTTAGATATAGGGATGTAGAATATGGTAATGTAGAATATGAGCATAGGATACAAAAATGATTCTTTAACCAACAAATTTCAGGCTAGTACATTTCAATTACATAACCTTTATTATTTTTATTTTTTTTTTACACAGTACTTTCAGTATTGAATTTTTGTAAAGGTTTTGTTATTTATTTTAATAAGAATTAGAATTTTGCCACGTTGCCACAAGTATAAATGACATTTAAAAATATATATATACCCCAAACATTTTAATGGTAATGTAGATTTTATATGTATTACATATTTATTTGTAATCACAGAATAAATTACATTATTAAAACACCATTAAATTGTAAATTGCATTTTACAATATTACTGTTTTTTCTTCCAAGCCGCGGTGGGAATGGGTCTTTTTTAAAATTGTGTTGTTGTTATTATTATTATTTATTTTTATTTTTATTTTTGCATAAAAAACATACTGACCCCAAATGTTTTTTTCTGTTGTTGAATGGTAAAAAAAAACAAAATCAGCTTTCAAGCAAGAGTTAAAAGACCCACCCACTCATTTCAAAAGTCAATACATCTGTTGTCTAGAAAAAAATTATTTGTTAGACACGGGCTCCAAACTATTGATTGTTGTCTTTGCAATTTACCGTAAGTCTGAGTCTATGTAGATAAGCAGGAGTCTAGAGACCTGAAATATCTGTCTCTGTCTCTCACTAACACACTCACACATTCATCCCCCACACAGGAGCTGCCATAATGAATCATATTGCAGAAATTTTGCAATTTTATTTTGGCTCGGTGCATGACAAATGTTGTTGGGCATTCCCCTTAGAGGCTGTTATTATTATAATGACTTGTATCAGTTTCAGCCTGCCAAAGAGGGGTTGAGCTAAAAATCAGTCCAACAATGCTGGAGCTGTGTCTGAACAGGAAAGAAAGAAACATGTCCAAGTACTCGTCTGGCTCAGAAAGGCAAGCATTATCTAAAAAAAAAAGAACATGTGCTCATGTACTTTTATGGACTGTTTTTATTCTGTCACCATTGTGTTTTGCTAATGTTAACTGCTGCTGTTGTCTTGTGTTTTCCAGGTTTCCTATACTTATATCCAAAGAGCTTCCCAGAGACAAAACAGCAAGATACTCTCAACAATAAAGGTTCTTTATTTGACTCGATGGTTCCATGAAGAACCTTTTAACACTCATGGAACCTTATCAATGCACAGAAGGTTCTTTATAGTGGAAGTTTATTAAGATGCTCTTCACATTGTGAAGGTTTTCCAGTAGATGTTTGAAAATGGCTGTAGGGATTTGTTCCCATTCAACCACAAAAACATTAGTGAGATAAAAAGACCAGTGTTGGCTTTCCAATTCTGAATGGCCTATATATTGAGTGGGATTCAGGACTTAGTTCAAACCAGACCCTATAAAGCATTGGTACAACTTGTTCTACTGAAAATGTTAGACTTATAAGATTGTATGGCAGTAGGCTTGATTTTCTTTATCTCTTAAAATGTGTAACTTACACAGGAAGCCTCCTCAGTTAAAATGCATACTTTTGGCCATATGGCAGTATTTTTTCTGTTTATCCTTGATTGACTGATGGAATAGACAGGTAGTTCATTCCAGATGAGCTCAGGAGTGCAGAGTTGAACTGACTGCTAGCAGTAATGAAAAGTCATATAGCGCTCCTCCACTGACAGCTGTAGCCAACTGTGCACACCTCTGCCAGATGTTGCCATTGGCGATGTTGTTGCTAAGGTAGTGCTAGTATCCAAGCATTAAATAGCAAGGTAACATCCTCATATTTTGCTCCTGAAAATAAAGACATGTCCACATGATCTGCTTATGCATTTACAGTCAGAAATGACGAGATGGTGCACTCTTCAATATGGAGCTTTATTAAAATGTAAAACAAAACATAAAAAAAAAATATGGGGGGAAAATAAACATTTAATATGCATGATAGATCAGCCAAATAGTAATAAAATTAAAGTTTATTTAAGTTTAAACTAATGCATAATAATACATTTATAAGACGTTTATAATATATATATAACTATTATTATTTTATATTCATAATGAAATTCCAATGAAAGGATAGATTTTTGCAAATTGTTTAAATGAACGATTAAAAGAATTAACAATGCAGATTAATTTTAACGGCCTTCTTTGGTCATATTTGCCAATATTTTTGGCCACTATTGAGTCGTATATATATATATATATAGACATATTTATTTATTTTTTTTTTTTTTTAATAAAGTAAAATAAAGCTGTCAGTTTAATTTATATAAATGTCAAATACCATTTTTGACTTGTATAAAACCAGTTAATTTAGATATGTAGGCTATGGAACATATATTTTATTAATCTGACAAAATATTTATGTCTGTATTTTAAATCTTCTAATAGAGCCATAGTTTACATGATAAACAGACAAAGCAGACAAAATGAAAAGAAAAATGTCTTCTTGCTAAAGTGATATTATAGAAATGCTTAATTCCAGATAACTGGTACTTTTTATTTATCATGAGTAGCTCTAAATACAGGATGCGAATCAGAGTTAAAGAGAGGGAATTGCTCCTATTCTCATTACATCTGGCAACACTGAGCAGTAAACCACACATAAAAGTCTGGAAAGTTCATTTAATTGAACTTGAAATCTATGACGAATGGATTAAAAATAGAAATGCAATGCAAGCATATAAATGAAGCAAGCAAAATGAATTTGCTCTGACAGAAATAATTGATAGTTGCCTTGCAGTGAATCAGCAGACTTGCCCTTAAGAAGAGGATGTGCCATGCTAGTCGTGCCCTACTTTTCTCCTATCACCATCCAGACAGTCCTTGTTAACTGAACACTGGAGGTATATAGAGGCTTTCTGGCACGCTTGGCCTGTCACAGAGGGTGAAGCACAATGCAGACATCCGAAAAAGGGGGAGGGGAGGTAACGTTGTTAAATGAGATGCTTTTCTTATTCAGTTCCGCTTCACACTGTCCCTCACTGTCTTGTGCCCATCATGGCCCTGTAACTGTCATCATTGTCTGTCCCCGGCCAGGATGCGTGTCTATCACTTGTCTGTCTAAAAGTGCCTTTGTCAGCAACTGACTGCAAAGTGTGAGAATTCAGGTGAGGAGCTAAAGGCAAGTTCCCGAAAGTGCTGAGATGTGTACTGTAGGCAATGTAAGAGCACAAATTGTAATTAAGGAGAATTTGTGTGTTTTTCCAGAATTTGTTGCTCTGAATCATGATTTGCTCTCCCTATATGAAACTTTTCCTGTCTTGTGAGCTGCTAATGTATGTAATTGTATAAGTTTACAATTACAGTTGCAAAATCCTGCTGAAAAATAAAATCAGCAGCTTTAAAAAGTTTCTTAGCAGAAGGAAGCATAAAGTGCTCCTAAATTCGTTGGTAAATGGGGTGCAGTGATGTTGGTTTTCAAAAAACACAATGGACCAACACCAGCAGATGACATTGCACCCCGAATCATCACAGACTGTGGAAACTTAACACTGGACTTCATGCAACTTGGGCTGTGAGCTTCTCCACCCTTCCTCCAGACTCTAGGACCTTGGTTTCCAAATGAAATACCAAACTTTTTCTCATCTGAAAAGAGGACATTTGACAACTGGACAACAGTCTAGTTCTTCTTCTCCTTAGCCCCAGGTAAGACGCCTCTGACACTGTCTGTGGTTCATGAGGTGGCTTAACAAGAAGAATACAACAACTGTAGCAAAATTCTTTGACATGTCTGCATGTGGTGGCTCTTGATGCCTTGACACAAGCCTCAGTCCATTCCTTGTGAAGTTCACCCAAATTCTTGAATCGATTTTGCTTGACAATCCTTATAAGGCTGTTTTTCATTCTGCTCAACTTTCTGTTAACATGCTTAGATAAAGCACTCTGTAAACAGCCATCTTCTTTGGCAATTCATGTTTGTGGCTTACCCTCCTTGTGAAGGGTGTCAATAATCTAGTTTCCATCCAGTTTTTATGCTGTTTTGTTATCGACACAATTTGCGTAATTTGCTGTCTCCAGCCTGTTTCCATCCAACTGGCCTTTTACCGATAAAATTGTGCGCATGACGACATCATCCTTAAAAAAAGCTAATTGTTGCATACGTTTTGGTGTATCGCAAAAAAACCCCTTAAGCTGTTTCCATACTTAATTTCACCTATTGTGCAAATCATATGCAAATATGATTTGATTATGCTTTTTTGGTATGGTTTTTGATTTTATTAACTGTTGAATCTAATTAATTAGGTTCAGTTTGATTCCAACCATAACTATCTTTCTTTTTATATATATATATATATAATACACAAGGATTAAATCATCTTCACAATATCTTCCCTTATTTACCACACAAAAAAAGTTTATTTAAAAAAAATGCAATTCAACACTCATTCCTCTTGATGCCTAAAAGATGCTGTACTTGCTGTGTTGGAAATCTGTTCACCGTGGTATAAACTGTTAGCAGGCAGTAGTTATAAGTCATAAGTTCCAGCATGCTGAAGTCTATTGTCCTGTGGGTATTCTGCTGTCTGTTCCCTATGGGACTCTCAGATCCCAGCGCAGTCAATTATGATGTGTCCGCAGGCTCCGGTCTGCATCCAACTGATATGCAGCCTGGCTCATTCAATCCCACTTTGTCTCAAACTGCCATTACTCACCCAAATAGTGGGCTGGTAGACAGCGAGAACAGATGAAATTAATAGCATGAGACATGTTAGAAGCTTTATTGTCAAATCAATCTTATCCATCAGTGCTAATAAGCTGATGAATCACAGAATAAAAACAGAGGATGAAGCAACAGCCGGATAAAGTTAGCCTACGAAATGTAGGTGTAGATGTAGGTGTAGACTATAGAGATTTGTTTCTATTAAAAATGCATTTAGAATAGATTTCCTGCCATATAGAGTCAGGCATTCCATACAGAAGGTCAAGTTGACAAGTTGTTAAATGTAGATCTTTTTTTTTTTTGTTAGACTGAAAAGAATGGGATAGAAAAACCTATCCTGCAATGTTATTGTATATCTGTACACATAAAATAATATCCAATATATAATATATATAATGAAAATCCTATTAAAATGATTACTGCTACTAATAAATATGATTCCTTCTAAAACCAGCTTTATCCCTCCTACTCTTCTGAACACAGTTGCTAAGTAACAGGTAAACATAAGTACTCAGCTCCAAAAGAAGAGTAGTTATTTCTAGGGCTCTTCAAGCAGCAATCATCAACAGTGGGCACATCCATCTCAATTAGACGGGCAAAACTAGCTCTTCTTTTAAACAGAGTGTAGGATACAGACATTTGAGAGCATTAGTGGTATCCTGTAAGAGGCACAATTTAGATTGTCTCATAATAATCATGTTCAGCCAACAGAAAATCTCTATGTTTAATGTCTTTTAGCCGTTCCTTGTATATTGATAAACTCTCTCTCTTCCTGTCCTGACAGTTTTAGCATACTTTGGTCACCATACAATCTGAAAAACAATTCTAGCAGTATGCTCGCTTACAGATATGGAATGCAACCCATTTTTATTTCCATAATGTGAAGTATTGTAAAGTGAAAAATGTACAGTGGCACTAAACAGAAATATTTATGTAGGCCCGTAGGCTATAGTTTTCACTAAAATGTAATGCCAATGAATTCCTCAAACGCTTAAGAAACACTCAGAAAAATCCTTCTCCAACAATCTTCTTTCTTCAAAGTGCAAGAATTCAAAGAAAAAGAAGTGCAAGAAGAACTTGCTCACTGCTTCTTCCTTTCAGAGGAAGAGCAAATATTTAAATTTTGATTAAAGAACTTGAATTTCTTTTATTTGGAATAACATGGACACATTAAGTACAAAAAGTTGACTCATACTTTTATACAAATGCATACAAATATTCTGTCCTTCATTGGCAGAGCAGCTGAAGAGGGCATGACAGATCTCCGATAAGAAAATATTCATAAACACTTTGCAAACATTTTGTTGTTGTTTAAAATATCTCTTTTTGTACTGTAAATCCATTTTAGGCAGATTGAGACAACACAGCATGATGCATGCTCTGTGCTTGTCCTTGTACTCTCTGTGATGGCCCCTGACAGAATGAGGCTGCCTGGAGTGAGTAGAGAGTATGGAGTATGGGGGTGTGCTAGCGAGGGGGGTGGGGGGGTCTAGTTTCCTGTCATGTCATGAACATGTTGGACATTGTTTTTTGTTAGTGTGCAATGTAATGGGGTGGCGACAGATGGGATCTTTTAGCTGTGAATAATAATTTTGCATAAAATGCACTAAACAGCTTCAAGTGGTTAAGTGCATGTGGGTTAGGCTCTTGATTTGTTCTCGTTTACTTCTATTCAAAACAAAAGGAGAAATTTTAATCGTGTACTGGTTGGAGCTTTCAGACACTTATAATTACAGTTATCAATGTCTTCCACATGATTGTGAACAGATCCTGCAGACTGTTTCGTGAACTGGATTCTATTCATTCTTTTCTCATGAACAATTCAAGAACCACTGCAGATATCGAGATTTTTGATGTATAATAATTTAATTTTCTGGGTAGTTCCTCTCAAAGTCACTACTGAATGTTTTAAGAAGCAAGTGAGTTATACTGTACATATGATGTTTTCCCCTCAATTAAGAGCACTCTTATTTTACTTTTAAAAATAAAGTTTTTTTATTGGATGAAGAACATGTAACCTTTCTATTGCACAAAATGTTCTTTATAATGAAGAACTGGTTCTTTTTTTGCACCACTGCCAAAACCATGTTTTGAACGTTTCTGAAAATAGTGACCTGTATATTCCAAAGAAGAAAACATGTGGTACGTGTTCTGAATGCCATGAAGATGCTGTCATCATTTACTTATCTGTTGAGATGAATTATTCCTTTTTATGGACTGTTGTGTATGGTAGAGTGTCTTTTCTTAAGAAAGCACAAACGACCCTGAAGTACCCTTACTTCCCACCCCCCACCAGCCATGCTAGACCCCCTCCCTACTCGTGCTGCTCAAATCTCCACACCAAGCTAGAGAGCTGACATTTCAATAACATATAGACGACACATGCACACACACAAAGAGGCATCTTTTCACAGATGTCTCAGAGATGGACTGTCACATGTCACAGGTCCAATATAGTTAAACAACACAGAATTTAAGAGGTGCAATCTCTTTGAAGAAATTGTGTGTGTACCAACTCACCGTCGCAGTGATTGATAGAATACTTATAAGCGGAGACTGGGGCTAGATGTCACTGTTTTTTAAGCAAGTTAATATTTCTCAAGAAGGTTTTTCTAAAAAGATTTCCAAAAGGTTTTTTTTTTTTTTTTGCCTCAGTGGCATTTAAGAACAATTGTGGGTTTCCCATATCCTTTCAAGACCCTTTCACACCAAGAATGAACTATAAGATAATTATGATCATTGCATACGCAGACATGCACAATAAACAATTCTGTTTATCATAAGCATACATGTTTTGTCATCTGCACTTTTTAATGCTTCATCGTTTCAAAGTTTGTTTTTATTGCTTATCAGCTGGGAAAAAAATGGTTCTAACAATATTTCCTAACATTAACATAACATTATGTGATGTGGATAACCCTAGCTATTCTGATGATGTTGTAATTACAACTTTATTATTATTATCATGAATTATTGTCCTCTGTGTGAACAGGCCTTTTCCCTATTTTCGTAAGTCCAGCATGAATGGATGCATCCAATGGAATCCTGAATTTAAAAACGTGCTGGAGTTACGAAAATAGAGAAATATTTGTGTCCCTGACACGAATAAACAGATTAAATGCTAATTTCGTGATATAGTCACGACCTGCCGTGCGACTGGGTTGAATAATCACTTACTCTCAAATAGCCTACATCACAATTCAGAAGAAAAAAATCTGTTGCTACTTCTGTTACATTGCAATTTCCATTAGAAATAACCTTTTGTAGAATAGAAACCTTTATTTTCAGGTGCACAGGGAAAAAATATGATTATTTAATACATATTCACCTTTTGTCAGGAAATTTTAAACTGAATTACCAAAAGCAGTTCATTAAATAGACAAAACATGGTTTTGGTCAACAAATTCCAATATTTATAACAACTTCCCCCAATACCACTGTACATCCAGGCATCAAAATAGACTTTATACTTACTACCCCCTTGTGAGCCTTCCCTTAATGCATTTATGCTGTAGTGGTTTAAGTTATGACTGAGGTTGTGGTCTAGATGTGAATTGCGGTTGGATATCGTGTATGCCACAGGGAATGTCAGTGTCACGACCTTTGCGGGCATGTAGACAAAGGGATCATGATACTTTTCTTATCTGAGTCGCCATCTGTGGTGGTGTTGAGGGGGGCCAGGGAAGTGAAAACAATTTGACCATTAAATCTCCGCCCACGAGTTGAAAGAGCAAAGCGCTAAATTGGTGTTCAGGGAGGAGTCAGAGAGAATCTCTGAATGTACCAACAACACCACTAATATATCATTTCCAATAGCATATCTATTGATTAACAGCAGTAGAACGCGAATAGAGTAAAAGAAGTAAACTGGGCGTTGAAGTTGTAACAGAGAGTGTCCCTCCCTCCAGGCTGAACTGTAGAAAGCGTCTGTGCTGCGCTAGAAGCGAGAGGGACGCGAGATTAGGGCAGCAGTTTGGGGGTCTCTGGAATTTATTAGCTGACGCTTGAAGCTCGGTGTTTTTTTTCTGGATTCGGAGCAGATCCACAGGTCTGCCAGTTTTTCATTCGGCATTCATTCACGCAGACCTACGACCATCACATTTTACCTCGTTTCATCTCTGGAACTCAGGACAGCGAAGAAGAACGCGTGTTGTTGGGGTTTTGAGGTGAGATTGCCGCTGAACTGAACTCTGCTGGGGTTTACGTGAATGCAAACTTGTTGTGATGTCTGGTCAGCTCTCTTTATCTATTTATTTAATTTAAATCAGCTATTGTTTTTTTGAAACTCTGCCATGTATGGTTATCGCTTAAGCAGGGTAGAACTAAACAGATAAACACTCAAATAGGCTACGTGTATTGTTTTGATACATTACAGTGAGATGGTGCGAGGGTTCACTCTCTTTTAACGCGTAAATTTAAGTTTAGTGCAGCCTAACAACTGTTTTGAGAAGCTTGAAGACAGAAAACACTCGGAATTAAAAACAGTCGTTTGTATATTTTGCTAACATTGCGCTTCTCTCACTTCCAAACAAACAATTTCCTTCCGTTACACTCGGTCGTATTTCACCGATGACGGTGCGTGTCACCATCCGGCGGTTTCTGTTAAATCTAATTAGTTGAGTAAAGCTCGGGGAAAGTCTGGGTGGGATGAGGAGACATCAAGCTGGCGGTTTTCCCACGGGGTGTGACAGCAGGCAGCGTGTGTTGTCCAGGAGGTCCCGTCATAACTGTAGTTTATCCCCCCAGACGCACAGGTCAGCAGATGGAGGAGGCAGCCCTGCCGACGGGCGTGAGTTCAGTGCCAGTTTAAATCAATCAAACCACGCGTCTTATCAGACCGCCGTCCATGAGTGTGTGAAAGAGAGACAATCTATCTATCTATCTATCTATCTATCTATCTATCTATCTATCTATCTATCTATCTATCTATCTATCAGTTTAGCAACTCAGATATAATCATTTAACCCTTGACATTCCCTTTAACAAAGAGTGAAATTCTCCAGGTTTTGAAACAATGGTGCATTAGACATGAATTATGGGGGTTTTCCTGAAAACTAAAACCATGTATGAGTTATCTTTGGCGATATTCCAAAAGCAACAAAAACAGTGCCGGGTTAGGTTAATGTGTTTTCTTCAATATTTCTGAAATCTTCTAATCTTTTCTATGCACTTAACCAGCAATGTTAATTGTTAGCCTACTGTGCATTCAGAAGATTGTTTTTCCAGCCTATGTGATTTTCACAGCCTGTCAAACTACATCAAATATGGTGGTAGTGTAACTAGATCTGCCATGCAATCAAATCTTATCTAATCAGGTGTTACTGAGAAGAACTTGCAAACCTTTGAATCATGTTGTTGTTCATGAAGCTGAGTAATTTGTGAAGTCTCTCTTTGAGACAGAGGGTATTATTTCAAACAAAGCCATACCATATTCTCAAATGGTTATTGAAAGATTTGCAAGTACACAGGCCTTAAATCTTACATTCCAACTGTCTAACTTCATGTGTACTCTGTAACTCTATATCCATTAGAGGGGTTTGGTGAATTTGTCCACCTATTTCTGGACCCTATTTTTGTAGTCTGACATAAAGGTTTGCTGCACTTGTTCCACAAAGCATAGTCCGACCAGTTTTCAATTAGTCAGGCACTTGTGCGTGAAGATATTGGCTCTGAGGGATCCATTAATGCCAGCCTCTGGTGGCTTTGTAGTTTAGCTAAATGCTGATGTCAGAAGCACTCAAAGACTTCACTCACAAAGCTCAACGCTAGCTCAGAGGTAAGACTAGAGCCTTAACCTTTACATTCCTCTGAGCTACTGCAAGGTATTAGAGAATAACCAACACAATCCCATTGCAGTTTATTGGTGAATGGGACTAATTCGCATAAATCTAATTACTATGTTTTTATACAATCTGCTTACGGAACGGTTATGTTTGAGGGTGGGGTTACAGTGGACCTATAGTGGTTATTTAAAAAATCATGTATATTTTCATATGATTCACATTGTATCAATGTGACACCTCACTAGCCCACTTTTTTAATGCTCTTTGTTGCGTTTTTCTTTTTTACATCAATAAAGAAACAAATCATGAAAATTATTTTTAGATTAACGGCCATTATTGTTTGTATTGGTTGGTAATTGTCTATTGAAAATTCTCTTGAAAAAGAACTGATTGATTATTTAGAGGTGTATCAAACTAATCTGAAGTGGTGGACTAATGCATTATGGAAGAGGGAGTCAGCGTTGTTCTGCACGAGCAGACACGGAATCGTTCAGTAACTAAAGCATTGAGCTACTGGAAATGAATATTTGGTTTTTCGTGGCGGGAAGTCCCTATTGAGAGCAAGAGGCCCATCTCCAGGCTGTAATATTAATACTAGTTGACATGGCTGCAAATGAACTGGTCGTCAGGGCTGGTTTGATCTCCACTGCAGTTCCCAGATCTCTAATCGGCGCAGGTGATTCATTTCACACTGAGCTCCTATCCAGCCTCCAGTGAAATGCCCTTATTGACAGCAGAGCGAAGGCCCTGGGAGAAAAGGAGGTCAAGTCATCACTTTCTTCCAAGTTTCAGGCATCAGAGCTACACGAGCTGGCAGTTTGTAGTCTGCAGAGGATCTAGAATGAGATAGAGTATCTATTGCCTTGAAAAGAAAATTGCTTCCCCCCCCATTTGCTGGAGGACTCTCATCTAATGCGTGTGACATGGGGTGCTTCAGCCGGTAATGGGTTTTGGGGCCTCGTTGCCTCTGAGACATATGAAATTTGCAAAGGAACTGTGTAGATTAATTACCATGAAGAATGTGTGTTCTTTGGTCATAGATTCTTCAAAAATCAGAGGCTTGTCAAGTATGACCTGCCCCTGTGGAACTTAAATTGTGAATGCATTTTTCTTTTTTAAAGCCAGATGCCTTTGTCCTAGAAGCCTTTGAGAAACTTTAGAGGATGCAGCTGAGGACTCCAAAGTTCATTCAAGACAGGGATGTCCACTGACCCTGGTAAATAACAGGACCTCTTTATCAAGAGGAAACAGACTGCTTGTTTGTGTTAGGCATAATGCTTATCTATTATTCAGGCAATTTCCTTTAATATTAGTGTGCCAGGGATATAATGAGGTGAAAGCATGCATATAACAAGCTGGGTTCTACAGATAGCTGGGTATTTCACTATCTAATCTTTGCCCAAAATGAAACGCAGATTTTAGATGTATTACGAACTTGATTTTTCCACACTCCTATATGGAAGGAATCTACAGTAGTTGGCGTGTCCATTAAAAATGTTATTTTTCTAAATACCTGCACTTTTGTTAATGATAGAAATCTTGCTACATGTACAGTGATTAAGCAGGAGAATAATAATATGGCGCTTTTCCACTACACAGTACCAGCTCGCCTCGGCTCGACTCGACTCGGCTCGACTTGGCTCTGTTTGGTTTTCCACTGTGTAAAAGTTGTACCTGCGACGCTGCCGAAACTGCCGCGACGTAATCTTCTACGCAACACACACCCGCTACCCACACACACAAAGGAAAGTCTGCACCTTCTCGTTTGACCACGGCGTATTTTTCCGAGTTAC
>JAUCMS010000034.1:1216738-1228342 GCA_032357445.1 Enteromius radiatus | reverse complement strand
TGGGTTCAAACCCAGGGGATGCATGCACTAGTGAATCCCTATGAAGCATGATTTTGCTGCCTTTTTGTAACGGGTAGCTTTAGGGGTGGGTTAGTGTGGTCATTGGTACAATGACCTTTTACAATTTACCTTTAAAATGTAAATATAGGTTGTAATACGGTATTTACAAATCAACCTATAGAGTCGTTTTTTGTTGGAGGACAGGCTGCTTTGTGAGTGAGTCATTGATTAATTCATTCAACTGATTTGTTCAAAACTTTGCAGTATTCTGGACCTGTTGAAAAAAGGTGTGTATTGAAGCATGGCAGCTGGTTTAAGCTGGTCCGCAACTGGTTATGATCTGGTCCTGAACAGGAGCTAGTTGCAAGACCAACTAGTGTATAACCAGCTCATGACCAATTACTGAGGATCAGCTAAAACCACCTCAAACCAGTTTCTATGCTTCAAAACATACCTAACCAGCATATGCTGTTTTTTTCAGCAGGGGAATGAAACAGTGAAAAAGTAGGCAAAAGTACTCAAAGGAACCACTGCTTCTGGCGAGCATCTAAAGTGCGTATACAGTGCATATATCCCATGAGGCCACAGGAGAGGATTGTGTATGGCAGTCAAGTGAAATAACTACCGCTGAATGACAGTCAATAGAATATACTTTTTAAATGGTCATGAAGTATATAGTATACGCTTACGGATGCAACCTTGGTCATTGAATCATTTTTTTGAACCAATTAATTCATAAAAGCCTATTCATTCAGAAACTGTGCTGCTCAGAGCTGCTTTGTTTGGCTCTATTTGTGTTGAACTAACCAGCAGTAACCAGCAATATTGTGCTTAAATTTTAAGTTACAAACACCCTTGTCTATTTTTTTTTTGTATAAAAGCAACATTATACTCACAATCCCCCATTTTTTTGTCTGAATAACATCAAGTCATATTTCTAGTTTCACTGGAGGCTTTCTCTAAATATCTAAATCAGGTCGTTGTTCTTGAGTCAGCTGCTCTAATGAATGAGCTTTGGCACTGCAGGCCTTTTGTGTCCAATTCAACATTTAAATTCTCCTTCAAAGGACAAGAAATCCATCGGTTCTTATCACTTGTTTCATCCAAATCATCACTGATGAACCACTAAAAGCTTTAGGCTCATTATAGACTGAAGTTTTCATTAATTATACAGCTAAATATGGCAGTTAGTCATTACTGTGTTTCCTGATACATGTGAGGTACCTGCCCTCTTCATGAACATGCTGTAACTGCTTTAACTTATGCAGACTTCAAAGCTGAGAATCATGTGACTTATTCTGCCCTAATTGGAGCTTCATTAAGGGACTATATATGCCTGCTGGGTAGACCGTGCTGTCGTAGCCCTTCCCCTAACACAGCTAGAATGTTTTCCAGTTTCACATGTAATCTAAAAATGTCTACACGGACAATTCGATTTGCTGAATTTTGAACTTGAATGGAGCACAACTGATGAACACACACACACCAATATAGCGTGTCTGTCACTAGCTGTTCAAGCTGTGCATTGAAAAGGACAATTAGGAGTCATCTGACTCACAGAGGGTGAAGAAGTTCATTGCTCTTGTTTCATTCATTCATTGGTCTTTATGTATGCAAGCTCATGGCTGATGGGGGAAGGCTGACCAGCACACAGTGTCTTTGTCCTTCAGCTAATGATCCTGTCCCAGTTAGTAGGGTAAGAATGACTTAACCAGAGTGGATTAATCATGTTAAAAGTGTCAACTTCAAGGAGACTCTCTTCAAACTGTTTGTTTAAAAAAGAGGTTTTGTAAAGGAAGACCTCAGGGAGGATGAGGGACTTTTAGCTTGGGAACTTGTGGATATGGTTGCTAAGGCGTTCTCTTGGTTTCTAGTTTCTATGGTTATTACTTACTGGCCAATGCATATTTACAAATTCACCATTCTATCATTGAAATAGGCCATTCATACACACAAAACATTGCAAGGAGGTTTTTATTTGTGTGTTTTTGGGGGCAAATGCACCCTGCTGTCAGGGAGTCTTCCATTTGAAATATAAAACACATCATTTTTATTTTAATTTTGTGTTTTCCCTTGTCTCATCTTAAAAAAATGGTTTAAAGAGGTTTATGATTTTCTAAAGCAATGCTTTTTTACAACTACATTATTACAACTATCCATTTTTATTTAATTTAATTTTATTTTTTTATTTTACAATTTACAGGTGATGTTCTATCGTAATATCAGAAGTTTCCAAAATTATTTGATCCAATTATTCTGTAAATTTCTTTGATAAAATGTAAAGAGTTAATATAATATTAATTTGTATTTTATTATAGCTACCACTCCTTTTCATAACCTGCTTCAGCATAAAAACAGTCTACCAAAACAGGCACAAAAAAAAAGTGACTGTTTAGGAAAATAATAGCACCTCTTCCAATGTTTCACTCACAGTAAAGGAAAAGTGCATATATTGCACAGATATTTAAGCAGACTCAAAATTATTGTAATATGCCATTTTTTTTTATTTCAGAAAATATTCTTAGGAGAAAGAAAAGATGTGATTTGCATAAGTATTCAAGGAGTTTGAAATTTACAGAGAATGAAAAAAAAAATATTGTTGCCACACAAAAACTGATTTGCATAAGCATTCAATCTCTGTATTGCAGAAACGCAAAGTTTACACAGAAGAAAAACAATCGCACTAACGAGCGCCTTACGATTGACCTCTACTTGCGAATCATTATAGTAACTACCACATTTCCTGGATAGAAACCCTGTAGTGAAGGGATCATTATTGAAGATGTGAATATAAAACACATTTAGAAAGATTATTCTCATCCAAACGTAAGGTTTCTATCTACGTTTTTACTGTTAATTTGAGATGGTATGTCTGCGGTTTTTCACAGTCATTATGCTAACAAAGAAATAGTTTTCCTCTAGACTGTAGGACAGTAAGAGATTTTGTGATGTTATAGCAGTGAATGTATCACATGAGGAGTGTTGTATGGGTTTAGTTTTATTTGACAGTGGGGGGAGGGTGTGTGTGTTTCTTTCTGTTGGTGCTGACTGCGTTTGTGTCAGCTAATGTCTGTGAGAGAACAAGCAGAAGTCTCTTTCACATTCACACATACTGTTGATCTGGCCTTCAGATATTTCTACACTTTTGATGAACGCACAGATGTTTTCATTGTGTACAAGACTACAAAGACACTGTAAAAAAACACTGTTCTTTTGGTCTTATTATCAGAGACCCCAGGATTTGGAATAATGAGCTGAACACAAATCAGTCTTGATCGTGTTTTTGGGTTTGCTGAATCTCTTTGGGCTGCGTCGATGTGCTGCAACGAGCATGTAGTTTCACTGCAGACCTTCCTGTTACATGTAGCTATGTGTGTTAGATTGATGATGACTGCAGTGCTGTGGGAGTCTTGGGAAAAATACCCTGTTTATTCTGCACTTTCTCCAGAGCCAGCTCCGATCCGCAGGCAGTTTGATTTATACTGGGATCCAAGATGCTTTACACCAGTGTGCTCCAACTGGGAGTGTGTGTTGGTCTCCAGCACTCAGCAAGCTAAGCATCATGTTGAAGTTTTTACACAAAACCAAAGAAACACATTCTCAGATGTGGATCCAAATTTTGCAGGCCTGCTTTTTTAAAGCTTTTACGCCGTTCTCGGCCCACGCTTTAACATTCAGGTGCAAATGGCTTCGCCGACCTGCAAAGACGTATCAAATTATACAAGAGAGGTCATCAGATGCTGCTAATGAAAGCTTTAATGTATGCAACCCTAATTAAAAACCCCTGGTTTGGCCTTTATTAACAATGAGGGTAATTACAACACTAATTGCCCTGAGGATGCTATAAGCACTTTGCAGACACTTTTGATACTAGGACCCTCTGTTAAATTGAAAGGATCCATTAAACACAGGCTGCATCTCTGACTATTTCTTAGGGCAGTGAAGAATTGTAAGATCATCATTATTTCCCAGAATCATTATTCTGCATAAGAGTTTGCCACATCAGAACATTTCATTATATTTAATAAAGACCCCAAAATATGACGATTCCCGTGTGAGGTACCCACATCCTTAAATAAGATTACCAAAATTTTAATTTTTTATATATGTATTTATTTTTTCATGTTTAAGTACCTATTAATGTCGTCACCTATAACCTTGTGGGCAACACGCTTACATACAGCACCGCTGCACTGCGACAACACTATCTCATGTCCAAATTATATGTATTTTACGAGGTGGCTAATTCGGACAACCTCTAGACCCTAGGTTTAGAGGTGGGGTTAGGTATAGGTCATTCATACAAATATGTAAAATACGTACGATTTAGAAAAAAATCATATGAATTTGTACAAATGAAGTCATACAAATATATACAGTAGACTCATCTCCTCAGTAAAGATCTGTAGAGCTCTCTGAAACCACTTTGATGATACAGGGTGAGCCAAAGAAACAACAATGAGTGAGCCAAAAACCTCTTTTGAGAAGGTTCCGCCAGAGCGTAATGGTATTGCATCTGACAAGACAAGAAAATACAAAGAAAACAAGAAGATAGGGGGAAAAAACAAAAAGAAAGGTCATGGTTAGTCTACTTGTCATCAAGCCACATTCTATTTCTGGCTCCAAGTCAACACACAAGTGATTTTCCCCAGCCTCTCTCTCCCACAGAGTTCTCCGTGCTATGATTACTATATCTATTAATAATGCTTGTGATCCATCATGTATTGTTGTTTGTAACAAGGCTTGTGGTATTAGCACTGCACAGTGAGATAAGGTTGCACTCAAACATGTATTTAAGGATGACACCCTCATGTAATACACCCTCTGTGGGCTGTCTGAGTAATGGTAGGGTAGCTCTGCCAGTGCTAGCTGTTAGCGCTCTCCTAGAACTAATGAAAAAGGCCCCATTTCATTTAAGGAAAGTGGCACCGTAATAGGCCTTCATCCCAGAGAGTGCTTTTTCAGGTAGAGAGATGGTCTGCTGAAACACAAGAGCCTCTCATCATTAATTACACTAAAAGGGAGGCTGTGTCTTTAAAAAAAAAATAGTATGGCTGTTTTAGTATGCACATGGGAACCCTGAATTCACCTTGTTTGAATGCACTTTGAATTCAAGATTTTGCTGAAAAGCTACTTTGATGCTAGCATTAAGTGTCGCACAAACTGTGTGAACCTTTTCATTTTTTAGACAGCGCATTAGTACAAATGTTTTTGTGCAGAGTGTCAATATGTAGATGAAAGGCTGGATTGTGAGTGTTTCTGATTAAGTTCAGAGATGACGCTACGTTTGTTTTTCTTCCAAGGGGCTCGGGGAGGCTTCAGCGAGGGGGACGAGCATGGAAGGAGACTGCCTCAGCTGCATCAAGTACCTCATGTTTGTCTTCAACTTCCTTATCTTTGTGAGTATCTACATGTCTGACGTTGGATGCACTTCATACAATTCTCTCTAGCAGAGTAGTAGAGGAGTACAAAGCTTTAGGGACCAGTAACTGCACCAAGTGAATTACCTTAGACTTTTTTCTTGACCTTTCTTGAAAGAATTGAATTCTTTTGTAAAAGGTATATTTTTCAATCAAACTTAAAGGGATAGTTCACCCCAAAATGAAAATTCTGTCATTAATTGCTCACCTGTCATCCCAAACCTGTACAACCTTCGTTCATCTTCGAAACACATATTAAGATATTTTTGATAAAGTCCGAGAACTCTCAGACAAAAAGGTTAAAAAAGGATAGTCAGGTTACTACCATGATCAAGGTCCAGAAACATAGCAAGGACATCATTAAAATAGTCCATGTGACATCAGAAGTTCAACAATGCTTTGAGCTACGAGAATACTTTTTGTTCTCGAAACAAACAAAAATAATTTTATTTAGTATTTTTCTCCTCATCCCATTTGCAGAAGCCTGCCATCATTATGAGTCTCATGATGCGTGTGCTTGCTTCTGCTTCATGTAAACAAAGCAGGTGCATGCTGACACATGTCTGTGTTGACGTAATCAGCATAGTTTAGTATGCGCTTTTTTCTCAACATAAACAATACTGATTATGTTGATTACATTCTGGGAAAAGTGCGCACATTCTTTGCAGTACTTCCCAAAATGGTGGTAACTCATGGAGAAGAATTGTTTCAAAAATATGGTATTTTTGTTTTCTTTGTGCATAAAAAGAAATCTCGTAGCTTCGCAAAATTTGAGCCACTGATGCCACATAGACTATTTTACCAATGTCCTTGCTAACGTTTCTGGGACAGGGAAAATTGCAGTTGCGTTGCTGTCCATGCAGGGTTTGAGAGCTTTCAGATTTGAAGAAGAACAAAGGTGTTACGGATAAGTCATTAATTAATTTTCATTTTTGGGTGTACAAACCCTCTAAGTATATTCTTTTAAAGTATAGTATTTTTGTAATCAGTACTCTTTTTTTTTTTTTTTTACTTTTGTTTTCATTTTTCCCCCACAATTCAGCCTGTAGACTGTGTTAAGATTCACTGATTTGTAACAGAACAACTACTCGTTTAAACATTGCAAAGCAAAAGAGGGGAAGACACAGGGACAGGAGGTAAGAGACAGAAAGTGCTTCTTTGATCATTTATCTAGGTTGACAACATAAATGGCCACTGTGGAATTGGCGTAGACAGAGAGAGATTTGGACTCATTTCGTTTGACTGAATTAATTATCTCCCAACAGCGAGACGAATGTGATGTACACAAGTACAACACTAACAATAAAATAACTTGTCTTTTTGTTCCAAAAAATGCTAATGTAATTCTCTGAAATCCATTTAATAAGCCGAAAACAGCTGCTCATATTTATTCAACCCTAAAAACTATTAAAACACCAATTTAGTGATACAGTCAAGCTGTTTATGGAATCTGTTTATGACCAAAATAGCTGCTGTGACAGGACTCCGCTTGACAGACACCATTGCTAATACCATCCATGAAAAGAATCCCAGGTTTGGCTCACAGGAGAGGGAGACTGAGGAACATGTTTTTGTGTGAGGCTCTTATCTCAAAACCCACCACACAAACCCATACACACACACACACTTCTTGAGCTGCTTAATCACCAGTCTGGTGTCTGCTCAAACCTTCATCTGTGTGTGTGTGTGTGTGTACGATGGTATGGAGGAAGGGTATCACTTTGACAGGTAGAGGATTGTGGGAAGCTGCAAAAGAAACAGCAGTGTTTCCCAACCCCCACTCGACTGTCTTTGACTCGCCTGTTAAAACTCCTCAAGCTCCTCTATCCATTCACCTTCCCCCTCCTCTCTGGAAGCGTTCACTTTCAGTAGCCGTTTACTCAAAAATGATTTATTTTCAGCAGTCGAGCCCATTAGTATTCTCTCTCTACTCGGTAGCACGTTAACCTTTGTGTTCACTTTACCAAGTAATGTGCATACAACTCAGCAGTTTGTGGCGCATGATCATTTTTTTTCGTATTTGTCACAATCATTAATCCTGCACTTGGAAAATAATCAGCAATCATCTTTTTTATTTAAAAAAAAAGTTTTTAATTTATTAGAGTATGTTAAGTGGATATTACTGCATATTGCTTTCATAGAATGTGTTTTTTGTAAGAATGTAATTTGTGCCATTAGGAGAATTTTTTATCTGAAATAATTATGCAAATTCCCTAAAATACCAGAGGTATTATCTGATGTGAAATTATGTAAATGCTATGATATGTGAATATGACAAGGACCTTTTTTTAAAATCACAAAACATTAAATTCCACTACAAATAATAATATGGATACGTTAAAAATGAAATGAAAATGACTATAGTTGCTATTGAAAATCCTTGATTCTCAGCCTCGTTCAAGGCTTTTCAGTTACTGCTGATTAAGTAAAAATATATTTTTGTTAAAAGTCTTAAGCCCTTATTAAAAGACCTACTGTTCCCAAAAACTGAACCAAAATGATCGGCTACGAAATAGGGAAGAGGCTGAAGGTCTGAACTGTAATATATAAATATATATATATTACAGTTCAGACATTCAGCCTCTTCCCCATTTCCTAACCAAAAATTCATCAAGATATTTTAAACAATGTTGGTAACCAAACAGTTGCGGTTACCATTGATTTCCATATATGGAAGAAAAAAAAAGAGACATTTTGAGACATTTGAGACATTTTTCAGAATGTTTTCCATGAAGAAGAGGCATATAGATTATATAGATCATACAGAAGGACATGCAGGTTTTAATATTTGGGTGTATTATGCCTTTAGTTGTTATATGCCCTATGTAAACCTCCCTAATTTTACTGTAGACACTGTATTTGTTTAAATAAATGTATTGAAAATGTAATTTTGCCTTTCAGGCAAATGCAAAGAAATTCATTTATTTTTTTGCTTTATGTAAAAATAACACAAACATAATGTAGTAATCTTAATGTTTATCTTTCCATCTCCACAGCTGGGTGGCTCCTTCCTCCTTGGTGTTGGGGTGTGGGTGGTGGTGGACCCCACAGGTTTTAGAGAGATAGTGGCAGCCAACCCTCTTCTGTTCACGGGCGTCTACATCATCCTGGCCATGGGGGGCATGCTTTTCCTGCTGGGCTTCCTGGGCTGCTGCGGAGCCATACGAGAAAACAAGTGCTTGCTGCTTTTTGTGAGTCACAGTATATTGGAGAGGACTCTGTGTTTAAAGCTGACACGTTCATCTATGGAACAAATATGGTTCAATAAAGAACCTTGAAAACCTTTCCACTGTACTTAAGGTTCTGTACAATGAAAAAAAATGTTATTGAAATGTTTCTCACACTAAGAACTTTTCACTGAAAGGTTCTTTGAACAAACCAGAATGATTTCATTTTAGTCATAGCAGTTATTTATACAGACAGGATTTAGTCTGTTAGTCAATACAGTTGTCTGACCCAAACACACACTGTGTGACAAAATCCTCCTTTCTCTACAGTTTTTCATGCTGATCCTCATTATATTCCTGGCAGAGCTGGCGGCAGCCATTCTCGCTTTCATCTTCCGAGAACATGTGAGTGACCTTGTCCAACATGTTGAGGCAGCTTCATGTTTTCAGTGTTGGTGTGCTGCTAATATTCCTAATATTTTAATTTGTGCATGTGTGTGTACAGCTGACCAGAGAATACTTCACTAAAGAACTGAAGAGGCACTACCAAGGATACAACAACACTGATGTCTTCACATCAACATGGAACGCCATTATGAATACAGTAGGTCTTACAACTAATCAATGTTGACCAAACTGATTTGACCCATCATTACCATCTAATCTAAAAATGAGCTTATTTTAATTAATATTTTCCTGTCTCTGTATCCCTTTAGTTTGACTGCTGTGGAGTGAACAGTCCAGAAGACTTTGAGGAAAGCATCTTCAGGTTTATAAACCCCGGTGAAGTGGTTCCCGAGGCCTGTTGCCGTAGGAATAGTCATCATGGAGAAGCAGGATTCAGTAACAGAGAGGAATGTCTGTCAGGCAGCATGCTGTACCGGAACAACAAGGTGGGCTCTCGCACTTCTGTATACGTCACATCCCCTATCCTTGCTCAAAAGCTCATAGCTCAGATTTAACTAGAGCAGAAAAACAGGAAAAAAGGAATAGGGTTACCACTCAGCTTCAGCTCTCCCAATGCTGACTAGTGCTTTTCCATGTTCTCAGTGTCTGGGGAATGTGAGCGCGTGTGAGAGTTTCTGTGAAAGCGAGCAGGGGGAGTAAAACTTAAGTAAGGGTCCGCATGGGTTTTTAGACAGATGTCTTCTAGTCATGCATACTTGTATTAAAAAGTTACAAGTTGACTCAGACTCATGTAGTTCTAAACCCTCAGGAATGCATCTGTAAAATAGAAAATTTGTCATTTTGAAAAAGTTTACACACTTCACAGCTGTTTAACATCATAGTTATACAAAAAAAACACTATAAAATAGTCCATGTGTTTTCTGTGCTGTTTTCAAAGTCATCTGGAGTCGTTTGACAGTGTTGAATGAAGAAAAAAGCTCATTGTTGAATCATTGTTTACTGATAATCTTCTCCTTCAGTCAGATGTTCAGTTGATATCAAATCAGACTCGCTTTGATTCAGTACATTCATCCAAAATTGTTTCAAAAGTCTTTTGTTTTTTCAAAGCAGCTGTAACAAAAATCATTTCACGAGTTCGAACTTGCTGAGAAGGGGAGGATAGAGGCTGACGGCCCAGTCCGAACCCTGAGTGCTGAGGGTTAGAGAAGGAGGAGCAGGGGTGGAGGAGGGATACTAAGACTGAGATATAGATAGGGAGATAGGCTGATAGGATGATTAGGTGATTAGATTAATAGCGATGAGCGGGCTAATGATTACCTGCACGTGCTCCTCTCGAAATTTATTTTTAAACATCATTTTTGTATTTTCTAATGCCTTAGCAATCCTCTGGATTTAGATGTAACTATAGTCAAAATGGCACCATATTTCATTTTTGAAATGATAAGACTGTGAGGATAAAAGCAGCCTATTTAATGCATTTTACAACTTGTTCAACTGTATTAGATCGAAATATTGGTTGGTTTTGTTCTAAGTGAGAGTAAGCAATTGCTTAAAAGTATAAATAAAAATATAATGTGTTGTTGCTTGTAAAAACCTGAAAAACTGAAATCTAAATAAAAGTCTAAAAAGAACTAAGAACTGAAAACAGAACTGAAACAGATCAAAGCAATGATTTATTCACTCATTCAAACTCAGTGAACTGGTCACAGCAGAATATAGTGCTCAATCATACACACTTTTTTTAGATTTAGACATAGGTGTCTAGATTATTTCACCAAACTGTAATTAAAATGTTTTTTCTTTGCTGTTTGGAATGGCAGGGCTGCTATTCAGCGGTTGTGGACTACTTTGAGATGTACATCTATGTTGCTGGTGCCCTGGCTATTGTTGTACTTACAATTGAGGTAAGGCATTTCATAATAACTGTTCTGTTGACACTATCTCAGAAAACTGTTTAAAACTGTTGAGGATAGGACAGATTTTAAGAGAATACCCACAGACACATGAGATTGGGTTTAACAGAAGAAAGACAGTCCTGTAAACTGAATCACTGCTGCCCTCATGTGGTAATGTTCTGGAGGCAGACAGAAGAAGTGAGTGACATCTGAAAGTCATCATGCTATACAATACAAATTAAAGGGATAGTTTACTCAAAAATAGTTTCTGTCAGTAATAACTCACCTTTGGAATGTCATTCCAAACCTGTACAAACTAAATTTGTCTCCAGAACACAATAAGATATTTTGATGAAATCCAAGAACTTTCTGACCCTCTGTGGACAACAACGCAGCTACCACATTCAAGGTCCAAAAAAGGTAGTAAGGACATCATTAAAATATTCCATGTTCAAACACAATATTATGAAGCTACTAAAATACTTTTTGTGTGCAATAAAAACAAATATAACAACTTTATTCATAAGTCTTATGGGTTTGAAATGATTAATGACAGAATTTCTCAGGGTGACTAACTGATAGCAGAATTGTGCAGAGAGAGAATATTTTAAATTGTTGTCTGATTATGTACATAGAAGTATGTATCTTAGGTAAGGGGAAAAAATGCCCAGAAACGGTTTTACAGGTCCATTTACAACCCTAGAATTTGACCCT
>JAUCMS010000034.1:1200120-1210795 GCA_032357445.1 Enteromius radiatus | reverse complement strand
TTTGCCATCTCGAAGCGAGATTCCTATTCGTCGGCTCCCGACGTGACGTCGGAGAGACCGTACGAAAGGGAACTGTGGAGAAATGAAGCCAGGCCAGAGGAGAGTAAAGAAAACTCTCCATTGGCACAGTTCAAGCTACTCCGCCTAGTTGATGAGCCAGATGTAACCTGTTGAAAAAACTGGAGTATAGCGCTCGGATCCCAAAGGAATGGCGCTACAAGTCGACACCTGCCCCGGCCTGCTGTAGTGCAGTATATGCTCCGACCAGGATTTCTCCAAGCAGGTAAAAACTTCTTCTCCAGCTTCACAAACGATCAGCTCCAAAGTAGAAATCTAATGGTAGTTCACACACCGCCATCTCATATACCCGTATGTACGGGGGAGTGGCTTGGCATGCAGAAACCACTGGCCAATTCCCATTGGAGTCGATTGGTCTCCCAGATGTGATCCCCATGACGTCAGTCAATGATGTAACGTCATAGTGACTGACTGAAAGGGTTTTTTTTTTTTTGCTGAGGAGCAATTTGCATGTAAATCATTCTCTTCATCTTTCCACACCCTCTCTCTGGTTTAGCTAATGCAGTTTTTTTGCATTGAGAAAATCTGTATATTGCAATTCATGCATTCAAAAAGATTTACTGCTATTATTTCTGTATTTTAAGCCTGAAACCATAAACTCACCGGCTGCATAAAGCCTATCAAAACCGCAGTCTACTTATGTAGAATAAAAGTTTGTAACTCTTGTTTGAATGTGTTTAGTAGGTTGTATAGTTTAGTATAAGTATTCCTATAATCATTTTAATTTAATAAATCTAAGGTTAAGGTACAGCAAAAACATACAAGTGAATAAAATGCTTAGTCTGACTTTTAAGACACACACAGTACAAACTTGTACAATACTTTCAGGATGGAATTTAATTATCATTTTGCAAAAGAAAGTTAGTTAGGTTATCAAGAATAAGAACAAACACCAGGAAAACAATATCATTCATTAAATTCAAACACACAAAGGAAGCAAATCATTGTATTATCCAAAGTGCATGCTGTACAAACACAAATAACTGATGATAATATTTAATTGAATGTCTCAGTAGTATTTAAACTGAGGAACTAATAAAGGAACAATGGAGCCACATTGTAGAAAACAACAGTTATGCCCTCTCTGAATACAGACCAGTGACCTCTCTCTGTTACATTGTCTTTATCATTTAAAGTGGAAACACTAATTAAGTCTTAAAATTCAACTACGTTTTAGCAAATCTCAATCAGTAAGTCTGTAAACTTTTCCACTGATTAGCTGTCTTTAAAGCTAAAATATGTAACTTTTGACCCTTTCTCTGGTTGAAGCATAAAACTACAAGCTACTTGAGGAGGAATACATTTTTGTAATAGTTAGGGGTCAACAGATTATCATGCCAATATTAAGCAATTTTATGTTTATCGTATCGGTGATCTTCAAAACCGATTCACCAATACAATATTTAAAAGCATTTAAAGAAGGTTTTTGTTAGAGCCCTTGTTATTCTTATTTTTACTTAAATTTTCATTTTTACACCAGACATATCGGTTAAAAAATCAGTTATCGTTCTACTTTATCTGTAATAATCAGTGTCGCCAGTCTCATGGCAATTCGTACATATTTTACGAGGTGGCTAATTCATACATATTTGTATGACCTCACTCACAAATTCATATAACTTTTGTTAAATGTTTATGAGTTGCCATTTCATATGGATTTGTACAAATGACCTACACCTAAGGGGCGGCCTAAACCTACCCATCATGGGGTTTGAGACAAACTGTACAAAATCATACAGGTGAAGTCGTACAAATTTAGAATTAGCATGAATTAGCCACCTCACACAAATATGTACAAATTGGTCATAAGACTGTGATGGAAAAACACATAATGTCAACCCTTAGTAATTATGTGAATATTTTAGTCATTTATAATTACATCAGATGACCAATGATGTCATTTCCTCTTTAATCCATCCTAACAGCTCTTCCTTATTGATTTAGGGCAAGGAAAAGGATTATAAATAAATAAATAATTATTTTATTATTTAAATTAGGTTAACTTCAAGCAAAAAGTTACATAGTGTAGCTTTGACCGTCATCTAATATCTAATATTACTTCCCTGTTGCGTTTTCTTTTTACGCCAACTGCCGGTTTTCATTCAGACGCTAAATAGCCTCATAAAATGTGACTGAGAGGAATCAGCTTGGATCAATTAATCCTAAATGTAAAAGAAAACTTGAATTTACTTCTGTCAGCATCATTCTGCAGCACATTATTGCTAGTGAACCCTAATGGCGGCAAACCTAGCATCTCTTTTCACACTTCATGATAACCAGAGTGTTGAAAAAAAGCAGAGGTTTTGGGTGGTGGAGAAAACAGACCTATGCGAGGACCTAATGCTGCATTGAGCCAGGAAATTAATGAAGTTAGGCTTATGTTCCAGCTGATGGAGTCGTGTCCCTCTAACACAAAACAAACATAACATTCCAGCATTTGTCTGGAAACAATGTCCTATTACCTCTGATTTAGAGAATGTGGCTATGATTAAAGGGAGTATTTTGGGATGGAATCTGAATATTCGGCATATCAAGAATGAAGAAGCAAAAACCTGATGCTTTATTGGCTTACAAGAGTAGCTGTAATGCCGTCTGGATCTATTAGGTGTGCTCTTTGGCTGGTACAGAATTCTGCTCCCTGCAGAATGTCTTGCACAGAATGGGAAGCACTTGTTCTTCTTGTTTTATTTTGCCTCTATATTCTGGCCCATCCTTAGAGAGCTATTTAAGCCTAGTGCATAAGAACTTATGCAAGAGACATAATAATTCAGATAAACTGTAATTTTGATCCAGCAAGCATGATCATAACATTTTGCAAATGTGCTATTTTATCTAATATTATGTTCTATGTGGAGCACTTATTATGTTCTATGTGGAGCACTTTCACTTTACTGTGCTGTGAATTTGATTAAACAAATCACGTTTATTTATTTGCCACTTATTTAAAAGGCTTAAAGGGACAATTGACCCAAAAATGAAAATTCTATAATCATTTGCTCACATTTTTGTCATTTTATACCTTGATGTTTCTCTGTCCAACAACATACAGTTTCTGTGCATACAGAGAGACATTTTCAGAATAACTTTTGTGTGTGTTTTGTGGGTAAACTATCTATACTACTGTAAAGTTTGGGGTCAGTAAAATATTTTTTTACAAAGAAACTATTACTTTTAGTCAGCAAGGATCCACTAAATGTATCAAAAAGCGAAAGTAAAGAATTTTGTAATGTCAAAAAAATTATTTCGAATAAGTTCTGCTCTTTCGAAGGTTCAATTCATCAAAGAATCCTGAAAAAAATGTATCTCAGCTTCAGCAAAAATATTAAGCACAACTTTTCCCATCATTGATAACAATAATAAGTTTCCTGATGTTTTATAAAGGATCGTGTGACACTGATTACTTGAGTAATGTAATAATGAAAATTCAACTTTGCCATCATAGGAATTTTTAAAAATCTATTAAAGAGCCTTTTTTGTGGATTTTTTGTCTCGCAAAATAAGAGTTGACTTTTGACGTCAACAGGAAACACTAGCATAACACTGCTTTAAATTAAATCAACCAATCACAGGCGAGATTTGGAAGAAATTAATTGAACGATTTGTCTGGGAGTCGTTAAACAAATAAGGTACAAAAAAAGAAAAGCATATATATTATAAGAGAATGAAAGTGTTTTTTGCTCTTGCATGCATGTCAACCTGTTGTTTGGGACTCCCAAAACCAAAATATTAACCTTTTATAATCCATAATAGGAGGACTTTAAAATAGAAAACAGTTATTTTAAATTTCAATTATATTTCACAAAATTCTGTATTGTATTTATGATCAAATGCAGCATTAATGAGTGTAAGAGATTTGTTTTAAACTTGAAGAGAACTTATTTCCAAACCAAAACAAACAAACAAACAAAAAAAGTCATGCTGACCCCAAACTTTTGAACAATAGTGTACAGTATATGTCTGGTAATTGGGGCAAAATATATAAATCTGGTAAAAAGGGCAAAATAGTGCATACTGATTTTTTTTCCAATGGTAATACAAATAAAGTCTGTATGTTCTTTATAACAGTCTCCATTTTGAAACTGTCTCTTTGTTTTCCCACACATTCAAGCTCAAAGTCCTACTGCACAATCAACTTCCTCTAAAAAGTTCAATATTAAATCTCCTACAAATGTTTTAAAGCTTCTGGCCTCCATTTCTCATGTTCATATTGGCTCCAGATGGCATAAACTTTCACCTCATTAGTGCTGACAGCTTAGGGCTGAGGTTGTCTGGTCTTCTGTGTCCCAGATGAAGGCATCATGTGGCCCATGTGATTGCAGCGCTGTGCTCCTTTGCTTTCATACGCAGGCTGGCGATGCTGGAGGATTTGCGATCAGGTTCGATGCTGAGATCAAATCCGTTAATGGTTCCGCCCACTCCAGAATTGCCAAAAAGACTGCCCATGTGTGTCTGTCCCATGTTCCCACCTGGACTCGGCATACCAAGGAAATCAGACACGCCACTAGCAGAGTGAGGGTGAGGAGTCATGCAGGAAGCTACAGTATCACAAGGCACCACACAGCCAGGTACTGGTGAGGCTGCACTGCTGCCACTTAACCATGATGGGTTCTGAATCTGAATAAACAAAGAAAAAACAAATTTAAAGGGTAAGTTCACCTCAAAATGAAAATGCTGTCATTTATTACTCACCCTCATGTCGTTCCACACCTTCGTTCATCTTCGATGAACACAAATTAAGATATTTTTGATGAAATCTGAGAGCATCTGACCCTCCATAGACAGCAACTGAACATGAAATGTTCCCAGTTTCAGAAACTTATTTTGCTACATTTCTGGCTCTGTGATCATTTCAGTTGTGTTGCTGTCTGTGGAGGGTCAGATGACTCTTTGATGTAATCAAAATTATCTTAATTTGTTGTTCCGAAGATGAATGAAGTTCCTACAGGTTTGGAACGACATGAGGGTGAGTAATTAATGAACTAACCCTTTAAGCATATTTAAAAGTATGAGTGAGACATTTGAATCATTCACTCAAATGATTCATTCATAATGCTGATTTATTCACAAGTGTCTGGCTGCATCCTAATATGCATACTTCCGTAAACTACTGTCATGTGGAAAACAGTTTGTGGCATGACTATGCTGTATGCCAGAATACGCAATATTCATGAAACACTATGAAAAAAGTACTCGGATGAGTACCTCATTTATAGTTATATCTCTGGATTTCATTCATATACTATAAACATTGCAGTGTAATGATAACTTGCCGTTTTAGATGCAGCCTCTGCTTTACGAGTGAGTCACTGAACTATTCACTCAACTGTTTTATACAAAAACACCTGTCTTTATGAGTTACTCACTGAATCATTCACTCAAATGATGCTACTACTGTAAATATTGTGGATAAAACATAAGATGTAAATATAAGCGTCTTGATCATTAAACTTGTATAAAAGCAATATCACTTTTGTTGCACGTCACATCATTTTTAAGGTCTAAGCATTTTTCAAATTTAACTACATTTGTATGTAAATATACATTTATGATTATACAGAATTTCCTTTTACCTGTGCATAATTTTCTGGTCGTGTAAGAAGAGGAAGCTCATATGCTGTTGAGAAGTGTGTTCGAACCTGCTGCATCTGACCAAACCGTTCTCTTTTCCTCCATTTGGCCCGGCGATTCTGAAACCACACCTGCAGAAAATAGAGCAAATATCTGATTATTTGAAATATCTGTCTGCAAAAGCCCAAGGTTTGGAGTGAAGACATTCTGTATTCTAATGTATCAACTTCATGCTGTTATACTGAATTTCTGATGCGGCTTATAATAGTGAACATTATTACTAAAGTCTACTAAAAACTGGATTCTCCTTCTAGTGTCTTGTAGTGAAAAACTGAGCACATGCAAAGCCATAAATCCTAAAGGCACATGAAAGCCATGCCACGGCTCCTCAGCTGACGTCTTTAATGTGCTGTCCACACTGCACTATTTATGTATGGATTTGAACTCTCCCCTGCCAGCACAGGTTGGAGCTCTGCTCTTTGATAGCTGTTCCTCTGTCTCCCTTCAGCCAGTGGGTCCAGCCTCGCTTATGTCTGGAACAGGTCCACCTCATCAATCACAATGAGGCCAGTTCGGATCCACTGTTAGTGCCCCGTGACACAAACCAACAACCCCAAACCACAGCTGAGCACTCTCAGACCTTAGACATATGCCAGGATTTGTAAGCAAAGGTTATATATATATATATATATATATTCTTTATGACAATTATTTTCTCAAATCTTACTGGACATAATATTTCTGCTCTTGCTTGTTGAACTCGGATTGTGGGATGTGTCTGTCCAATCACACTACAGTTTCCAAAAGCCCCAGGAGCCCTAGACAGGGTAACAGACTATGGTAGTAGAATAGGGAACCATAAAATTACAAAACATACAATGCATTTCCACTTTTCTTTATTTATAAAATATATTGCTTGAATTAGCTTAATTTGTCCTCTAGGAGTCATTTGTATATGAAGTAATTTGATCTTTCAGGCCAGTGTCATGGCCTGCTCCCGACATCCAAGTGCCATTACGATCATGTCATCTGTTTTGGGAATCTTTGTAATTTAATCCCTCTCTCTTTGGACATTTATATTGTTTTTCCTTGGAGTACGAAATTCAGAGCAATCAGAGATAATGACTAAAGATCAACGACTCGAGCAGCATCTGTATACTTTCTGTATTTATATTGTTCCTCTTTGCTCTACAAGGGTGGAAATGTGCTGAAGATGAATTGAAGGACATTGTACAATGTAAATCTTTTTTACATTAAACATTGGGTTTAATGGCTAAACTAAACCAGCTGAGCAGACTGTAAGGCATTATATGAAATAGAAAGAAGTATGGAAGCCACTTTCTGCAGCACAATAAAAAAGTAAAAGGTAATTGTTAACTTATTTCTTAAGTAAATTTTCTTATTAACATTTATTACAATTCTAAAAATATATTACAATTTTATTTTGCACAATTATGAGATTATATATTGCAATTTTGAGTTAACATTGGCAATTCTGACTTTGTTAATAACAATTCAGACTTTATTTCTCGCGAGTGCAATTTTTTATTTTTTAAAATTTCAAATTTATAACACAGTTATAAAATTCTTTTTTTCACAATTGCGAGTTTATATCTTGTCTCACGTCATGACGAATTTGTACAAACGACCTCACTCGTGATGGGTAGGTTTAGGGGTGGGGTTAGGTGTCATTTGTACAAATTTATACTAATTGGCAACTCATAAAATACGTACGATTTCGCAAAAAATCTTAAGAATTCGTACGAGTGAGGTCATACGAATTTGTCCTCTTGCCATTCTGCGTTTATTTCTCACAATTGAAATCTTGCAATTTTGAGGTAACAACAGTTTTGTCTTTTTCTCAGAACCGCAAATTAACATTGCAGTTATTTTGTGATATTCCTTTTTTGTCTACAGCTTTTTTGTTTTTCATATATACCACTCTCAGATGCAGGCTTTCTCCTTCCCACTCTCTTTTCAAAATCTAAAGGGAAATAAGGATGTTAGAAAGTGAAAGAGGAGAATGTTCAGGCTGGAGTTTGTTTACATTTCATGTTTAATTTCCTGACGCCTAAGCCCCCGGCTATCCAGAGCTGCCCCCTTTGACCTCTCAGAGACCCACAGACTGAAGCAGTGGACCTTTTGTGCGGATCTAGAAACACACACATACATACTCTCATTGTACGTTGCCATGTATAAGCACACGTTATATGTTTGCTTCACTACACATATACGCTCGCATCTCAGTATGCATGTTTAGAAAATACAAAGATACCAAATTACATTCTAAGTATGTCCCAAGGACAAAAGCTATGATATCATCCAAAACATCCTGTTTTACAGAGTGTTGAGGGGAAAAGTCCTGTCTGATAGAGAGCGTGAGCAGGACAGAGCAACAGCTAACAGCGCTGGGGAGGAAAGCAGGAGGGGCTCATCTCAATTACGTATATCTGTAGGTATGTTTTTGAAATACGGGTCAAACCCTGTAGTCACTCACCAAAGTCTGCACTGTGTTGTCAGCCTACAGAGGTAATTAGACTCATGTGTGTGTGATAGTTGGTTCTGTTTGGACTGCGCTGTACCTTCAAACATGGCCAGGTTTCTGACGATGCCTCACTCTCTGCATGGAAATTGATTATGGCATCTTAAACTGTGTTTTCTTCCCCTGCCAGAGAATGTGTGTTTTTTCCTCCCTAACTCTTCTTAACATCCTTAAACACTGTGGTGTAGAGAGGTACATTAAACAGGGACTAGAAGTTTGGAAAAAATATTTGGGTCCAACTTCTCTGTCATGAATTGAGATCTGAGTCTTGCACAATGAAGACTATTGTCCTTTTTTCTTAGCAAAGAGGAATCTACAGACTTTGTGGGCTAGGAAATTTTTTTAAATGTTTTAAAATGAGTTGTAGGAATTAAATGGAGATCCTAGAAAATACATTCTTATTTACTGAGAGTATTGCCAAATAGTAATAATAATAATGATAATTATTATTATTATTATATAAAAATCCATGCATTCTCCAAACCATAGTAATATATAAACAATTACATTATTATTTTATTAAAAGTACAATTATTTTAATATAATGTTGTGTATTGTTTTATATATTATATATCAGTGAAATTGGTTGTGTTTTATAGTAATAGTTAAAATAATAATATAACTGTTTTATAAACTGAAGAACAAGTCACTGTTTTGTAAGAACTGCATAGAAATTAAAATAATGCTCACTATTCATTTCTAAACTACCGCAGCTCTTCTGAAGTGTATATCAATTTAAAGCATATTTTAATGTACTTTACACATCAAGTACCATTCTTTCAAGCATGAGCTAAGCAGGCCTACCTGCACCCTTGCTTCTGTGAGGTCTGTCCTGAGTGCTAGTTGTTCTCGAGCGTAGACATCTGGGTAATGTGTCTTCTGGAAAACTTTCTCCAGCTCCTCCAGCTGATAGCTGGTGAAAGTGGTCCGGTTCCGTCTCTTCTTGCCTTTGTTGCTCTCGGCTTCACTCTTGTCCAGAGGACTGCCAAGCTCAGAGACAGGCCGTTCTGCTTGACCCTTGACCCCGGAGTCTTTCACATTGATGTAACTACTATCAATACCTGTGGGGTCAGCAGACTGAGGCATCTCTGTGTCTGTCAGTCCAGTGCCATCTTTACCTTGAAATAGACATATTTCAGTTAATTAATTTTGAATTTAGTTTGCTCTTTGCCCAAAATATAGGAGAGTTTATGTCGTCTCAACACATTACCAACCTTTCAGAAAAGCAATTTAACTAACTAAAGCAATGTTGATGAAGTGCGGACACAGGTTAACACTAATCACCATTCACAAAAAACCCTCATCCACTCCTACAAATATTCTTTCAACATAAAGGAGTTTCTGTTGTCACGTTAACAGAATAAGGGCCTCTACTGTATAACAAGCCTTTCTTTAACTTAGTTGAAAATATGTTGAATGGAATATGTTGAATCAGTATCTTGATGAAAGTACAAACATGCCAGGATTATAAGTAAATAAACAAAACATGCCTGTTCAAATCATGTTCTACTGAGCCTCTCAGTTCCATGGTCTTTTCAGCAGTGTATCTGGGAGTTATAGTCCTAGTCTGAACCTTTTTCTTTCATGTAATTCATTCGTTTAGCAGCTCAACCAAACTATGGCTTATATTGTATACTTCATGTAATTTTCAGGATGCTAAGCTGTGACTTTATTCAGAAGTAAAATGACGTTTAATACTATAATAAAATACGTTTAATAAAATACTGTTACTACATTACAATACTGACACTTTTCTGACCCCTTATCCCCCTAAAACTAACCAAACCATGAACTCTGTCCATAGTCTTATCGATATCCCATCTTAACAACAATACAATATTTTCTGCCAAGTCTCCTGGCAATTTGTAGATATTTTATGATGTGGCTGATTTGTACAAATTCATACGGTTTTTGCTAAATCGTACATATTTTACGAGTTGTCAATACGAATGACCTACACCTAACCCCGATTTTTTTTTTTCATCGCAAATGCCTAATTTTTTTTTCTTGTGCTCTTTAATGACACTGTTCCCTCCTTACAAACCCAGCACTATTTATAGCTTTGATTAAAGGGAAATTTGTTGTTTGATTGTTGTGTGCCAAAAGTAAATGTTGCATTATATCCAAATATTGTATATTATATTAAAATGTATTAAAAAAAGAAAAAGTATATTATTGTAAGTGCCAATAACCTTAGATTGTGATTCTATCAATATCAATATTATTGAACAAAAAAGTATATTATTACAAGAAATACCAATACAACAATTGTCAATACAATTGTCAACAATTGACAATTGTCAATGTTTTTAAATTAAAAATGTGTGTGTGTGTGTGTATATATATATATACAAAAGAAAAACTGAAATATCACATGGTCATAAGTATTCAGACCCTTTGCTGTGACACTCTGTCCATTTCTTCTGATCATCCTTGAGATGGTTCTACACCTTCATTTGAGTCCAGCTGTGTTTGATTATACTGATT
>JAUCMS010000034.1:1165472-1186380 GCA_032357445.1 Enteromius radiatus | reverse complement strand
TTTCTTATAAGAGGTGCAAAACAAAACAGACAAGAATCAACAGAAGGACATCGCTGGTAGGCATTCAAAGGTGAGTATTACAGGTGGGGTGGATAATGAGTTCACTGGAGCAGAGAGGCATTAACCACAAAGGTAGGTAGGAGGTAAGTATACTCAGTCTTTTTTGAGAGTCTGTCACAGTGTCCATATCCAGCCACAGAATCCAGTAAGCCAATCCAGAATGCTTTGGTGAGAGTGAGATACGCACGCAGACAGGTCAGGAGTGAGCGTCTAACCTTGAGCTCAGCCATCGAGCGTATGCCTGAGCTGGTTCTTGTAGCTGGTGACTGCATTGGATGCAGGTGTCAATAATCAGGTGATTTGGAGCGGAGACAGGTGTGGGAGATTGTGTGTGTTCCGTGAGTGCAGATCCAGGGACAGATGAAAGTGACGGTGTGACATCAGGATTCCTAGATGAATACTGTATATTGTTTTTTAAAAAGAGCAGGATTTACAGTATTTATAAAATAGAAAACATTTTAACATTCTAACGCCCAGTTTTATAGATTAAGCCAGGACTATGCCTTAGTTCATTTAAGATATTTAAGTACCATATATATATATATATATATTTAAAATGCTAATAACAAACAATGGCACTTACATATTTCATGATAGGTTTGAGCAAGACATTTTCAGTTGAGACAGCTCAAACATGCATTTTTCTCGGGACGAGGTTTAAGCCTTGTCTGTGAAATCAGTGGTAAATGTCTTTACTATTTGTTTGTGTATATGTGGGTTTATTATAGAGTGCTACATACTACAATTTTTTTTTTATTTAGTTGCAAAAAGGATTATTTCAGAGCTTTATAGTTTAAACAACATGTTTCCGTTTTATTATCATTATTAACATTTTATTGTTTCAAAGTTTTAATAGCAAGCTACAAATTTCATCTCATCCTGTTCCCTTCAAGCAGATTTCGAAGGTCAACCATCTTGAAGTACGTCCTAGTGATGTTTTGAGTTGATTGAAAGCAGGCCTGTTATGGGAAGGGCAATTATTGCAAGAGACTGGATCAAACTCAAACACTGAATCCAGAGTGCTGCCATTTCCCATCACCTACCTACATGAACAAAAAATGATCCCAGGCATCCCAGCATGTGTGGATGTTTTGATGCCAACAGCATTTGTTGCCTTTCTAAAAACATACTTAACCTTTCCTGTCACCCCAGGTTAAATGTAGCTGACCTGATGTGTAATTTAAAAAAAGGACATGATCATATTTAAGCAATAGCAAGAGTTGTGTTGCCTCAATTATAAGTGGTACTGCATTCAAAACCAAAATGATTACCATAATATTGCATACAGCCTTTAATAAACGAGAAGCACCTTATAGTGAAACTAGTCCCAAATGGAATCAAAGCAGAAATAAACATTGAGGGCCGGTTTCCCGAACAGGGTTTAAGACTAGTCCTAGATTAAACTAAATGTTAAGATCTGTCTAAACTGGAAAAGGCTTGCACTGAGATGTCTTAAAATACATCATTTCCATTGTTTGGTCTTAAAATGCTCACAGATAATGCATTTTTGTAAGACATGTTTCTAAAAATTCTTAAATGTCCTAAATTAGCAAAGGTTTAGTCCTGGCTTAATCTAATTCCTATCCGGGAAACCGGCCCCGTATGTCTCTAAGCAACACAGTAATGCATTCCTTTCCTGAATTAATAATTGTTTTGAATGAATCTGTGATTGACTCAGTGATTCACTCCCTCATCTAAAGCTACCGGATTAACTGGATGGTATATAAAGAGATTGCCCCTCACAATGCTCTGAGTGCCTAGAAAAGCACTGTATAAATGTATGGAATTATTAACTGCAGATTTGTCTATACAGAAAGAGTCATTGAAATATTGAAAATAAAATTGCAGGGAACCCACAACAATCATAGTTTTCCTTAATCTAAAGGAATATATATATATATATATATATATATATATATATATATATGTTGGATAAAGAAATGTTTAACCTTTGAAGCATAAAAATAAATATCTGAAATTCAGTTCAAAATGGAGTACGCTCTTCCACTGCAATGTGGAATCACCACCGATGAAAATGACACATCTTCGGTTCATATTTATGTTATGAGCTAGTCTGTTAACTGTAAATCATCATAGATGAGGGGGGAAAGCTGTAAAGTTTGGAACGCTCTTTCTGTAAACAATTACGTGTTGTGAAAAATGTATTGAGGCAGCTTAGAAGACGATGCAGAAGAACAAACTCCACGCAGATTCAAGTATCAAACAGAAATGAGCTATGGAGATCAGAAAGTTGAGGGAAAGATGCAGATGGGATAAATAATAGATCGTAGAAAATTCCCTAGATAATGAAAAACATTTCTTCCCTGTTTTGGACAGGGTTTGGTTTAGTGATGCTTTATCACCCGTCTGTTTATCCCAGTTTCATTTTTTCTAAACATCGACCTTAGCCAGTTTTCTCACTGAACATTTTACCCTGTCATTATAGGCTTTGCCGAATTTTTCATAGTCACGTAAAATCATTTTGTTTCCTAATCCACATGTGCAAAATGATACCCGAGAGGTTGCCAGCCAAAAATAATTGCAGCAAATAACAAATCTATGGAACACAATGGGCACATCAATATGGAGTTTCAAAAGACTATATGACAGCACCTTTGAACGAAGCATAGCCAGTTCATAATGAACTGCAGATGCACATGTGGATGTTCTATGTACTGTACTTTACATTTTCCATGTCCAGATTTGTGGGTATTTAATGATCGTACAGCTGCAATCTATCTTATGCTATCTTATAGATACTTTACTGTGGGTTTGATCTCAGGTTTGAAATTTTATCAGAACATTCATGTTTTATATGTTATGTGGGGACTACAGAATTGGACTGGAATCGTATCACATTCACATGTAGACCTATGATGCTTGGAAATTAGTTCACCCAAAAAATTTTAAATTAGCATAAAATGTACTCATTTCCAGTCTTCTTTCTTCATCAGAACAACTTTAGTATTACATCATTTGCTCAGCAATGGATCCTCTTCAGTGAATGGGTGCAGTCAGAACGAGAGTCTAAACAGCTGATCAATAATCCACAACTCCAGTTCAACAGTTAACATCTTGTGAAGTTAAAAGCGGCATTTCTGAGAAACTATTCCATAATGAAGGCATTTGAAGTTTAAACCTTCTCTTCTGGACAAAACATGAATTTTTAAACCATAACAATGTAAATAAATTAGTTTAGAACTATTTAGAACTGTTTTTGCTTGTAAACGGTGCTTGACCTGTTCACATTTCTCTCTTGATTCAGAAGAGATGACGTTTTCACTGGAAAAGCAATATTTTGTATACAAAGGACTTTTTATCAGCTGTTTGGACTCTCATTCTGACGGCACCCATTCACTACAGAGGACCCATTGGTTTGCAAGCTACATCCCTAATCCTACCCAATACCTAAACTTAACAACTACCTTAAACTAACTATGAATAAGTATCAAATTAAGAATTTATAGTAGGAAAATTTGTAGTTAATAGTTAACAAGTGTTACCTATTCTAAAGTGTTACCCATTAACCTATGGACTGTACATTCAGACAACATCTTATATGTGATAGAGCCTTCAAGGTTCAGACAGCTGGACTCCAGACCAAGTTGTTGTTTTTTTTTTTTTTTGACAGTGCCTTTATCTGCCATCACACTAATATGTAAGCCTTTTAGATGATGATTCAAATTCTTAGGTTAAGTCCAGCAGGACTGAAAGGTTTTCAAAGAGTCTCTGTGGCTCAAATGTTCATGTGTGTCTTTAAAACCTTTAATCTTCACCATCAGAGACGGCCTTACAGAAGAAGCTCCAGTTGTGGGTCAGTCCAATCCAGAAACACTTACATATGGGGAGCATTTCGGAATAATTTACATCTCCAGAAACATGTGTAAAAGCCATTGATGGAATTTAAGAAAATTTATGTTCTTCACCAACATCTCTCCTAATATTTTCTTGTTTCATATCAGAAAGTAGGCTATTCTGTGGGTATGGAAGGTTTACAGTAATAAAGACTATTTTGCTATGTAATTGTTATATGATTTTTGGATCTATAATAATGCTTTTTGTAAGTCTGGACACTCTGCCAAGCAGATCTTGAGCTCAGATGACAAAACGTAGATGAGAAAAAAGGAAGTTGATTTAAAACATTTAGGACAAATTGAACAACGGTGATCAAGAATGTCATTAAAAAAAGGCTCATTCATGGTCTATATCCCACAACAGTACAAATACAGGATCGAAGAGGTCTGGTTCTCACAGCCATATCTGTTTCCAAACATTGTCAAACAAAAGATCAGATCTATGTATGTTCTGAACTAGAGCTTTTTTCTGGGAAATAATGGGAATATCTTTAAGTAAATAGTTCACACAAAAATGAAGATTTGCTGGAAATGTACTCACCTTTATGTCATTCGAGGAGTGGATGAGTTGGATTTGTTGAAATTTAGCATTGCATCACTTACTCACCAATGTGTCTTACTGCAGTAATCCAGATAATCATTAATATCTTGTGAAGTGAAAACTGCAACTATTCACTGAGAAGCCATTACTGAGCAAGTGATACATTATTCCAGTGAAAAAACAAAGCTAGGGTGTTTTCATGTTTGGGTGAACTGTTCTGTCTCTTCAGAAATAGACTTTAATCTATCTAAAAATGAATACAGCCTGAGAAACGTGTGACAACAGGCCCCAATACTGCTTATATACACCTTTTGAAAATGTAAATCTATATCCAGAAGATAGATATTTATGTAAAATACTGCATGGACCTAAAGATGTAATCAGAGTAGATACAATTAAATAAACAAATGAACATATAAAGAATAAAATACATATTTTATTTATGAACTCAAAAAGGCAACAAATGCTAGAAGAAAATACAAACACACACACACACACACACACACCTCTTAAACCTTAATCTTAAAACGTCTTGATATTACAGTATATTTCATAAATAAACTAAACATTCTTCTTTCTCTTTTTAATTTGGTAAAACTCGTAAATTTATGGAATCTTCTGATTTCTTTTTTTACAAAACCGAAAACAATAAGGCATTTAAAATCTAAAAGAATATAAAAGTTTCCTAAAATATATATATTTTTTTATTTCACCATTATATCAAAGTGTATGTACTTTCTAGTAAACTCAGATGATGAAAACTTACATTTTAAGCGAATCATACATGTCTTTTTCTAATGATATTGAACATTTGTTTGGATATCTGGCGCCCCCCTCTGTTTAAAGCGAGAACACCAATGCCACAAACAACTTTTCACACAATCTCCCCTAGTGGCAGGGTGGCCTGTTTTGAATCATGAATTCCTAGAAGCAGCCAGCAGAGGTGGTACAACTAACTGTAAAAATATCTGTGACTGTGTGAAGTGAATGTGGTCGATTCACCCAAACCAGGTTAGTGAAGAGCAGCATTCACTTCTGTCTCAACACTGCCTTCTGGAAAGGATCCGAACTTCTTCAAACGTGGGCAGTTAGAAGGGAAACACAAAATAGCATTCTAGCTCTGTTTAGATCTTGTGGCTTTCAGATGTGTTCCTTTGCCATGACAGGGCTTTCCCTCTCACGCAGACTGAATGAGCTCTGTGCACCCCAATAAAGGACAATATGGTATACATTATATGCGAGTTGCTTTATTTTGTTTATGGATTTGTTGAACTTTTTCTCTATAGCATCAGACATTAATCTGGCTGTATCTGACAACTGTTCTCATTTCTCAACTTGTAGGGCTGCTAGTGTATATGACAGTGGTGTTTACTTAAGTGAGCTGCATAACCTAAGCACTTTTCTAAAAATTATATGAAATAACTACACCTAATTTAATTTTGATACAGGTTATTGTTAAAAAACGCTTAGTTAATAATGCATACGTGTTCTCTATTCTAAAGTGTTAATGCATTTGCTATAAGTAATTTATTTCTGTCTTGTAATATGTTGTTATAGTAAGTGAGTCTCTCTCCTGTGAGGAAGAAGTATACAAGTCATTTTCTTTATTCAGGTTTTAAGAAAGAGGTTTTCACATTGTATGGCAATTGTGTTACTTCAAAACAAATAACACTGTAGTCCAAATTTAACTTTCTGTGAAAGTAGCAAAGGGAATCATCTGCTTTTATTGCAATGCATTTATGCAGTTATTAAAAATACACCAATAGAAAAACAAGTGTATGTTACTGGTGGCAATTTTTCTCAAATATAAGAGATGATAGTTTATAACATGGCGGTGGCTCCTTGGAGCCAGAAGGATAATTATAGAATATTACCTTTCGTTTAGGACACTATACTATGCTGCCGTTGATTTTGGTCCACTCAAAAATGTCCTGCTCGCACACAATGTCCGAATTGATGAGCAGGTAGCGGTCTCCAACGCAGAAGTGTTTCTGACAGGCAGCGCATTTGAAGCACTCGAGGTGATAGACTTTGTCACGGACACGCATGGTCATTTCAAAAGCCCGGATCCTCTTTTCACAGGAAGCACAGAGCCCGTCCTGACCAAACAGCCTGCAGAAAAGGAGACATAAATATATTTGCACTTGAAAGAAGTTTTGATAGGCAACCACCTGATTTTAATATTTGATTTTATAGTAATGTGCAAAAAGTCTAAAGAATATTTGTTTTAATGTGAGGCAATGCAGACATAAACATGTAATCAATGTTTGTCCTTTTACTTATCAATTATGATTTGCCAATAATGCACTTTAACATATTTGGTACACACATTTCTAAGACCTGTAAATTATGATCAAAACTTGGCTACTACATGACTTTTTAGCAAACATTGTCTTTTTTATTATCATTCTAAAATGATAATATTCATTCATTTTTGCTGTGATATCTTTACAGATTTTATAAAGTAAAAATAAGAATGCATTTCTGTTATAGTATTAAGTATACCTCGGCAGTATTTCAGATTGAACCCTTACTTGACTAAAGCAACTTATTTTGTCAATTTCCTACCATAAAATGATCAAAACTTAATTTTTTATTGGTAATAGGGTTAGATTTGATTACATTTTTTGCACCCTTATATTAAAAATACAATCAAATATTGTCCTATCCTAACAAACCATACATCAACGAAACATTTATTCAGAAGTATAAATCCTAAATTTAAAAAATTACCCTAATTACTTTTTTGGGTCATGGGTCACAAATCTGAGTATTAATATATCATTCATCATTGTATAGCACTGTATTATATTTCCCTGCCACAATAAAATTTGCATTTAATGTAAGAAGTCCGCTATACTACAGATCTCACAGATTACCATGGCAGGCTATCAGAATTTCTTTATTTTGGCCATATGAGCATCAGCATCTCCACTAAATTATATGTTTTTGCTCATTTCCATGTTTTTGCTAAGGGATCTCTTCTCCTACAATAGGCTGTAGATTCCAATATCATACTATATGAGCCATAAAAGCATACAATGGTCCACTACTTAGAAAACACATTTGAAACACATAGGCCTATTAGATTTTGTGTAAAGTTTATAAACTGTTCCATTTTATTTATTTTTTTATATTGTTATTACATATGTCAGGCTTCACAGGGTTAATAATAAATGAAAGTTCAATCCAGGCCTGCCAGTCTTACCTGAGGTAGTCTCTCCTGCACAGCTTCCTGCCAAGTTTGTAGTAAAGCCTGCGGCCCACCTCCCCTAAGCGGCAGCCGCAGAGGTCACAGCTCAGGCAGTCTTCGTGCCAGTACTGCTCTATGGCCTTGAGGAAGAAGCGGTCCCCGATGCTCTGCTGACAGCCGCCGCAGGTCAGCAGCGACGGCGGCATCTGAAGCACCTCGTCGACGGGCTCCCTGTGGATTACCGTTTACGTTCAAATATGCGATAGGCCACTGTGAACGCCAGATGGCGCTAGTGCATATTTTATTGACACTTTATTGGCTAAGTGCGTTCCATACGCAATTAGATGCGATATCTTTTTTTTTTTTAGATTTACCTACATTTTATTTATAAGTAAATGTTTGCTTAAGATGTAACTACTGCCACATGGTCCCAAGGGAGAAAATGTAAAGTGCAGTAGGCAAATGAGGCGATTTGGGTCGCTGCACAAACATACTCAGTTTAGACCATTTTTTCGCACTGGTAATTTGAGACTATTTTTTTTTTTACAGCATTGTTACATATAAGCAAAAGTTTGACTGTTTTGAATTCACATTTTTTACATAGTCACATGACCAGAGCTGTTTAATCCACTCTGAATAAGTCTGTGTCTAAACTTCAATAGCCTAATGGAAGCATGTAAATCATCTCAGATAGAATTGCCATATTTAGTACATATAATATTTAACGTGTCTATTATAAATGTAGCCTATTATTAAGATTATTAGTCTTGTAAATAATCATAAGCATATGTACATAACAAAATTTGTCTTGTAATGTCATTCCTTTACCTCCAGTAAAAAATGGGTAACAGTATACAAAATTATGTTACTTTATTGCAACTTTCTTTAGGATCTTACCAAGTGTGCCAATCTTTAAGTTTTCCCTAAAAAGTTTCCTATATCAGCTACAACCGTGGAGCTTTAAAACACAGCCTAACTTGATATTTATTTATTTAATTATTGGATTATTTATTATTTTGAAAATGTTGCGTTTCATATTGGATTATAGTATCTGCGCTCAGTTCGTGAAAACGCATTCATACTAGTTAATGCGACTTTAAATGAATCCAAAAGTGATATTGTACTGTGACTTATATTTATATAAGCGCACACAATGTTATATGATCCAATAGGCTACACAAATAGGCTATTGCACTATTGTGGTTGTACATGCTGTCTACAAACAAAAACAATAAACAATTTCAAATAAAAAGGTGTCTTTACTTACTCATTGGTTTCCAGTGTTTTTCGTTCAATTGTCGATGCCATATTAAATATTGTTCAGGAATAATTCAGTAGCACATTTGATATGCGCACTTCCAATCAAATGTGTCCCACACTCGCCGTCTGCGGTGCTGAAAGACCATCAACGTCCTGCTCAACGAACTGCCTTCAAAGATGCACCTGCTTTGCTGCCTTCTTCAACCTATAGCACACATTATGCACGCGAAATCCCAAGTGCACCTAACGTAGCTTCTTTGCATTACATTTCTGTCTCCCCGCATTCAGTTCTCATCCTAGCCTCTGTGTTTCTGAGTAATACGTGGTGACAGACAGATGTCCCCCTGCCGCGTTGTTTAGTTACTCCAGCGCGACTGCGTGGTTTCTCCTCTGTGCTGTGAGTCTCTACAGCACTGTCCCGTAGGGCTGTTGTCTGTGGTCCCGTTATTGTAGGGTAGCAGGTATTTTTAAATGGCCCTGCCCCCTCAGTTTCTGCTTTCTTTTCCGACTTCCTGCTCACGACCGCTCGACAATGAGAGGAAACAGCGCTCCTACATGCCGCTAGTCACCAGTCAATTATAAAGCCGTCGGCTCGTGACTGGAGGGGTCACGAGCTCAAACAGAAAGGCTCCTTATCGAATACCTGTCATCCAAACATGAAAGAGATTGAGGAAAAAACTGCAAACACATATAATTAACAGTGCGTGAATGTTTATGAAAGCACAGGGAAAATCCAAGGACACAGCTGCAACACTTGCAAGAGGGATCTAGGTTCAGGGGTTGTAGGCAGCCTGTCAGTAATTACATTATTTAAATGTAAGAAGTAGTATTCTAATTTTTAATAATAAATTCTATAATCTGTATAATGTAGGCCCTATAATTTATATGTTATATGGCTTCATAATAAATTCTATAATTGATTTTATATATTTGATTAAATTGAATTTAGTATTAAAAACATGTTTTTGTCATAGGCAATAGTGATGTAGACCTTCAAAAGGTTCTGAGTATGAGACAACTGCCTTTTATATACAGTGTTAAAACATTAAAAATAAGAAACAAAATAAAAATAAATTAACATTTGTTATAAATAAATGGATGAAATAATATACAAATAAATGGATTAAATAAATAATAACAAAACTGATTATTATTATAAATTAATTAGTTATAAAAGATTTTTAAAATTAATAAACAAAATTAGATAAAAAATTATGCAATCTATATATTTTCCAAATAATATTTGACACACGTGACCCTGGATCCCAAAACCAGTCATATGGTTAAATTATTTTAAATTAGGCTTTATACATTGTCTGGAAGCTGCAAATAATCTTTCTAGGATAGGGCCATTTTGCTGAGATACCACAATTTGAAAATCTGTCAAAATGACATGCTTAACTATGCATATTACTAGGGAAAATATTATATATAATAATAAATACAGATTTATGGCATAAAAGAAATTTGATCATTTTGACCCATATATACCAAATATACACTGTAAAAAATTACCATGATTTTGACAGTAAAAACCTGTGAAAATCTACAGTAAAAGCTTGTTAAATGGTTAATGTTAAACTTTACAGGGAAAACCTGTAAACTGACATTCCCACAATTCCCTGCATTGCGTTTCAGATTTTGTTTGAATTAAAAAAAAAATCTGTGAAATAACTATGTTTCTTGTTATGTTTGTTAGGGTTGTATGTTACATGTAATGTTGTTAAATGAATGTTTATTGCATAGTTCAATGAGTCTCACCATGATAGTGTTTGTGTGAATGACACTGAGCATCTTCTATGTTTATATTTAAAACTTGCTTGTGATAGGCTTTGGTTCATCATGTGACTTTCTCATCACTACCTGCATTTGGTGCTTATCAGTGTATTTCAAAGGTACAAAACAGATTTCAGAACGTTAATAGGTTAGCATCTGTTAATAAAATTACAGTATTTAGCTGTAAATTTAGCTTAAAACTGTAAAACCTATGACGCTGTTATCATATTTTTTACAGTCGAATTTCAGTGTTTTTTCACCGTAAATTTTACAGAATTTCTTTACAATGTATTTATAATATTTACTTTCTACAGTCTAAATTGGGCCTTCATAAAAAAATAATTGTGTTACATTTTATGATGGGGTCCTTCGCATGGATAATCATGGAGGTTCCTTGTTAAAGGTCCTTGTCTAGAAGATCAGAAACCTGTGCCCTAATTTACAATGTTTATATATTGTTAAAGACATAATCATATGAAAACACATTCATCTGTAATTGCAATGCAGCTAACAAACACAGCAAATCTCTCTTTTGAAGCATTTTCTGTTGATCTATCTCCTCACAGTCATCTGTACTTGATGTCGTTAGGGAAAACTGCTCTTATCTCCTGCCAGAGGAGCTCGGGTAATGTCAGCAGCAATACTGGGCCAGGAGATAAAACACCCTGCACAACACTGCTGGGACACTCATCGATGCTTAGGGGTCTTCAGTGACAGCATCTCAGCCAAATGTTGCCTGTGCCAATCTGGCCATCACCATGTGAGGTCAATGATCACCCTTCAGCTATAATTTTCTGACTTATTACTTTAAAAATACGAAATTTCATTCTAACAAATGTAAAGTTTTATTACAATTAATTAGCAAAATGTGTAAAATCACACACACACATACATATGAATGCACACACACACAAGTATATATATATATATATATATATATATATATATATATATAAAATATAGTGAGGATACATCAAATTGGTCAAATGTGACAATTAAGATATTTATAATGTTACAAAAGTTTTCTGTTTAAAAAAAAAAAAAAAGTTCTTTGTTGAAATTTATATTCATCAAAGAATCCCAAATAAAAAATTGGATCACACTTTCCAAAAAATTAAAAATAAAATAAAAATAAAATAAATAAACAGCAAAAAATGTTTTCAGGATTGATAATATTAACAACCATTATTTATATTTGAACACTAATAATCATTTATAACTGAGAGCCAAAATAGGAATTAGAATAATTTCTTGAGAACGTGACACTAAAGCAACTGAAAATTCAGGGTTGCCATTACAGAAATAAATTACATGAAAAAAAATTAGAAAAGTTATTTTAAACTGTAGTAATATCTTACAATATTATAGAAACAGCATACTATATTTAAGCGAATAAATAAATAAATGCAATCTTGGTGAGCACAAGACTTTTTTCAAAAACATTAAAAAATCTTTAGTGTGCCTGTGTGTGTGTTCTTATTTATATACATATACAATTATCATGTTCAGTCCTTAACAAAACTGATTTTCTGAGAATGCAAATGATAACATAACTAAAACATTTACTTGTTTGCGTTGACAGTTAGTTTTTAATAGCTGTTAAACTGTGTGCATAAGGCTTCCACCGTTTCCTGTGGATTGGACACAGCAAACCCAGAGGATGTACAGGAAATGAGCACAGATGAACATTGGCAGGGGGTGGTATGAGCCATGCTGACTTCCTACTCGTTTCACTTGATCACCCTGCTGGACTCTGATTGGTTGGATAACTCCAGTTGCCCCCTCCTTGATAGAAGAAGGGCTTTTGAGACAGCACCTCGGAAACCACTGACTGTCAACTCATCTATTTGGCAGGAAAAGCTTTCTTAACATGTCTATATGGTATAAATGTTACCTTTCTAATAATGCTGTGTGTCATGTATGCAATATTGACAAAATAGTGTGCCAAGTAATGATATTCTTTATCTAAGGAATACATTTCAGAAAAACTGAATTCTACAAGAGTTTCTATAGAAACTAAAATACATTTAAGCATGGAACCAAAATAAATTTAACAGAAGCTTAACTTTTATATCTAAAAAATAGTTCACAAAAAGCATTCATTTTAAGTTCCTTTTTCTTATGTTTGTTTTTCATATTAGCCAATTTTCACATGAAATCTATAATGGCCTAAATGTATTTTCACTGGCATTAAAATAGCATATTGGTGGGGGTAACTCATAAAACATGTTTTACTTTACACCTGTTTCAATAATTTCAATAATGGTTAAATTTTACAGGGATAAAGGTCAAAGGTCAAAAATAGCTAATAAAGGCCTTAAAGGGATAGTTTTCTATCAAAGTCATCCTTTACTCTCTCTCATATACTGCCCCAAACTTGCTTGAGTTTCTTTCTTCTGCTGAACACAAAAGAGTATTTTGACTGGACTAACCTTTTAATTGTAAAATTCATATGAGAATGAATGCAAAAAAATTTACAGTAAATGGTTGTGGCACAAAGTACATATCTAGGAATTTAGATTTAGGATTTAGAAATCAGCCATTGAAACTTCATACAGATTTAACCAGATTATCTGAACACAGTAGCGGAGATCAGTCCTTTTTGTCTCTGTAAGAGTAAGCTATGATTTATTGAAAGCCCAGCCCTAATAGGAAATGCCATTGATCATTTGCCATGGAACATGCCTTCTCTCGATAACAAAAAACTGAAACACATCCTCTCACTGAATATGTTTGACATGCTCTTTTTTAATTACGGCACAGGCTGCCTTTAGCATACTGGAGAAGAGATCCATCACAGGCTGAGTAATCACAGTAAGGCGTATTTCCTGTAAAGAGAGAGCCTGGATGTGTTGTTGACTCTCTGATAGCATATACTCTGAAACAGCAATAGCCAAGCTATGCTTCCTGCCTAATCTCATCTTTGTTGGTTCATTTTTGAGAAGCTTGTGCGAACACCATTATTTGGAAGTTTGTAGTTTGTAAACTTCAAATGATCAGTGATCAAAGTAGATTTGTTTATGACGCTGATAGATATATTAATGGACTTGAAATGTTTAAGTTGAGGACTGCTGCTGCTGTTACTAAACACAACAGAGAGCGGAAATGAGTCACTCGTTGAAGGAGAGCTTCACTCTCCCATGAGATCTTTCTCTAATCAGTATTATTCCTGAAAGAAAACACCCTTTCAATAGAACAGTGCTATCAAAGAGCAGAGCAACCATGTTAACTGCTTCCTGTATTTGCCAAACAAAACCTCATGCAACTGCATTCACATGGTTTTTGAATAGTTTGAGTTTTACAGAACGAAAAAAGCAAAAAGAAGCTTTATTTTTATATTAACAACTCTTTTGCAATGTAAATACCTCTTGTAAGGGATAAATGCTTCATAAGCTTGAAGAGATATGCAAGAGAACAGAATTTAGTTAGCACAAATAAGTAGGCTTACATAATGTACTAAAGAAAACTAATAAATAAATAAATTAGAAAATGTGAATAATTAAATACTAATTAGCATTTTTAAAGTCATATATTACATATACATATTCATTTTTGCTTATACACATTTTATTTATTTATTTTACATTTTTATTTCTATTATTCCTTTTTTAAGAAGGCGGTGGATGGAAAGAAAGTTCGAGTTAAATGCATTCATTCACTTCCATTTATCTAGTGCCATCTGTTGGATCATAGTTTCAATTACATTAAATAACTACATTAAATAACGATGTAATGTTGTAAGGACTTGTTCGTTCGTTTAAAGGCTAGATGCCTTATATTTAGCCGAAAAATAAATACACGAAGAATAAACTTAATAATAAAGTTAAGAATTGCCGAATCGGGGAAGTTCATAAATATAAGTTAATCGTAATTTTGCATGCTATTGAAACAAAGAAAGCCTTATCAACGAAATTAATAAACACAGTCCCAAAAACATAATACTACATTTCAAAATTGTAATCCCTTTTCGTTTATCTTCGTGTTTATATAAAGTCAGCCTGTTAGTTTTCGCACGCGCTCAGTGACAAATCCAAATGAGGAAGTCATTGCATGCCTGCTTTGCAACTGAATAAAATCTTAGTATTGTTCTGCAATCATAGTAACTCTTTCCTATGCGTTTCACTAGTTATCCTCATTTTTAGTTGAATATTCATCAGACAAGACGTAAACATAATAATGACCTGCATATAAACGTGAGTAACGCACAGGCATAATCCTGGTCACCTTTAAACGGGGCCCTTCCTTATTATAAACCTTTTCCTCGTCTTTCACTCGCTCTCAGTTGTCGGTGAGGCCGGCGGGGCGGATCCCATAGTAAATTGGAAGATAAATTAAAAGCAACACTATCCACGCTTCGGCTTATTTGCCTTCAGGATATTACTTTTCTCCCTTGTGGACATATTGCGCATAAAGGTGAGCACAAATCTGAACCCAAGTTACAGACATTAACATTATACAGTCTAGATCTTTTACCGATTTGGACACCCTTTCAGTCTAAAATGTGGACAATGGGTTGCTACGATAGTGTTTTGGAATTTTGCAGTCTACTTCTAGCGTTTGTGAAACATATGTATAATTTTTTTAAAAATATAAAAAGATTCGGATATGATTTTATTCATAATAGTACTTCCCTGTCGCGTCCAGCTGAATATTTGCTACTATGAGACAAAATCCTGTCTGTATAATTTCATTAAGTAATATAATCATTTGATTAGTTTAGCATTTTGAACATGTATGATTTATATCTTAGTATCATAACTTCAAGATTTGGTCGATCAGATTGAAAGATGGTAGTGATAAGATTGAAAATGAAACCACCATCGATCCCAGCAACTTGCATCATGTTCCGCTTCAATTTACGCTAATCTCACTGCAATTCAATTGGCTTTTTTCAGCATTTCAGTATTTTATTTCTTCATTTTTCTGTTCTATTCCAAAATTAAAACCTATTATTTATCCTTGATCAGATGCCCTCGGCAACAAATGGCACCAGGACTGTGAAGTCTGTGAGCCCAGACTTGGGATCTGCTCCCGGATCAATGAACCAAATCACAGCCAGCAACCAGCTGACTGGAACCCAGTCAGAGGCCCTAAAGCAGGTGCTGGTGGTTCTTGAAAAGAAAGTGCGCAATATGGAGAAGAAAAAGGTACTGGTTTCTCTATTTAACATGTCAACTTAAGCATAAATATGGACATTCAAAGAGGTGAATAAACTAGTTAATTCCCCTCACCTACATCACTTGTGCCCTTTTGTACTTTATTTTATTTCACACAATCTTATAATGTTTATTTGCATTACTATGTAAGTAAACACACATCATCCTTGGCTCTTAATGGTGCGACTTGTTGGTAAATTGACAATAATTGGTTTATATTTGCACGTCAAAAACGTATTCAGTTTGACCGAATGTTTAAACCTTCTCTAAAGCAGTTAACCAGACCTATTAAACGTTTATGTAACCATTGCTCTGTCTATATGCTCTTATGTCACGGTGTATGAATGTTAATTTAAGTCTCGTGTAAGTTCATGTAACGTTAGTTGTGTCCAGTTAACTGTTCTTTGTATCATCAACCTCAAATGCTAACCGGCTAGCGTTTGTAGTTTTAGCATATGCTAGCTGGTCAACTTTTGATGTTATTTCATTTCTCTTGACCAACGTATTACAAAATTACTTGTTTACCTTCTCTTTGTAATCCGCGATGTGACGCAAAGTTATTTCTGAACATTTTTGCCAGATTCTACGATCACTGTTTGTTTCGCACGCACATGGAGATAAAGCTAACATGGCGTCCTGAAACAGGTTTAGCTTGCTAAAAATGGGGAAACTGCCGACGCAAAAATGCTTTTAAATTAGTCGTTAAAATGTTGGATTGTCTTAAATTTGTCTTGCCGTGGTAAATCTATCGGGCAGGTGTGTCCTCGGGACACACGACTTCCCTAACTTGCATGTTTTTTTTTCTCTTAACGGTTGAATGACAATCATGGTTTTTGCTTTCTATAGTTATTAGCGACTGTCCATTTCATTTAGGGATTTTTTTTTTTTCATTTTTCTTTTTTTGACAACAGTTATGGCATTGACTTACAAAAACAAAAAATGGCCATGGTTTGTCCGATCTGCTTCCAAAGTGAACTTGCTCCATCTCTCACCAACTTTGTGAAATAGGATAATCTCCACATAACTCAACCACATGCTGGAGCTTTCTGGAATGAAGTCCTTGTTCTTGATCCATTTTGATTGCGAAATAATAATAATAATAATATTATTAAAAACAAAAACCTTTGAAAAACATTGTATATATTGCATACGTAACACTAAGACCTTGAAAAACATGGATTAGTGTACCAAAATAAATGTTGCTATTTTATTCTTTCTATTAAAAGAATCAAGAAGAGTTTATAATTTTCTAAAGAAATATTTAGAACATCCTGATTTTACTATTGTTTCTGAAGTGTCAGGTGATGCTGACTTTTCAAAAACCTAAAACCTTACTGACACCAGAATGTGTGAATGCATAAACCTATGCGATGACTTGCACTTGTACTGTCATTTTATTATATGGCTTGTTTATTTTTTTTTATTTTTTTGTTCCTTGTCATCTTTCAGAGCAAGCTTGATGATTATCAGGCCAGAAACGTCAAAGGGGAACGTCTCAACCAGGACCAGCTGGTGAGTAAACAACACTCCACTTTTTTTGTTGCCTGTGAATTGTGTTTCAGATTCCTGTAATCTGTCTTATTTTCTAAATCAATCTAGGAAGCCTTGTCTAGGTACCAGGAGGTAATCCATAACCTTGAGTTTGCGCGGGAACTCCACAAGAGCTTTTTGGCACTGGGTCAAGAAGTGAGTACATAAATGTTTTTGAATGTGTGTAGTGTACTGAAATTCTCTGGAAGGTTATACATGAATAAGAATGTTTGTCTCCCCTCATATATTGCTTTGTATAGATCCAGAAGAGCGTTAAGAAAGCAGCACGTCGTGAGCAACTCCAGCGTGAAGAGGTGGAACAGAAAAGGCTGAAACAGGTTCTGGAGCTGCAGTTCCTTCTCGACCGACTTGGGGATGAAAGCGTGCGGCAAGAGTTACTTCAAGGAGCCGGGGGACCTTCGCTGCTTACTGAGACAGACCTTACTTCCCTGGATGAGTTTTACAAGCTTGTGGGGCCTGAACGTGACCAAAACATCAGGTGAAGTAGACTCTGTCATCCCAATCCACACTACCTTTCTTAATTTGAAAATTGGTTGCAAAGGAAAAATTTAATTCTTCCAAATGTATCTCTCTTATTTAAGAGTTTTAGATACATTTGGACCTCTCACAGAACGCGTTTCAGACAGCTTGAGGTTTCAGCATTGACAGCACATGTTAAGTTTGACAGCATCTTTGTAGCTGCACTTATAATTATTTTATTGCCAGTTTGACAGTGTGTATCCAGGAAGATTTAAAGGGTTAATTCACTTGAAATAAAAATGTACTCATCCTAGCCTTTTTAAACACAGAGAGCATTTTAGTTAATATCTGAAACACAGATGATGATTATTAATGAAACGTGAGAGGTTTCCATCCCTACATTAAAAGTGAATTTTTCTAAAAGTTTGCTTGAAGAAATTCATAGACGACATAAAAGATCCATATGGATTGAGTGCTGATCAATCAGTGTTTGTATGTTTGGTTAAATTTAAAAATAGTTAGCTTATCTTTTTGATTGTATATTCATAATGGGATGCTTTTGTCTCACACAGGTTAACTGACCAGTATCAAGAAGCATCACAGCACTTATGGGAACTTTTAGAGGGGAAGGACAAGCCTGTAGCAGGAACAACATGTATGTCATATGGAGCTTTACTAAAGGTTTACTAAAGCAAGACCTAGCATTTTCTGCAGCTTTCAGCTGTGATGTATGTGCTGACTCGGCAGTGGGTGGAGTGGCGTGATCCATGTCCCCTGTCTCCTGTATCACAGTGTGATCCTGCTGCTATGTGCTTTGGGTAATTCTCCAAGGACACTGACTGTGAAAGATTGTTTCATCAATGAGGGGACTCCATAGCTTGAATTCTTAAGTTTGAGACGCCTACCAGTCTTGATGCTAGTGGCATGTTAATGGCCAGTTAAAAGGCACATAAAAACACTGCTAATATATTCACAGGATTAATTCATTGTAACTAGTTTAAAACTATCATAAATAATCTATCACCTACAGTAGCCCTTTTTTAGAAAGCTTCCAGCCTCTAGCACTTTTCTTCACTGGTATTGCTTGTCAGATCATGTGGCTCATGGCATATAAATAAATCTGTTACTTTGTGCCAGCTGGGCGCATATGCATATATATATACATACACACAGGGACGTGCACAGGGGGGTTGCTCAGGTTGCCTTGGCAACTGCCCATATGCCCTTTTCAACTCACGTTGCCCTTCCGAGGAAAAAAAAACAAACATCGTACAATGGATGCAGATTTTCACTAAATCGAAAAGCTTTATTCACTTCTATTCGGGCACCGAAAGTGAAAGTCAGTAGGGGAAGGGCCAACTCTGTTTACGTGGCTGCTGCAGCGCAGCACGTGAGGGGCACCTGAGCTGAGCCTGCATGAGTGCAGGGCGGAGTGGCAATCGGGACGGCCGGGACTTTTCCCGGTGGGCCGGCCGAAGGATTTACAAAGCGGATCACAAAATGAGCGGCCGCGAGGCAAATGCGACCAGCCCCTGAGCTTAATAGAATCATTGACGTTACTAAAATCTCTGCGAATAGCGTCCAAATACTGTCCTCCGCCATGTGCCATATACTTCCAACCAATATTTCTATCAGTTGCTCGCGCTCTGTCTTTGTCATGGTTAGGTTATCCTGCAGAACATGGTCCGGTAAGTCCTTCCAAAATGTGTAGACACAAAGGCCTTTCCTGTAAAACTGGGCGGAGAGAAAAATACCATCTGGGTCTTCATCCAGGAAAAAAAAAAAGATTTAGTATTAACGTTATATTGTAATGACCCGGCAGTCAGCGCTGGGGGCATTATGGGTATTTCTTTAGAGTTTACTTATTTTTGTGTCATTTAAGACAGACAGTTGGGGTTTTCTATCACTTATTGTATTAGTTATGTTAAGTTAGTTTGGGTGGGTTTGGTTAATTTGCAGCCCTGTTATATAAAAGTGTAACTGTTACCGTCATGGAGAGAGATGTGTGGGAGAGTCACTTGCCTTGCATGTTAACGTTGTCTAGTTTAATTAATAATTAAGTGCTCTTTTTTTCAAGTCAGAGCAACTGCCCCTCAAAATTCCTGTGCACGTCCCTGCATACACACACACACACACGCATACATAATCAGTTTTTATTTGTAATAAGTTACTTTTTATTCTGTGGACTCATTAAAGTGATCAAAATTGATAGAAACAAAGAAAAGACCAAAGAAATAAAAAAAAAAAAAGCAACAAGGCTTTTTTTTTTTTTAACATCAATTGTATTGCAGTTTAATTGTAATGTTTTAAAAGTGTAATTTATTCTTTTGATGTAAAATTGAAGTTATTTTAAATTGTAATATTTAACTTGCATTTTTCTTAATGCATTTGATCAAATGAATGCATCTTTGGTGAGCAAGAGGATTATTTTAAAAACACAACTGAACACATCCTAAACATTTGAATAGGGATGTAAATGCTTGTCTTTCAGATAAAGCACTGAATGAGACATTGGAGCGGGTTTTGCAGAGCGGCTACTTTGACCGAGTGCAGTCTCATCAAAATGGAGTTTGCACAGAAGAAGAAGAGCAGACGGCGGTAGTGGAAGTGTCTGAAGCTGAGGAGCACCCCCCCGACACGGGTAAAACTCTTTTCGCATTTCTCAATCGAGTGATTGTCATTCTGAAACTGCTGCAATACAGTCTGGTTTCTGAAAACGGACTTTGATGTCTCTTAACAGAGGCTGACATTACAGAAGCGTATACAGAACCAATTCCAGTTGAGGTGACAGAGGTAAGGCAAGTTAGTTGAATGTAAAAAGCAAGCTTAAGGACTTTTGAGTGACTTTAGATGTGCAATCTTCTTCCTCCCCAATCCCCAAACTTCATTTTATGTTCACAGAGAAGAAAATTAATCAAACCGTATTTGCATTGGGTTTTGTCTGGCAACCATTCAGTGACTTTGGGCCGGTTTCCCGGACAGGAATTAGATTAAGCCAGGACTAGACCGTTGCTAATTTAGGACATTTAAGAATTTTTAGAAACATGTCTTACAAAAA
>JAUCMS010000034.1:1106223-1124530 GCA_032357445.1 Enteromius radiatus | reverse complement strand
CCTCCATTTCTGCCGCCCCCTGGATGTACGGCGCCCTTAGCATTTGCCTATACTGCCTATGCCACGGGCCGGCCCTGGCATTTGGATCCACACGCCTTGACTACATTTGCTGCATTTACATCTGGGTGAAAGCATGTGCATGTGTGTTGTCTGCGGCTGTTAGTGCCTAGAAGAAAGCGTACACTTACTTGTTAATATTCTCTAAAATGGCGGTGCGCTGTGTGGTCATGACTTCTTTACTTTTGTTTCTAATGCCCTGAAAGAGTTATTCTCTTTCAGGGCATTAGAAACAAAAGTAAAGAAGTATGAGAGTACCAGCCATTAAACATGTGGGACACCACTCTTCGTCCTCCATGATGTTAAAAGTGATGTTTTAATGGGTGCCGCCATTTGTAAATTTTAGTGTATTATCTTAATTTTGAACACACTGGGGTCTAGTACAAACAGCTTTACCATTTACTGCATGTTGTTATTTTCCTTGTTTTTTTTTATAGCGTCTAACGACCCAGAAGCATCACCCATAGGCTTACTTCCGCATTCAGGAAAAAGGTAGATAAAATATATTAAATCTGGAATTTGAGTACTATGCACTGATATTGAAATTCTTGCTGATAAGCAGATAATTATCCTAAATGTTGTTTAATGTAATGCATGTGTTGAAGCCACTCTCTGTAAATTAAAAGCATCTTTTTGTTATATTCTTCGTCTGTATTCATTTCTACAACCACGGCACGTAACAATAATACCCATCATTATGCATGGTTAGTGAAAACAACATACAGTATACATTGCTATTAGAGTAAAATTAGTCAAATCATAACATGTCAACTTATATGAGACTAATTATAAAAGTGTGATTTCAAGACCTAGAAAAGTAGCTGAATAAAAACTCAAATTTTAATTATGGCAAATTATACTGTATATTTTTATCTTCAAATCCTTGTACAGAGAATCATAAACAAGATTGGACCTTTGAATAATTTTGTGGGCAATGAGTGGCCTAGGAGTCAATTGAGAATTTTTTGCTGCAATATATCACTATGATTTTAATTTAATGCTAGATAATGGAAAAAGCTATCCAAATCCTAAAACCAGTGAAAACAATTAAATATCCAATATCTTTAAACTAAAAAGGAACTAATATTGGCTTATACTCTACAGCATGGTGCTGATATATTGTGCATCCCTAGAGAGGTCTCTTATTGATTGATGAAAGCATAATAAAAATTAGCAAAAAAATACGTTGTAAACAAACATTCAAGTTGCAGGCAGGGGATGTGTAAAAATGTATGAATGCTTGGATTTCTGTAGAAATTTGCGTAGGTCTCTGTGTGGGCCTAATCACATTTACATTTTTCATCATCTCCAACAAGCTCTCATTACAGAGCTGATACAGTAAAGTGGTGCAAAACCTATGAGGTGCAAAAAAAAAAACTCGTAGGTCATGTATTACAGGCTTTTTTGACAAATATGTCAAACGCGATGGATCCTGTGCAGGTTGTTTGACTGAAGCGCAGTTCCTTTGTGCTAATTAGAGAATGAAATATTAATTGACAGAGATGCTGTTAATTAAAATACCTAAATGTGCACTGAAGTGTACAACTCCTGCCAAGGTTTGCTGCTATGTGTTGGCTGATGAGGTGCGGTTGGTAGCCAGTGATCTTTTTTGAAGTACAGAGCCATGGCATCATGCTTTGATAAGGCTTCAAATCTAGGTATCACAAGCTCTCTGGCTCTCAGACGGTTTGATTAGCACTTGCAAGATGTTCCCTTAGATCCTGTGACTTCACATAAACAAAAGTTCTTTAACTACTGTGGGGGAAGACGCCGGAGTCGTGGGAAGATATACTACAGATGAATAAAGCGAGGGTGCTGCAAGGACGCGGTAAGCAGTGCCTTGTAAACCTAACACGATTTTCCAATTGACCCAAGCCGAACGAGTCCCAGCACTAAAGAAGTGACTCAGACGTCTTTGAAATATGTCTCGCTTTAGCAGTCATAGCAGCTGCTTTGTGACATCAAACTCCAGGAGAAAGTTGATTGCAGCATGTCAGCTCTTGCTAGAGATTTTTGATGGGATAAATATGTTTGCACTGACATTTTGGGATAAAATAGCAAATCTAATGTTTGTATGGTGTATCCCGCTGTGATTTGGAAAAAACGTAGTTTAGTGCATGATGTTAGTCATCCGCGGATGTCTCACACAATTGTTTTCTCAGAAGTTGCACAATAAAAGTGGGGACAAATCTATCTTACTATCTTGATTCCCGCTCAAAAGAATATGGCAGATTGGCCAAATAAGCCTGCGCTTTTACTGCTTTGTGCCGAGTTGAATGCTAATGATCTTTTACTTCAAGTGCAATAGGAAGAGCGGGACGCCAGAACGGACTTGCAGTTCCTCACTGTATTGGAGATACTGTGAGTGTTCCTCTGGGATATAATTAAACTTCCTCTTCAAAGCTGACATGGCACAAACAATCCTGCACTGAGCCGAGCTGTTTGTAATCAAGCATATAGCGTGATCTGTGTTATTTTACTGGGTGGGTACATTTAAGCACTAACCTCTGGTACAGTTGTACAAGCCTCGGACTGAACACAAATATTAGTCAATGTTATGGCTGGGATTTTTAAACTGACCTTAAAAAGTCTCTTTATAGTCATAAATTTATGTATTTGCATTGCTTTGAACATTTTTTTTGCATGCCACAAATTGTCAGTAATGTACAAAGTTTGCATGCTGATGGCAGATAGATAGATTATTTCTCAATATTTGCCATTCAAGGTCAAAATATATTGGGAAACAAGAAAAAACTGACTTGGTTGAGAATGAACTGACAAAATTATTTGGTAAAAAGCAAACAAATATGGGTTTTATTTGACTATTACATCTTACATAGTATACATGAATATAATTATTCATGTTTTGTTGGTTCTCCCTTGTTTTTGATTACAGCAGTCATTTTCCAGGGTAATATTCAATAAGTTTTGCTAATGTGTTCTGTGTAATTTCTTTGTATGACACAATTTGTCATGTTTGATTACATTGTTACAAATGAAACACTTGAGCGTGTGCATTAGTTTTATGCTCAGAGCATAACTATGCAATATGTTCACAAAATCCTTAATAATAAAGTGTTTTAATAAATAGTAAATACATAAATTTTCCTGTGCTGGGCATCACTTTTGGCCACTACTGTATGGTCACTCTAATCGGACAATTCCATGCAATCTATTATTGCGACAAATAAGGGTCACATATTTTATAAATTATGTGAATTACAGTTGAATGATTTATCAAACCTAAATGAATCTAGGTTTAAATGATCAGTCTCAGTCAGCATGCTGGGAAATGCGTGTGAAAAAACAGCACAAATTGTGCCGGGGTGCAATTTCTGTGCGATTATTCTGGAACATTCTGACATGCTAAGAATTTATCCTCATTCTATTCATGGGATGTCAGAAGTGTCCCGTTCTCCTGGGGCAAACAAATCTCTGTCTGACATTGATTTATTGACTGAAACTGATGGAAACTTTTAGAGGCTCAGTCCAGAGCTCAGTATAAAGAGGGATTTTCTTGAATTGCATTGACCAGTAATTATGTTAAAAATCAGACTGGGCCAATCACTGTACTAGAGATCACAAAGTATGTTTACAGTACAACTATTGACCTATAGTCAATATATATATTAAATCAAATGATTCAATTTATAATTTAGGCATTGTAGAATTAATTTTCAGTGTTTTTCTTTTTTTTATTATTATTATTGGTGTAACTGTTTAGTATATGGACCAATTCCACCCAATTCCATGTTTTGCCTGTATTTTAAATAATTGCTTTGTGTGCATGTTCTGTAGTAAAAGTTTGTTAATTAATCATATTTGTTAATTAATTTATAATTTATTTTATTTACTAAAACACTGGGATAAAGCGGTTGTTTTTTAATCTTAGGTAGTTGGGTAGTTATTGGTTAGTTTGTTACGTCTAACCATTTTAACCCTTCTCATCTTTTTATATTAGAACAGGCCTACTGTTTCAGGTTCAAAATAGGTCCTGCAGAAACATTTGATAATTATTCATTCATTATTCATTACTAATGGGTTCCCTATGTTTTCACTTTAGAATAATGGGTAACACTTTATTTTAAGGGTCCAGAATAATGCATTAGTTAAGCATTAATTAATGGTTAATTTGTTCACAATTAAGCATTAGTTGAGCAAAAAACACACTAGTAAATAATGATCAACCTAACATTTAAGGGCCTGAATTATGCATTCGTTAAGCATAAATAAACTAGTAATTTATTGCTAACTTGTTCACAATTATGCATCAGTTAAACATGAGCACACATATAACTAATGATTATCTGAACATATAGTAAGGGCATATTAGCCATTATTTACAATTCATTAGTCATTTTAAAGTCACACGCTATAAATAAACGAAAATAAGCTCTGTGGACCCTTCCCCCGAAAGGCAGCTAACACTTCGGGAAGGCAAAACAAGCCTCTGATTCCATGGCAACCGACTGATAGTTGCAGTGCAGTCTGCAGTCTTATGAGACACTAAGATGAGGATATAACTCCACAGCAACAGTTTTACACCGGGCCGAAGCCTTGAGTATGTGACTCAAGATCCACGGATCGCGACAGATTTCTCTCTCAGCTCTCCTTTCATCTACCAATCATCAGAGTCAGAACATCTTCGGAATTCATCCCTCTTCAATCCAGGAAGAGCATGAACAACGTGTGTGTTCAGTTATGTGAGTTAATGTAGAGTTAATAAAACATTTGCACAAATTACATGAGTTTCTGATTCTGCCTTGCAAATTAATGTCCCTTTACGATTGCTTGCTAGATGCTCTAATGCAGTGATACTGTAAGAAAGGTATTTTTCTGTGGCCATGAAAATATCCCTTCTTAGAGTTTACATGAACTTACACTATCTGTTCGCTGAATGAACAGATTAGTTGATGGTAATTCTGCTACAGTTACTACAGGCAGCTGATATAAATAATTGCAATTAATCATAATTTCATATATATATATATATGTATGTGTGTGTGTGTCTTAAGTTGTTAATAATTGATAAAATGTGGTTACTGTATTCAGTTAATTATTAATTACTAGCTTCTTTTTGTTTCTAACATAAATGTGTGTCTTTAAACTGACTAGTGAATTGTAAATAATGGCTAATATTATCTTACTACATGTACAGATAATCATTAATTATATGCATGTTCATGTTTAACTGATGCATAACTTTGAACAAATTAATCATAAATGACTAGTTTATGCTTAACTAATGCATTATTCAGACCCTTAAATGTTAGGTTAATCATTAATTACTAGTGTGTTATTCTGGACCCCTATTCTAAAGTGTTACAGATTAATCAGGTTCTGTGTAATTCCTGCAGAATTATCTGATAATTGTTCATTAAATCTTTTCACATTAAACTAGGCCTATTGTTTCAGATTTGAAATAGGTTCTGCAGAATTGTTTGATAATTCTTTATTAATTACTAATGGGTTACCTGTATATTCACTTTCCCTCAGTCTTTGCCTTACATACATGAATTTAATTATTTGTACATGCTGAGGAGGCACACATACAGTACTGTATACAATTTAAATACTAAGGTAAATTACCGCAAAGCACTGGAGTGGTGGTGGGGTTCCTATTAGAAGCTGGTTTTATACAAAACACTCACAAAACAATTCATTACACAGGCAAAACCTCTGTATAACTTATTGCATTTATTAATATTGCATTTTCATACTACTACTACTACTAGTACCAAAAACATTTATATGAAGGGGTCACAATTCAATGTAATTGTGTATGACTGTTCATTAGTAGCTACATCATTGCTATTTTTAACTAGTAGATAATTAATATTAGCTCTTCAGGAGGTATGACAGAAAACATTAGTCAGTAGTTCCTTAGTAGTTAAGTGTTAATGAATAATTACCTGCAATAATTCCTTATTACGAAGTAAGAAACCGTATTCTAGAGTGTTACTAAATTAAAATATTTTAAATTTGATATTTTAAAATTGTAAAAAAATGAATAAATAATCATTTTTAATGAGTTTCAGGCCCTTTCCTATGACTCTTTCATGGAATGTGCTTTCTGTTTCCTATGCAATTTTTACAGACAAGTAAATGTGTTGCTACCGGTTACCATCTACACTGGATAATGGGATTTCAGGGCAGTTGTTTGGACAGAGCTCTTCCTGTGATCTGTTTTATCCCTGTCTCTATCTTCCTCTGGGTTTTCAGTTGAATAGCCCTGACTGTTATGGCCTTCCGTCGTGTGTATCTCTGACTCCAATACAATCTGTATTTCATGCATTTCAGAGCCTTTAGAGCAACGAAAGATAGCATAACTGAGGTTTACGTTGGGCCAGTGAATCATCAGATTTTGGGTGATTTTCATGCTCCCTTAGGTGCTTCAGCATGTTTAGTGTGAAGGATGATCGTTCCCTGTAACTGTGAATGTAGCTTTTAAATTTCACAAACGGTTATAGTAACTCTTTTTTTAATTTCAAGAAAACGTGTTTCACTTTTAGATCAGTTGTATAATCAAAAGAGGATCAGCAGCCCATGAACAGACATAAATAAATAACATTTTATGCATTAATTATTTATATTTACGGGTAATATAAAGTAACATTAATATAAAAGAACACGGCGATGAAATTCAAAAGGGGGACATCCATTATGCGTAACTGAAGAGGACAAAAAATGTTAATATTTTTTTCATAACCTCAACAGAAAAATGGCTCATTATTTTGGAGGACATAACCTTTTTTGGCCAATAAACCCCACTGTCCTAGATATTTCAGCACAGATAGCACCATCCATTGATTTCGGCCACATAAATCTTCCCTTCGGCCAATTACTGCCACAAAGATTTTATTTATAGCTTTGATCAGTAAATGAACACTGAACGCAAGAGGGGAAAAAAATGCATCCGACTTCCTCTTTACAGACTGTTTCACAACAAATGACTGAATAACAGAGTCATTTATTGTATTAAAATTCTCACCCATTAGTAAATTGCAAGCAATACATTGTACATAATGGCACATTATTTGTCTTTGTTTCAATCAGTGCATACAGTCATGCGAAAGAAAAAATATTTATTCAAACCACCAAAATATCAACACTCCCAAATGGCTTGCGCTCACAGCTGGAATATTCTGTAGATTATTATTCCACCCTTCTCTAGCAGTTCTTTACGTGAAAACCTCTCAAAATAATTGCTATTTTCACAAAATTAATTATTCAGGATGTCACGCTCTTTTGCTGCGCTCTTCATTGTATGTTGAGTTTGAGAGACAGGAAACGGGCTCAGACATGAACAGTGGAAAAAGCGTTTAATTCATAGCTTTACTCTAGTGGAGCACTCTCTGGGGCGGCATGTAATGCTGATTGCATTTCCTGCACCTGTCAGGGAAGAGCTGTGCAGCGATGGCTTTAGATTAAAGCGGCTCTCTAGAGGAGGTGAGGAGAGGACTTCATTAAATCATTGACGCGCCTTCTCTCTCTACTGCATGGCATTAGATTCAGACATGCCAACCTTCCTCTCCAACTCTCCAAAGCACTAACCATCTGTTTCTTCTGCCCACTCTGCCTGCCTTTTTTACTGCCGCCATTAGGACTTTATCTCCCTCCTACATAAACAGCTCAGTATTTATAACCCAATCTGGTCAAGTTAGGGTAATTAGTTACAAGATGAAACATAATATAATTGTAAATTGTTCATGTTTCAGCAGCAGAAAATCAAGTGAGGACAAAGTTGGCTGTTCCTTGGCCTGAAGAAAAGAAATCTGAAAAAAAATAAAATCTGTAATTTTACAGTATACTCCTTTGTTGTAGTCAAAGTGTAATGAGATAATTTGTACATTCTTATAACACAAAAGAACACATGGTCTCATTCACCAACTGAACATATGCACACAATTCTTTGCACAAATGTTTTCATTAGCAAATCATGATTCATCAGTAACTTTTATTCTACAATTTATTGTGAATTACATGTGTTACACTGTAAAAAATGACCATCATTTTAACGGTAAAAAACTGTAAAAATGATTCTTCTACCTTCTTTCATGGCATAAGCACAGGGGCGGACTTACCCAGTAGGCAAAGGTAGGCGACTGCCTTGGGCCCCCGAAAGCCAAGTTGTCCCCAAAATGCTTTTCATACACGAGATGCGCATTAAGCGCGGACACGTGAACGATTGCTACTTACGGTGCTTATTACCACGACAGCCGTCTGCGTGTCTGAGTTGAACATGCTTCTTGTGTATCCTGCTTGTAGCAAACCAAAATATTATGCATCTGAAGCTGACCGCTGGAGCACAGCGCAAGCTTTGCATCTGCTTCGTTCAGCGAAAGGCTGAAATGAGCTGCGCTTTCAGTTGAAACACAGATATGTTGCTTATCTGAGGCCCTGTTTACACTTGTGTGTTTTCGTTTTAAAACGCATAACTTGTCAGTTACGCCTATCGTTTACACTAATCCAGCGTTTTCCACTCTCGAAATCTGACACTTTTGAAAACGCTGCAGACCCTGTTTTAGTTTGAAAACTCCGGGGTAGGTTTAACACCAGCGTAAACAAGGATATTTTTCATTCAAATACGCCGTTTTAAAACGAAAACGCACTGGAGTAAACAGGGCCTAATTTTACATGCAAGCACAGCTATTGTCATTATCTTATGTGTAGCCTGTTTGGGCTATAAATCAGAATTTTTGTGCGGATTAACATCTTGGAAGGTACAGCTGGTTATGTAGTTTTAATAAGTCACTATTCAGTTACTATTTCATATTCATTCCGTTTTATGACAATAGAAACAGTATCAATGAAAACAGATTTAATAAGAATTTTAGCTGCTTCAAAATACAGCATGTAGGTGAAAATACTAGTGGCCTATGACTTTTGCACAGTATACTGTATAATAATTTATACTTCTGACTAATTTTTGCATCTCAACTGTAAATCAATTGCTAGTTCGTGGTCTACAGCATGAAATAATAAAAGAGTCTGCTTAATGAATAAATGTTAATGTTAGTGAAAGAATCCCATAATAATATACACATGAAAAATGTGGAAACACTGGACATAACTATGTGGCACCATTGTGCAGCAGCAACTAACAATAAATGTGTGCGAATATAGGGCCTCATTCCTATATTTGCCTGAGGCCCCAAATTCACTAAATCTGCCCCTGCATAAGCATATAGTGAACTCTTTAGTGAGACACAAAATTCATACGCTGACACCTTTCTGACACATTGTATTGCTTTCATGCAAATTAACAGAATTTCGATTAATAAAGTGTCATTTTTGTTGCTTGATGGATATCATATTATGACAGTATTAATATGCTGAGAGAATTGAAAACTAATGCTTTTGAACGTTAGCATCACACATATCCAGAGATCTCTCATTGAAACTGCAACGAAACGCACAGTAAGGGATGCAAAAAAGTGTTGCATAAAAATTGCACAGATGTACATATTTTTATGAGACCAAGTTATTGCATATCTCAGTTTAATGAGTTTCACCATGATGGTGTTTAGTGTTTGTGGGAATTACACTGTACACCTTCTATCTATGTTACTATTTAAAAGCTTTCTTATCAGATTTCAGCACTACAGTATGTTGGTATAATAACATTATATCAGTTTTATTTTACAGTGTATATTTTGTTACAGTGTATATTTTATATATGAACCAACAGATTTCAAAAATTACTATTATTAAAGTATTTGTAATTAGATTATTTAATTTTTTTTCAAATGCTTACAAACAGAATTCAATACTTTTTTAGGACTGATACATTATTTTGGCTTAATTGTTTTACTTAAAGCCACATCCATTTGTTTTTTTTTTTTAAGTTTTGTAATTTGCACGTTCACAGTTCTCTAATGTCAGAATGGATCACATTGACACGTAGGAAAACAAATAAAATATATATATTTTTATTGTTCAGGTATTGTTTTTTATATTAACATTTTTATGATTTTCATCAACTCACGAACCCCACTTTGGAAAACCCTGACATTTATAAGTAATAGCATTTCATTTATAAGTAATAGTAATAACAATATTTTCTTTCTTTTTGTATTTTAGATCAGCATGGTACAAAATATTCATATTCAACACACACACACGAAAAACACATTTCATGAAAAGTTCTATGGTACATACAGTATGAATAATCCACACAATTATCCTATTACAAAATGAAACCCATTGACTTTCTGTACTCCACTGACTTTTACTGTGAACCATTTTCAAAATGTTGCTCATACATACAGATTCATAATTACATTAGAATGAACAAACAATTACATTTTCTTTCTTTCTTTTTTAGGTGTACTGTCTCTTTAAGCACAAAGTACACTGTTATCCAAACTCATTTATTTTCTCACCAGTGCAGCAGGCCTACAATTCACCTACATAAACAAAAAAAACAGACAACATACTGTAGTTATCCAGGCACAATGCCACTCAACAGAAGTACAGCACTACACCAGCCTATTTACACAGATTGCTAAGGGATCCAGGGTTAATAGCAGTGTCAAGTGCAATTTTAATGAAATGCTACATAGCCAGTGATCAATATGTGATTACCCTCAACTTAACAAGGCATAACATAGACCCCCAAAAAGTCAAGAGCCCCTGGACAAAAAACAAAACCAAACAAAAAAAAAATGTTTAGTGTTTTTAAATTACTCATACATACCAAGTGTTTAAAATCAATAATAGAATTGGAAGTTACAATGAACAGAGGAAAAACAGAGTATATACCTAGGTACCTAGCAATATATTAAAGTCAACCAGCTGAAGAGACACAAAAGTTTCTTTGTGAAGTGACTGTGTGACTGTTCTTCAGAAAAAAGAATACATTTCTTGGAAACTAAATTATAATAGGATAGTTCACCCAAAGATAAAAATGGTTATTATTTACTCATCTTCATATCGTTCCAAACCTTAATTACTTATTGTTATGTGAAACAGAAAATAAGACATTTTGAAGAAAGGCTTTAAATATTTGTATACACACACTGAAAGTCAATGAGGTACAAACCTACTCCCCCCACCTACCTGTACCTTTACTCTGGAATTTGTTTAACAAGATTTAATAGAGCATTGCCATTCAAGTATATTTGAGTATTTTAAAATTAAAAACATGCCTAAATGTTGTGTGGGTTCTTTTGCATCTCTAATAAAGCCAGTAATCTCAAATTGTCTTTTTGTGCCAACCAACCGAATAAGAAGGTTTAAAGAAGACAGCTGTAAAAATAAGCCATTCAGCGACAAGGTGAAAGGGACACCTGCAGAATTACTCATGTAAATGTGTCTGCAGCAGATCTTATTTAGCAAATTTAATTAACAAGGTGAAATAAATAAAGGAGTTAATTCAGTCTGATGGAATTGTTGCCCCTAACAACAGTACATGATCAGCTGCAGATAGTACTGTATATTATCAGTTTTATTGGTTATTATTAAGTTGTGTATGCATGTATATAGATAGATAGATAGATAGATAGATAGATAGATAGATCTCAGAGACCTCAGAGTAGTGGCATGAAAGTGTAACGTCTCCATTCCCTCCTTCAGGGAATGTGGGTTACGTTCGTAACCTAGACGTTACCCTTTCAGTTGAATCACTTCGACACATGGGAACATCCATGGAACAGGCCACGACTCTTGAGGCCGCGTTACGTGGAGCCCCCCAGCCGACAGGTGAGCTATTTTTTAAGTTCATCAGCAGAGGAGTCTGTACAGGAACATCAGTCGACAAACAGACCCCTTCTCAGAGCGTAGGCCTGCCTCATTGAGGGAGCTCTCACTTGGGAGATGGTCTCTACAACAGCGCTGGAAAGGCTGGAGAAGTCTGACGTGTCCCGTCGAGGAACCAGACGTGCAGGTTCCATAGTTCGGGACGCAGGTGCCATCCCCTGAGAAAGAAGGTCCTTCCTCAAGGGGATCTTCCAGGGAGGAGCTGCCGCGATAAACATGAGGTCTGCAAACCACGTCTGGGAGGGCAAATAAGGCCCTAACAGCAGGACTTGTTCCTCATCCTCCCTGATCTTGCACAGGGTGTGTGCAAGGAGGCTCACTGGGGGAAAGGCGTACTTGAGCCCTGGAGGCCAGCTGTGTGCCAGTGCATCCCTGCCGAGCGCTTTGTTGGACTCGTGGAGGGAATAAAAGAACAGGCAAAGTGCGGACTCGGGGGAGGCGAAGAGGTCTATCTTGGCCTCCACAAAGTGGCTCCAAATCAGCTGGACTACGTGGGCGTAAACCATCCTGTTTGTTGATGTACGCCACGACTGTTGTGTTGTCTGTCCGGTCGAGCATGTGCTTGTGGCGCAGCATCGGAAGAAAGCGACGCAGGGCCAGAAGTACAGCTAACAACTTGAGGCAATTGATAAGCCAAAGCAGTCGGGCCCGTGGCTGCCTGCCTGTTGCATACAGCACCCCAACCCGTGGAGGAGGCATCTGTGGTGACCACGACATGTCTGGACACCTGTTCCAGGGGTACTCTGACCCGGAGGAAAGCAGGGAAACGCCAATCTGGAGTGTGCCACAGTCCCATGCCCATCTCATGACTCGATCTTGTAACCAACGCTGAAGAGGTCTCATATAAAACAAGCCCAGCGGCGTGACCGCGACTGCAGCTGCCATATGCCCCAAGAGCCTCTGAAAAGTTTTAAGAGGGACTGCTGTTTTGTGCCTGAACATATCTAGGCATTTCATCATGGCCTGTGCACGCTCGCTGGTGAGGCGGGCAGTCATTTAGTCCAGCTCCATACCGAGATAAGAGATCCTCTGCACTGGGGAGAGTTTGCTCTTGTCTCGGTTGACCTGAAGACCCAAATGGCTGAGGTGCCTGTGCATGCACAACAGAGCCAGTCGTCGAGATAGTTGAGGATGCGGATGCCCATCTGGCATAGAGGGGAGAGGGCACCCTCCACGACCTTCGTAAAGACGCGGGGAGAGAGGGACAGGCCAAAGTGTAAGACCTTGTACTGATATGCTCGACCCTCGAACGCAAACCGAAGAAGGGGTCTGTGTCGAGGCAGAATTGAGACATGAAAGTACGCGTCCTTCAGATCGATGGCTGCGATCCAATCCTGGCTCCGGATGCATGTTAGTATGCACTTCGGAGTAAGCATTTTGAACAGCAGCTTGAGAAGGGACCGGTTCAAAGCTCTCAGATCCAGGATGGGTCTCAGCTCACCACTCTTTTTGGGCACAATGAAGTAAGGACTGTAAAACCTTGACCTCATCTCGGCTGAAGGGACAGGCTTGATTGTGTCCTTTGCCAGTAGGACTGCAACCTCCGCACGCAGGATGACAGCATCGTGGGCTGTAGGCTGACGGTAGCTGCGCCAGAGGTTCCTGGCCCTCCTCAGGGAGTGGGGACTGAGATGTCGTATTCCCCCGAAGAGCAATCCGCAACACCCAGCCAGCTTGATGACGGGCCACTGGTGTAGCATCGTGTGCCTCAGTGGGGGTCGGAGCAGGAGGTGTGGGGGCCGCAGGGGGACACTCTCGGCGACGAGCAGGCGGAGGCGGAGCACTCGGGGACTGGCTGGCCCTGCGAGGCAGGATGAGGTACATCGCCTCGGTCTGCTTCTGAACTGCTAAGAACTCCTGGGCTAAGTCCTCAACAGTGTCGCTGAATAGGTCGACCTGGGAGATGGGAGCGTTGAGAAATCGTGCTTTGTCAACGTCTGCCAACTGCGCCAGATCCAGCCAGAAATGTCGCTCCTGGGCAAAGGCATGTGTGGCAAACTTTGTCGTCCGAAGAGCGAAGTTGGTCGCGGTGCGGAGTTCCTGCATAGCCCCTTGATCGTGGCCTAAGACTTCACTAAGGCACAGTACTGTATTAAAACTACATAACCAGCTCTACCTTCAAGATGTTAATCCGCACAAAAAGTCTGATTTATAGCCTAATCGAATCGTCGTAATGCTTGATAAAATCAAACAGGCTACACATAAGATAATGACAATAGGCTGTGCTTGCATGTAAAATTAGGCCCTGTTTACTCCAGTGTGTTTTTGTTTTAAAACGGCATTTTCAAATGTTTAAAGTGTTTTTGAGGGTGGAAAGCGCTGGATTAGTGTAAACGATAGGCGTAACTGTAGCAAAAGATAACTGTATGCCTCAGATAACATATCTGTGTTTGCATATCTGTGTAACTGAAAGTCTAATGGGTAATGGCTCGTTCAGACTGCACGATTTTAGCCCTGATTTTGACTCGCCGATCTGTGACGTGACTACTTTGAAAATCATGCCGTCTGAACGAGCCATAAGTCTGCCCCTGATGGTTAGTGGCTAGAGTGTAGTGCTATGTTGTATTTCAGTGGTAAAAAGCAATTTTGTGTTTACTTTCTCATATATTATTTTTTCATTGCCTAAAATGCCTTACTTTGAAACTGCTACATGCCATTTGCTATATAGCCAGTACCACATTTATTTGTAAAAATCAAGGCTTTTATCAAGACATGCTACAATTGTTGTGGATTTCATCTTATGTGCTTAATACTTTTACCACTGCTACCTGACCTATCCAGAATGTTTCCACAAATACTGTACCATTATCTGCTCTATATTCAACAAAAAAGACAAAAATTGGGGTTTGTGAGAAAACTGTATGTGGATAGTTAAAAAAAAGCTACAAAGTAATCAAATAATGAAATAAATCATTTTTAAATAAATGCATTCAAAATTATACACCTAATTTAAAATTTTATGTCTATCTGCATGTCACGTGACTGTTAAAACACTGTGGAACTGTGAACGTTCAAATGCATTTTTAAAATTATTGAAATATTAACTTAAAAGCCCACAAGGAACTTTTCTGGTCAAAAAGTAAATATTTTAGGTTTTCTTCAACAAACACCATCTAGTGTAGCAAATAGTGTAAAAAATTACCCCTGAGACCATTATTCTGGGCTTCATCTTCTTTTAGCATGTTATGGGTGCTGTGGACTATGTTGCTGTGGATACAAGTGATTTCTGAATGGCAGCCCTGCCATAAATGTCGATTTTATGAAGCTCAATGTACAGTTTTTGTGGTGATTGGGTCACAGAGGACCTTATTTATTTCTGTGGTCATTTTTGAGGCTGTGTTTTTGTGGCACTTAGCAACCAGGCTGTGAAGTGTCAGTCTGTCTGTATTGATGAGTTTTGGATTGCTTTCTCCACTGCTGTTTCTCTGTGTTTGGCTCTCTCATTGGAGGCATTAAGGGATGATTTTCTCTAAAGCTGCTTTGAAACAATATGTATTATGGAAGGCTCTATACAAATAAAATGAATTTGGCCAGATTTTAATGTCATTACTTATGAAACTGCTTCTTTTATCTTTGAAATAGCCAGCATTTTAGGCACAGATTGTTTGTCCTTTTGATTTTTGTTTTTTAGTTGCCTCATGAGGATTTGAAAACTTGCATATCAAAGTGCTAATTGTCACACTTTTTTCAATAGCTGTCATATACAAATGAACCTGAAGTAATTAATGTGACTCATCTTTGCAGCTGCATTTGTAATTGTGATATAATTATTTCAAAGTGAATCTGATGAGTTTCTGTTATTCTGTGCAGTTTCTGAATGTACTGTATATTATAAATTTTTCAGCTGCCCACTGAACGTCTCGGTTACGTATGTATGCCGAGGGTTCCGTCGGTCGTAAAACAACTGGCAGTGAGAGGTTTCTGGAGAGACAAACAGGTCTACCTCGGAATGTCTCCCAAATCAGCTGGACCGTCTGGGGGTGGAGTCTCCATTCTCCGGGGAGTGCAGCTCGTGACAGCTCATTGGCTGTTTGGTTGCAGTAGCCCGGAATGTGAATGGTCGCTGTGTTGTCTGTACGAACTAGTATGTGTCTGCCCTGTAAGCGCCCCTTTGAGATGACCTAGGGCTAACCGTACTGCCAGCAGCTTGAGGCATTTGACATGCCAATGCAGATGAGGTTCCATCCAACTCCACCCAGAGAAAAGAGATCCTCTGCACTGGACAGAGTTTGCTCTTCTCCCAGGTGACCTGAAGCCCCAACAGGCAGAGGTGTCGTAACACCAGGTCCATGTGTTCGCACAACTGAGCCCGACTCTGTGCTAGAATAAGCCAGTATTCCAGGTAGTTGAGGATGCAATCCCCTTGCTCCTTGAGTGGAGTCAGGGAGGCCTCTGCTACTTTTGTAAACACACAGGGCGACAGGGAGAGCCCGAAGAGTAGGATGTTGTACTGACATGCTTGCCTTTGAAAGCGAACCTCAGGAATGGCCTGTGTTGTGGAAGGATTGAAACATGAAAGTACGCATCCTTCAGGTTGATCGCTGCAAATCAATCCTGGGGATGGACCGGAGGAGCCAATGAGACGGCCTGGGCTTGATCCTGGCTTTTAGAGACCGAACCAGTGGCACCATCAGGACCACTGAAGTGCCAGCAGTGGGGCAGCTCGGGCGTCTCGTAACTGTTACCTGCATTCCGGCAGAAGTGAGGTGGGTAGTCCGTTGGTTCGTCCTCCCAGACCTTGGACTGCTGCCTGTAACAAGAGGAGAGTGAGTGTGATACAAAACCTTTATTATTGGCTTGTCCACAACGCCTCGTCCCCTCGGGGGACCCAGAGATAGAAGAAATTGTTCTTTTGTCGAGATTTTGGGAAGGGGTAAAACAAAACAAAAGACCCTCTGCCCGGCCCTCCTCCGGTGGAATGAGTGGTGCGTTCACCATCTCCCAAAGATCAGCTCCTTCCATCCTTGGGTTGCCCGTCCTAGGGCCGCTTGCATCTCTGCTTGCCACCAGGTTCTGCTCGATGCGGCCTGGGTGGAGGCTGCTGTTGCGATGGCTGCGGAGGAGTCTGAGGCGGTGCCTGCGGCGCCCGGGTGGAGGAAGCAGCTGAACGCATAGGCAGGATGTGACGGATGGCCTCAGTCTGCTTCTGGGTCGCGTCCCTGAAAAGGCCGGTTTGGGATAAGGGAGTTCTCAAGAACCGGGTCTTGTCCATCTTGCGCATGTCTGCCAGACACAAAGGTGACATCTGGTACCGTTTTTAGCGGTTCAGACTGCCCTATTGGCAGCTCCACTGGTAGCGAACTGTGGGTGGAAGGAGGAGCTCTCTGAGGAGAGTTCCTCACCGTCACCATAAGACCAGGCCGCCCACTACCGGACGTAGCACCCGTCTGGCTTTCACCAGAATGAGCACTAGATCGTGGCAGCAGAACGGGGACCCTCCCGGGAGTCTAGTCTGCAACTCCGTGATGGTCATCTTTCTACATGGAGACCATGACTCATCCACAAAGGCTGCCTCAGCATGCTTAATGCCCAAGCACGTGAGACAGCGATCGTGACCGTCGCCTGGCGCCAGGTGACGAACACAACCAAGAACGCATGGGTGGTACGACATCTTTACAAAGATGCGTCTTTAAAAAGATGAACCACCTGTGAGCTGCTCTTTTAACTTGCTCTTTTAGATAGTCGAAGCACACAGGGGAGATGGCAGCCTGCACACAACAGTGGGGTAGTTGGGCTGCTGAAACACCATCACACCAGCTGTCACCGTCGTACAAGGTCGAGGAGCTGAGATCTTTATAAGAAGCTTGGCTCCGAAGCAAAAAGCTAATGAGTGCTACATCCACTGCTTGTTTATACTCACGCTGCGATCAGCTGCAGCTGGATGTTAATCAGTGCATGTAAGTTTTATTGTGGTGTTATCATGACACAGTGATAACACCATGGTATGATACAGTACAATTCAAAAATTTGGGGTTCTATTTGAATAGATTTTAAAATGTTAAATATCTTTGTGATGCTTTAGAAATAATTCTAATATACTGATGTAGTGAATGAGACTTTCAGCACTCCATGAACTCCACTTTAACTAAAAACACTGTGAACATGGCATAGAATTTTCCTTTAAACATAAAGTACACTGTTATCTAAACTCATTTATTTCAATACCAGTACTATTTTAGTATATTTTTCAAAGCTGAAATGTCTTTGGTGTGACAGGACCCTTCAGAAATCATTCTAATATGCTGAAGTATAATTTCTTATCATTATAATTGTCGGTGCACTAATATTTTTATGTAAACCTTGACATTATAAATGTCTCTCCTGTCACATCAATTATAAAAAAAAAAAAAAAAATCAGTTTTAAATGGTAGAGTATTCCATTAGAATTAGAATGCCATTAAAGGAGAAGTTCGCTTTTCAAAAAACTTTTGCTGATAATCTACTCACCCCCATGTCATCCAAGATGTCCATGTCTTTCTTTCTTCAGTCG